>CM077083.1:94903745-95241420 GCA_039513925.1 Platanthera zijinensis
AAGCCTAGAGGTTTCCTGAAGTCACTATCTATTCTAGAATGGAAATTTGATGACATTTCGATGGATTTTGTGCACATTTTGCCGTGATCTCAACGCGGAAACAATTTTGTTTGTGTAATCGTGGACCGGTTGACTAAAGAGGCTCACATAATTCCGAACAAGACGGACGATCCAATGGAAATCTTGTTTAAGCTTTATGTCGAGCAAATAGTATTTTTGCACGGTATACCCCGTAGCATTGTGAGTGACCGAGAAGGGCGCTTCACTTCAAATGATTGGAGGCTAATCCATAAGTTGTTGGGTACTAAGTTAAAGTTCAGTCCAGCCTTTCACCCATAAACGGATGGTCAGACCAAGAGGACAAACAAAAATATGGAGGATATGCTACGGATGTGCGCCTTGGATTTCGGAAAGAGGTGGGAAGACAATCTCTATATGGTAGAGTTCACCTACAACAATTGCTATCAAGCTAGCATAAATATGTCACCTTTTGAAGCTTTGTATGGTAGGAAGTGTCGTACACCGTTAGCTTGGGAGGAAACAGGCGAATCTAAGTTTTATACGCGTAAGGAGGTCAATGAGGTTAATTCGTCGACACGCTCAATACGAGAGAGGCTACTGATAGCCTAATATAGGAAGGCAAAGTACTACAATGCCAAGCACCGAAACATATAATTTGCGGCTGGCGAGTGGGTATAATTGAAAATCAAACCATTCAAGGGCGTGTCAAGGATTCAGCGCTTGAAAAAGTAAAGTACAAGGTATCTTTGTCCGTTTGAAGTAGTCGAACGAGTTGAGAAGCTATATATCGGTTAGCTCTTTCGGCAGAACTGAGTAGCTTGCATGATTTTTTCCATATATCAGTGCTTCGAAAAGCCATGAAAGAGCCAGCTCAGGTGATTGCGGATGATCGAGTACTGGTCGAATCTAGGCTAGTGACGAAGGTTATTCCCATTCGGATCGAGGATACTGATAATATGTTTTGTAGTCTAAACTATTAGGGTATTTGATGGTTTAAAAGTAAACTTAATGCGAATTCATTCTACACTCTAGTATAAACTATGTAGATGAGCATAAGAAAGATTTATTTAACTTTCAGGCATGTGCACCTATTAATCATAGTATAGGAGAAATCTACATCTCATGTCATATTCCACATGGTCTTTTCAAATACTCGTACTCACCCTCACTCTATTATCATACCTATAATTAAAATTGATTTTTAACCAAGATTAACCAAACTATGACTACTTGGATAAAGAAACATTGGAGGATTAAAGATGATAAAAAGCCGAATGTCTAAGAGCATTCATATGAAAATAATCACTCATTAATTCAATTTTATGTAATTACGTAATAACAAGATTATCAAATTCGTTGTATTATAAGGGTTAAACATTTATCAAATTCTCTCTCGAGCAATTCAAAATCTAAACCTAAGATGATTAATTTTCTCTCGAACAATTTACAACACTCAAATTTGAATTAAAATAAAGTGCCTTATCTACTACATAAATTCTTTAAATCCTATCTCTAAAATACCATGAATCCATTTATCCGTATCACAATTATCCAAACAATATATCTCTCGATCATGCAATTTGAAATACAAAGAGACAAAACACCTAAATATGAACATATAAACATCATCACAACCTTCCAATTTCTCAATCTAAAAAGTTGGAATTTAATTAAAACAAAAACTAAATTCACATATAAGATGAATCTCTTTGGGTGAAAGCCTACATACGAATAGAATACAACAAATTTGATGAAAACAATAACATACATGATTACCGAATTGTTCAAATAAAAGTTTTATGCGAAATAAAAAAATAAATAAAGTTAGATCACCAAGAGAATGGAAAGATTAAAAGAGATACATGAAAGATATAAAGCATATGAAAATCTCCTTCAATTCCTCCTTCTCTTAGGGGCTCCACTTTCGTCCTCCAGAAGTTCTCCAAATGAAATGATCCAAAAGTCCCATTCTATTTTTTCTACAGATTTTTATATCCTCCTTGTAAACAGGGTCGAACACGGGTTCCAAGACGGCCGTGTCATAGGCCATGTAGACGGTTCAAAGGCGGTTGCACACAAATAGGCGTGTCTGGTCATGGGTCGTATCATCTGATATGGGTACTGACATGGCCATGTTGTTCTTCATGTTCTTGGCACACGGGTGTGTTGGCAGTAGAGATTTAATTTATCCTGAAAAGTACACGGGTGGGCACACGGGTAGGAACATGGGCATGTTCCCACCCATGTGGTGCTCAGTATTTTTCTTCCAAATCTTCTGATCCATCCTGAATAGGACACGGGTAGGGACACGGGCATGTTCCTACCCCTGTGCGCCCAATTTCAGTCCTGTCATCTGCCATGGGTGATTCATGAACTCCTCCATTTGCTCCAAGACTTTTAGTTCCACTGGTTTGCAATACCTGCATTAAGAAAATGAAGGAATAAATGAATAGCTTAAAACAGGAAATAATATAAACTGGATACTGTGCTCTTTTATTCATGATAATTCAAATTCTTAACTATTCTCGCGCAATTGCTACAAAGGGAGGTAGAAAATAGTGTACATGATTACGATTATGATAGTAAAAAGCCTATCATAATTGAACTCATTAGTATTTTTAGGTTTTTAATACACAAATCATCTCTTGTAAGCTTATTCATTGAATTCCTTTTTTGTATTTTATTGTCACTAATGAATTCTCTTCTTTTTGTAGATTATCTAAGTTTTTGGCCAAAATGACCTGACACACCCTCCCTAGGCATATCATCGGGCGTGTAACCTGATCATGAGGAATATTGCTGCCAGAACCCAAATCCCTAAAAAAATACATGACACGCCCCCCGGACACGCCCTCCCTGGGCATGTCTCTTGGCATGTCACCCTCATCCCGAAGCCTACTGCAGCATTTAAAGATTTTTCGTTGCTGCACGTACATTATTGCCACACACCCCTACACGGGTGTATCACCGGGCATGTTCCACCTTTTTCAACGATTGATAGATTTCTGACTTATGATTGAGACATGACGTTCCTTTCAAGCCCCTCTTACACGGGCGTGGCCTAGGGTGTGTCCACCGACGTACAGTAGAAATCATCATTTTTGTCAAAATTCAGCTCCCGAGGTCAACCCCGTACCTGACATGCCACCTGGACATGCCCTCCCTAGGCGTGACAGGGCAGCGTGACCATCCCAAAAAAAGTCACATAGGTTTTTATTTCATTGTACTTGTACTCCTTTATTCCAAGTTGTAACTCTCTTTTAGTATTAAAATAAAGTGCCCTTTTTATCTTTGTTCTCTTAATGTTCTTCTACCCAACTCTCTTCCTCCACTTCTCCATGATTAACTAATCCTCATTGGACTCGATCTTAATGATCCGAGGTTCGAATTGATTAAGTTATTATGCTTTAAGTTTACTTTTTCTTTTTAGTGTTTATGCCTTTGAATTACTCTTAAAAAATCAAGTTTGGAGTTATATCATCGATATATAATTTCCATATTTGTTTTCACTCTTAGCTAGCCTAGAGGCTCGTAGTTTGAATTTAACACTCAAGAGTAAATATAGTTGCACGCACCCCTCGAGAGAGATAGACGTTAAATCTCCCGGATTGGAGTGAAATCCAATAGTGGGGTTCGCCGCGTAAAGCTACCTTTAGGTCTTCGATTTGGACGAGTGTTCGGTCGAACCTTCCTAAACTCAGATGGGCCCGACTTCGAGAGAAGCATGTTCAAGCTTTAGGAACCTCAACGGTCAAGGTCCTTTACCCTATTAAGTTAGGTTTTATTATCGCATTTTTAATGACTTTTGTCGTGGTGATTATCGATCGAGTACTTTACTATTTCATCATGTCAACCCCTTGTTGTAATTATTTTTAGTAGTTCTTATTTAGCTTTAAGTAGTTCTCTTTTTAGCGTAAATATTTCCTTTCTTAATCGAAATTAGTTTTCTTTTAACAAACCCTAAAATAATCCTTCCATAAGATAATAGTTTTCCTGTGAGTAAGATTACTCAACGGTTCTCGGATTTTAATATGTCACTTGTGTCCCCTACCTATAGTTTGATAGGTATACTTGCCTAGTTGGATTTCTAGTTCGGTTTTTACTCTCTTCACAATTAGTATACACCATGTTTTGGCGTCGTTACCGGGGAGCAACTTTTGTTGATAATTCGAAAACACGGACCTAGTACTTTTATCACTTCTCTTTCTCACACTCTTTTTTGAAGAATTAAAAAAATTCAAAAACAATTTAAACGCTCTTAATAAAAACCCACATCACAATTTTTCTACACCGCCTAACTCTCTCGAAAAGGGCAATGTAGCTTAAATACAACTATCTTGTCTAGTACCTTGTGAACCCTTTATCGGGTCGCCCTTGGGAAGTTCAGGAGTTAAAAAATTAAAAAAATCTATTTCAAAAATTTTTTTTGTAGTTCTCTTTTTCTAGTTTATTTTCTCTTTCTTTATCTTCCCTTCTCCTAGTGCATGACCCTCGGAAATGCGTTGGTTATATTTTACTTGGACCACGAAATTGAGTGTACTTTTCAGAGAAGATCGCAATTTCAAGGCCCTACTCTCAAATAACCGGTTGAGGATTCCCAGTCATTTTCTACTTTAAGAATGAAAGAGCCCATCATTGAGGAAGCCCTACATTGGCCTATGTCTTATTATGCACGGCCGAATCTAGAGGGTACTGAATCAAGCATAGTTCGCCCTGCTGTAGCTAATAATAATTTTGAACTTAAGCCTAGCTTAATTCAAATAGTGCAGCAGTATGTGCAATATGATGGACTTCAAGATGAGGATCCAAAAGCTCATATAGCTAGCTTTCTTGAGATTTGTGACACGTTTCAAATCAATGGTGTTCCAAAGATTCTATTAGGCTAGGACTCTTCCCCTTCTCTCTTAGAACTAATGCTAAATATTGGTTGATGACTTTGTCAAGAGGGAGCATCACACTTGGGATCAACTAACCGAAAAATTTCTGACAAAGTATTTTCTGCCAGCAAAAATTGTAAAACTTAGGAACGATATTTCTACCGTTTTTCAAATAGATTTTTCTGCACCACCTCCACCTCTTAAAAATATCAAAAACCTTCAAGCTTGGAGGAAATGTTTTCAAAATATATAAATGTTAATGATGCGACTATAAGAAGCCTAACCGGAACCCTTAAAAGTCTAGAGAATCAAGTAGGACAACTAGCTAAAATTATATCTGAGCGACTCTCCGGGTCTCTTCCTGCAAAAACCGAGCCCAACCCGAGAGAGCAGGCAAAATCTATAACATCTCGGAGTGGGAAGTAAGTTTCTGGTATGGTTAGCGAAGAGCCCGAGGCATGCTCCGCCCCTGTTTTGAATATTCCACCACCTGCTGAAAAAGAAGTTATCACTCTGCTCCCTTCTTTAGAAAAAGTTCTCGCTCCACCACATATTTTTAAAAATGATCCAACTCCCCCATACCCTTCCAAAATTAAAAAACAACGTCTTGATGATCAGTATACCCGCTTCTTAGAAATGTTTAAGATAATCCACATAATTCTACCCTTCCACAAAGCGATTACCCAGATGTCGAAGTACACTAAGTACCTTATGGACCTCCTGACTAATAGAAGAAGTTAGAGAACTTATCACACATCACGTTAAACGTCGAGTGCTCTGTTGTATTGACAAAAGGTTTACCTAATAAGATCAGTGATCCGGTTAGTTGTTCTATACCGTGTGTCTTTGGTGATCTTTTTGTCAAGCATGCATTGGCCGATTTAGGTGCAAGTATCAACCTAATGCCCTTCTAATTATTTAAGAAGTTAGGAATTGGTAGCCTCAACCCCATGCGTATGAGTATCCAGCTTGGTGATAGATCTGATAAGTACCCATTAGGAATAGTGGAGGATGTTCTAGTCAAAGTCGACAAATTTATCTTCCCGGTGGATTTTGTCATATTGGACATTGAAGAAGACGTTGAGGTTCCCCTGATCCTTAGCCGACCCTTCCTTGCCACCTCCTGAGCTATCATTGACGTAAACAATGGCAAGCTCTTCCTACGAGTAGGAGACGATGAAGTAACTTTCTCCATCACCCCTTCGATGAAAATACCCTCGAGAATTATGACTCCAGTTTCTTCTAAGATACCTTAAGTGATGAATCTTCCTGAACATTTCAGACGATGAATATTCTGATTTTTGTTCTTCCTCAACTCTTTCTACTAAAAGTCTTCAAGAAACCGCCATGGTCATTGATTAACTCACTTGAAATTTTCCGTATAAGTTAAAAGTCTACGAAGATATAATTTTTGAAAAATAAAGAACTTCCAAAACATCTTATGAATAACCCACTACCCTAGAATTAAAAGAACTACCTAAACATCTCATGTATGCCTTCCTAGAAAAAAATTCCAAACTACCAATGATAGTTTCGGCCAACTTATCTGAATTTCAAAATGACAAACTCCTTCTAGTTTTACGTAAACATCGCCGAGCTATTGCCTGGCAGATATATGATTTCAAGGGCATTAGCCTATCTTTCTGCACCCACAAAATCCTAATGGAAGATAATTCGCGTAATTAAATCCAAACTCAGCGGCATATAAATCTAAATATGAAAGAAGTCGTAAAGGGCGAGATTATAAAACTATTAGACGTAGGAATTATCTATCTTATATCTGATAGTAAGTGGGTTTGCCCAGTCCATGTAGTGCCAAAAAAGGGAGGGTTAACCGTAGTTGGGAATGAAAAAAATGATTTAATCCCGACACGGATGGTGACAGGGTGGCAAATATGTATTGACTATCGTAAGTTCAATGATTCCACCTGTAAGGAACACTTTACCTTGCCGTTCATCAATCAAATCGTAGAGCGATTATCCGGCCATAGCTTTTACTGTTTTCTCGATGGCCTCTCGAGGTATTTTCAAATCACCATCTCTCCCGAGGACTATGAGAAAACTACATTTACTTGTCCCTTCGGCACCTTCGATTACCGAAGAGTGTCGTTTGGATTATGCAATGTGCCAGCTACATTCTAGCGATGTATGCTCTCTATCTTCGACAAGTACGTAGAAAGCATTATGGAGGTGTCTTAGAAAGATGCGAAGAAACTAACCATGCCCTAAATTGGGAAAAATGCTATTTTATGGAGACGGTGTATCATCCCTCAGACAACTAAACCCCTAGGAGTGGTTTTGACATGACTAGGTCTTGAAAAAACCTTAGGAAGACCAAGTGGACCTAGGAATGTAGGTGAGATCACTATGGTCTGCAAATAGTAGACTTCTAAACACTAGGGTGGGATGATCATGGAGCTTCACCATGACTCCAGGACCTCACCAATCTATTGAAAGGCCCTAAGTGTCCATTGGAGTCAACTTTGGGAGGCAAAGTTGACCTAGTATCATCCTAGTCATAAACTAGGCAAAGTACCCTAACTAAGGGCAATATGCCCCTAAGGAGCCCAACCAACCCTACCTAGGTCTTCCTAGACCTAAGGTAAAGTCAATGGGTCACCAAAGATCCAATGGGGTCAACCTTAGAGCATGAGTTGACCCAAGTCAACCCTAGCAAAAAAGTGGTCAAAGTGCCCTATTTAAGGGGCTAGTGCCCTTCAAAGTGCAAAGTTGACCCTACCCAGCCCTACCTAGACCTTAGGGGAGGCCAATGGGTCACCAAGGACCCATTGGCTTCAACCCAAATGGTCAAATTGACCAAGGTCAACCCTAGTCTAGGTTAGGTCAAACTTAGCTCAAATGGGCTAACCCAAGCTCAAGCCCTTTTCCATTTGGGCTAACCACCTCCTAATTATATGATGGTAGGATTTATTTGGCTGCAAATGGGCTAAAGGGATGTGCAAGTCATTCTTGATGACTAGGAAAGAGAGAGATCTCACCTTACCCCTTAATGGAGGAGAGAAAGGTGGAGGAAGAGTCCATTCATGGCATAGGGAGGCCAAAGGACACCTTTGAGGACTGGATTCAACTCCTGTGGTGAAGAGGAGGTAGTTCCAGCCATTTTCTGGCAACACTAAGCCAAGTTCACCCCCCCCCCCCATCACCAATTTGCCGAAAGCTCCATTGAAGGTCATTAATGGCCATTGGTGCTTTGCCCTTCACCTTTCCTCTTTAGTGATCTTAAAAGCACTACTGGACTCAGGGGAGTCGTTTACACACTTCACCTCAAGGAGACGAGGCATTCCACTGTGCTGTTGTAGAAACCCGATTAGCGGCACCACCACCATGGTAACCTGGCGATCAACGTGACTTCCACCCTCCAATAATGTTCTCCCTTGCTCCTTTCTCTGTGGGTAGATCATAGGGATCTTTAGGGATTTGTATCGGGATCAATTGATCCCGATCGGGAATGGAGTTTTCCCGATTTTTCCATGAAAATTCCACATTACGGGATTGCCGGAGAAGGCCCCTCCGGTGGCTGTGCCTCCGCCTTGCGATAGCCACCACCTCAATGGAGGTGGTGGTGGCGGTGGCTGGCAAGGGAGATGGTTGGTTGGCAAGCGGCAGCAGCTTGAAGATGGCCCAGGAAGATGTAATCTGGACCATTGGCGTGTTGGAAAAGATGACCATATATCGTCCATCCCTGCATCAAGATTCGCGCTGCATCATTTTAATCTTAGGTTTAATATTTCATTTCATTTGATTATTTTCACAAGGAATGATATAAATGCTTTTAATTATTAAAAATTCATAGGGACCTCTAGTGTAAAAATGGTAGACATCAAAGTTGTATCCCTATGGGTGTACTTTAATTTCAAATAGGTTTGAACCAATTTGGATGTCTTGTTTGACCAGGGCACTCATTTTGGCGGGGTCTATAACTAGGGTTAGTTAGAGACTAAAATGAGTGCCCCCACTATATCTCATGTCCAAATGACTTAAAATTTGGACTGGGAGTCATTCTAATATATACCTTGGTCATGTTTAAAAATGGGAATTTTTGAAGATACTTTTTCTATAGTTTTTGTACAATTTAAATAGGTGTCTTAAACACCTCAAAAACCAGCAAAATTTTGGTGGGTGATCTTGGGGGATATGATAAGGCTCTGGTAAAAATTTCACCCTTTTTGGGTTTGATTTGATAGGGTATTTGTGTAGGAAAATATTGACCCTTTTAGGTCAAATTAGGGCTAAGTTCCCTAAGTGCTCTTGAGTTGGCAAACCTCATCCAAAGGTGATGGAACTTGGCACACAGTCTTTTTAGCACATAAAATACCCCCTCCACTGATATTGGGTGGAAGTTGAAGGGTGGAGCCCTAGATTTCTAGGGTTGGTCCTAGGTGTGCATATCTAGGGTTTAAAGGTCAAGGGTTCATGTGACCTTGAAATGACTTGAAACTTTGTGGAGAGGACATTAGGGTAGTCAAGGTCCTCTGGTAAAAATATTATTGGATCTGGAGGTTGTTAAACCCCTCAAAACCCTAACCCTAGTTTAGGGCACAAAAATTATACATGTAGGTTAGGTCATCAAAACTCTATGGAAAGTTGTGTAACTTGGGTAGTAAAGTCATCGGGTTAATATAAGACTCTGGGAATTTTATTGGAAATATTAGAACAATAATTTTAGTAACTCCATTGTAATACATGGATTAGCCCTTGATAATCAATTATTTATTATGACTGCACAGTTCAATTGAAAATTATGAAAATTGAGTAGAGGAAGTTTTAGGTCATTATGCCCATACCTGAATTTTATTATAATTTTTAGATGTATATTTTCAGTACTTACTTCACAAGCTTATAAATATGCAAATATGTTCAGTAATAGATTTAGAGCTCAATGCTTGATAGAAAATTATGAAACTTATTGAGTGGTGTTCTTAGGTCAATTTTACCATGAGGACATTTTATCATAATTTTTAGGTGTATGTTTTTTATAGTTATTTCATTAATTTTTGAGAGATGAATATTGTTCAAAATTAAAATTAGAGTTCATTATTCACTAGAAAATTTGGAAACTTGGTAAGGAGTGTTTTTAGGACATTTGAGTCATACTTGTAGTTTCTCATAATTTTTGGATGTCTATTTGCAACACTTGTTTCTTTAAGTGATAGATATGTGTTTATATTTACAATTTTTGATCAGAGGCCTAAACCTTGCAAAAAAAATTGGGAGATTTGAATTTACTGCCAATTAGATACCTAGTATTTATCATAATTTTGTGGAGTATTTTGCATGACTATAAAAGCGACTTCATATTCAAAACTAGGGCATTTGGAATTTTTGGGAAAATAAATAAAATTTTAGTTTAATTAGGAAAATTCCAAGCTTCTGGATTTAGGAAAAACATATCATGATAGGCCCCTGTTAATTATATTAGGGTTATTAGATGAGGAATTGGAGTACCTCCTGTCATGTACATCACATAGTATAAGGTGGCCTGCATGTAGTAATCTGTAGAAGATCAGATAACAATTGGATTGGGCATATGGATTGGTGTTAGTGGCTTGCTGGTCTAGGTAAAGTGAAATTTAGTATATCAATGGAAGTTGGGATTAGCAGTATTTTGGTTTGACCAGGATTAGATGGTGCATGGGATCGATGAAAGATCATCTTTCCTGTGGAGGGAGAGAGAGGGTCAAAACATACTAGGGTTATATCCAGAGTAATATTAAAGGGATCGGGAATCGAGTATTAACCAATAATAGTAAGTGCTTTACGAAAGGGAGCTTTGGGCTTCAGCCCATCGTAGTTCCTAGTGCCCTCGAGAATCCTTCACGGGGTATGCCTTGGGCAGTCCTGTGCTAACCTAAACTGTAGGAAAAATAAACTGCAAGAGTAACTAGTATAACTAGGGGTTCACTTTCACTCACCTCGGTGTCTCGGGAAGTTAGGTTGGGTCACATGGGTGGTAGGCTCGGTGGTTGTGGAAATGGATGGGTTAGTCTGGGGAGCTTTGGCTCAGTGGCTGATACATTAAGATTGTATGTGCATAAATTATAAGGTGGTGGGTCTTCGGTATTGAAGCGTCGATGCACCGACACCAATACGTTGACTCAGCAAGTGTGGTTTTGCACTTCACCAAATTAAGTATGGTGGACTAGCCGGCAAGGAGTATGCAGGAGCTCCGCTTTGTGACCAGCATTGAGGCATACGATAGGTCTGACTGGTCGTGTAATTACCTGTTTAGAGGTGGGCGAGGCCCAACCCACCGCTTCAGTTTGCAACTACAGAGGTATCCTGGGAGGTTAGTCTCCAGAAAGCGAAAACTAAAGGTCTTTGTGCACAGAGTCTGGTGGGTGTGTGGCATTTGCATGACTCATATCATAGCATACTTGAATGACAAAGCATAATTATTGCATTAAACCCTTGGCACCAACTGTATAAATTGGTATGGGTGTAACATCCCATTTCCGGCTAGACCCTTAGGAGTCGGTTGGTCGAGTCAGAACCCCAGGGAGCACAAAAAGTGAAAATAAATCGACCGGGTTTTCGGGTCAAGGGTTGGTCACGCCCGTGACCGACCCGTCACGCCCGTGACTTGGGCGTGACTACTTCGACGATCGTCGATCTCCACGAGACGATCGTCGAACGTGCCGTCTGGGCATGTCACGCCCGAGACCAAGGTGTCACGCCCGTGACTATGGGCGTGACCCCATCGACGATCGTCGATCGCCGTGAGACGATCGTCGAGCTTGCGGCCCGGGCATGTCACGCCCGTGACATGAGTGTCACGCCCGTGACCTAGGGCGTGACCAGCCTTCGACGATCGTCGATCTCAATTCGACGATCGTCGACCTCGAAACTTGCCGTTCGGGCATGTCACACCCGTGACCTAGAAGTCATGCCCGTGACTTAGGGCGTGACCAGCCTTCGACGATCGTCGATCTCAATTCGACTATCGTCGACCCACAATCTGCCATTCGGGCCTGTCACGCCCGTGACCCGAGGTGTCACGCCCGTGACCATCCATCGACGATCGTCGATCTCAGTTCGACGATCGTTGAACCCAGAATTGGCTATCCGGGCCTGTCACGCCCGTGACCTATGTGTCACGCCCGTGACATTGGCTGAAACGACGGTTCAGGCCCGAAATTATTCCAACACGCGTGGTAATAAATGCTGGTGTGGGAAGTTAAACCAGGAGTAACTTCTGGCCATTTTCCTTCGATAATTATATAATAAATGAGGAAATGGTGGTCCAATAGAAAACCGCCAGCTGGACACACCTGTTCAGTTTCCACCGTTTCTTATCCCTTCACTGTAACTGAAACGTCAAGGGGGGGGGGGGGGGAAACTTCATGGCCATAATGGTTTTACCCATTCACCTTCCCACTTCCTGATTTATAAAAGCCCACCTGGACAAGAGAAGAAGGTTACACGCTCAAGTAATCAGAACAGACCTTTGTTCTTGGTGTAGGAGAAGTTCAGCAAACGCCACCACCGCGCCATGGCACCCCGACGTTCTTCTCGCCTTCAAACCGCGAACAAGGTCCTCCTCTGCTCCTTCTCTTTCATGGGTAGATCTTAGGATTCTTAGAAAGGAGGTTCGCGCTTAACGGAGCCGGACCCGTCTCTCGTTTTCATGGAAAAACCATGAAAAAGGGTATTTTGAGTTCGCCGGAAACCGCCGCCTCCGGCGGCCAAACCACCGCCGACCGATAGCCATCGCCTCAACGGAGGTGGTGGTGGTGGTGGCTGGACAAGGAAGTGACCGGACGGCCGGCAACGGATCACGGAAATGTTGCAGGAAAAATGGCTTCCTGGTTCTGGTTTCGGGTTCTGAAAAAGATGAACAGTAGATTTAATATATAATACATAGATTATTATATAGTACATAATGGAAAATAGGTTTTTTTAATGTATTTTTGAGGCTGCAAAATGAGGCACTTAGAGGCTGATTTAGGAAAAATGACCAGACACAAAAGTTGTAACCCTCAGGGTCTAATTTAATTTAAAATTGATTTTATTCAATTTGGGTGAGTGGTGTGAACACAACACTCATTTTGGTGGGATCAAGACCTAGGCTAACCAGAAATTAAAATGGTTGCCCACGGTTCATAACCTGTCCAAATGACTTGAAATTTGGACTGGAGGTCTAAAATATGTATATCGAGAGGCTGTCCAAAAATGAGAATTTTTGGAGAACTTTTGCCTAAAGTTTTTGTAAAAATTTAATAAACGATATGAAATTAATTAGGAGATGAAATTAAGTCCAAACTCCCCCAAATTTTGGGTGGTGGTCCCTGGCATCAATATTAAGATCTGTACAAGATTTCAACTCGATTGGTCGAGTTTTGAATAGGGAAGTATCAAGTCCTAGATAGGTTTTGGTGAGGGGTACTTTGGGGAAAAGTACGATTGGAGATGGAGTGGACAAATCTCCTCAAAAGAGGCTGAATGTTGTTGGCCACTGATTTGTTGAGTCTATGTCTACCCTCTTGGGTAACATGGTGTGGCTTAGGGTGGATTTTACCCTAAGAGATTGGCTCAAATCCAACGGGTGGGAGTTTGAGGTTTGTGAAGGACATAGGAGCAAAAGCTCTTGTATGCCCTTGAAATTTGGAGGAGAGGGGGATGATATAATGAAAACCCTCTGGTTGAAATAGTGAAGGAATTGGAGGTAGTTAGGTACCTCGAAAGTTGAGATGTCGGAATAGGATAGAAATGTAATTTAGTTATTTTAAGCACTAAATCTAATCCAAAAATTATGAAACTCGGGAGGAGGGGGTTTTAGGATGTTTTAGACTTATAGTAAATCTTTTGGAATTTTATGATTATTAAATATTATACTTCATGTGTTAAAAGATTAATTGCTGGAATTATTATTTCAATTATTTGGTAGTTTAAAATTAATTATAATCAGTTGAAATTCTGGATTTAGATCTTTGTTAGTAGCACAATGACCCCTGGATTTTTATAGAATTTTATGTTGAGTAAATCTAGTACCTTATTCACAGATGATAGAAAGGGGCTTTTATGTTAAAAATTAATCATGGATAAAATACTTGCTGGAAAATTATGAAACTTGGCCAGTGCTAATTTTAGGCCTTTATCCGCATGTCATGAATTACTTATAATTTTTGGAAGAATATTTTCTGTACTTGCTTCATAAACAATAGAAGTTAGAGATTATTTCTAAAATAGCTTTCATGCCATTTTGATGATTGAAAAATTATGATACTTAGGATTTAACCTATTGAGATAACCTAGTATTTATCATAAAATCGCTGGACATCTTGCATGAGAACTTAGAGTAGTTCATGTTCAAACCGGTAGTCCTTGGAGTTTCGAGGAATTTAATTAAATGCCAAATAAATTAGGAAAATTTCCATTTTCTGGATTTAGGTCATTTAGGTCATGGTAAGTCTCCAGTAAATAATTTAGGGCATTTGGATGAGTAATGGATCATTGTATAACCGGTTCGACATGTAGCCTAGGTCGGTCTGCATTTAGTAAATTGTGAAATGCAATAGAACATGACCTGATGGAGATATAAAGAGTAGTGAGTAGTGGTGATAGTTAGAGTTAAGAGGTGCTCGGGTTTGGCGAAAGATCGCTTTTCCCGAAGAGTGGAAGGTTTAAAAATCACCCTAGGATAGTCTATCGTAATGTGAGAAGGGAATCGGGCTAAGGGAAAACAACCAATAACAATAAGTGCCTTGCGAAAGGGAACTTCGGGCCGTAATGCCGCCGTCTTGGTTCCTAGTGCCCCTTGAGAGCCCTTCACGGGGTATACCGGGGGCAGTCCTGGGCTAACGTAAACTGTAATAATAAACTGGCAAGAGTAACTTAGTAACTAGGATTGCACCTTTCACAAACACTGTTGGCACAGGAAGATTGATGAGAGCTTCGGCTCGGTTGGTTTGGAGACGGACGGGATGGTCCGAGGAGCTTCGGCTCGGTTGGTCTGGAGACGGACGGGTTGGTCCGGGGAGCTTCGGCTCGGTTGGGTGGAGACGGACGTTTGGTCCGGGGAGCTTCGGCTCGGTTCTGTTTGTTTGCGATTAAACTTGCATGTGCATAAGATAGGAAAAGTTAAGGTGGTGGGTCTTTCGATATCGGGGAGTTCGATTGCACCGACACCGATATCGTTGACTCGGCGAGGTGGTTAGCACTTCGCCAACAGAAGTCCGGTGCGCCAGCCGGCAAGAGTACGCAGGCGTCCGCTTAGTGCACCAAGCGTTGAGGCGTACGATAGGTCAGACCAGTGGTGCTTTTACTGGTTTTGAGGTGGGCGAGGCCCAACCCACCGCTTCCGTCTGCCACTACGGAGGTATCCTGGGAGGTAACGGCTCCGAAAGGTGGAACTAAAGGTCCGTGTGCACAGAGTCGGGTGTGTGAGTTGCACTGCATGTTTCATCATACCCACTAGCATGTCATAGCATAATCGATTCATTTAACCCTGACACCTAAAGTATAAGTGGTATGGGACGCTTATACATTAGGACCAGCAAAACGACCCCTTGGTCTATAAGCTTGTGTGGGCAAGTTTATAAATCAAAGGTTAATTTCAATATACAACAACCATTGCTGTTTGATAACCGACACCCCAACGTATAAGTGGTATGGGACACTCTATACGATGGGAGCCTTGCAAAAGATCCCTTTTGCTTATGTGTTCTCGCATAAGTGAAGGTTTAAATTCATATAATTGCTTTTCTTACTGCTAGACCTATTATAACAATTTATTAACTGCTCACCTAACACAACTTGCTAGATTAGTTTCCGCTGCCATCTGTTTCATGTTTAATCTCTACCATCATGTCCTTCCCTTTCTTCCTCCCCGCTCGGTACCTAGGAGCCATGGGGAAGGGGTAGGGGATGATAGGACTTAGTATTTATGACTAACGGTTTTCGAACCGCATCATTTAGGGGATCGTGGAGCCCAGCATGGAGGAGCAGCCCCAGAGATCGGTGCGCCTAGAGATGGGGCAGTCTAGCTCCGGAGTTCACACAGCCGGGACCGTGAGTCTCGACCATGAGTAGATTCTGTTTCGCTTCCGCATGAGAGACTTGTAGTGAGGACATTTTGTACCGGGCATAAGCCCGTATTTATAGTACTCTGATGATTCTGTGGACACTCCCTTCGTGGAGCTTTATTATTTATATATGTGATTTTATTATTGTGGACTGATTACTCTTACTGTTATATTGTGCTACTTTTCTATGATCGAATTGGCCGGCAGAATCGGCGCCTTGTGGTGATGATCCTTCAGGACGTGAAGGAGTCTCCGCAAAGCGGCGGTTCTGGGCCTAAGACCCCGGTGGTTGAAAAAGAAAAAAAAAGGGGGTCTTACAAGTGGTATCAGAGGAAACATCGATCAGAAGGAAGTAGCAGTCCACAAACCCTAGGTCACCCCCCGCTCGAGTTTAGTTTGGGGACAAACTAAGCAGCGGAAGCAGTGGTGTGCCCATATGGGGATCACATATAAATTGTCCACCTTTATGTAGTATTTGAACGTTTTCTTAACGTGTGTTTTTGTTACGCAGCCTCCAGCACGGACTACGCCACAAGGTGGAGTTCAATAGGCTCAGGATGTTGCACCACCCCCACCGGACCCCACTCCTTTCCTTCAGTCAGACATGGGACAGACCCTGACTGCCATTCTGGAGGCCTTCAGGGCCCAGCAGATTCCGGCCCTGCAGCCAAATCCGGGGGCCACCTGGCTAAGCATCTTCCGAGGACTGGCTCCCCCGTCCTATTTGGGGACAGAGTCGGCTGTTCGGACGGAAGAGTGGCTAGACATCATGTACGAGATGCTGACCGGCATACGATGTCCCTGGGAGGAGAGGGTGGCTCTGGTTGTCTCCTGCCTGGAGTCCCATGCAAAGAGGTGGTGGAAGACGCTGTTGGACACGACCTTTGCTGATAGGGAGGTTGCGGAGGTTACTTGGGAGGAGTTCAGGGCCGCACTGCTGGAGCATTTCGTTCCGCAGTCGGCTAGGGATGATTTGGAGGAGCGGTTCTTACAGCTGAAGCAGGGTACTCGGACCGTGGTGGAGTACCATCGAGAGTTTGACCATCTGGCTCGATACGCAGATTCCTACTAGCTGGATGAGGCAGGGTATATCAGGAGGTTCTATAAGGGCCTGCGGGAGGACTTGAGGGAGGCTCTGTTGTTCGTATCTGACGGGCCCATCTCCCGGATCTTGGAGATGGCCAAAAGGATTGAGGCAGATTGGCACGCCACCCGGGGCCGGAAGCGGCCAGCAGAGGATCAGGGACGGAGAGGTAGGAATGACCAGCGGCGGGGTGCTATACCAGAGGGGAGGAGGACAGAGGACCAGCCTCGTCAGGACGTGAGGCCGGAGCCGAGGGAACAGGTGGTATTAGCCCCTCCCCCTCTTCGGATGCAGGAGATGCCGAGACCCGGGGGAATGGCGTATCCCCCACCAGAGTGTTTTCTTTGTCATCAGATTGGGCACATTCGGAGGAACTGCCCCATGAGGGTGGCACCACCTCCAGCACATCAGGGCGGCCCACCAGCTCAGCATTATGGAGGCCGAGGATGCGGCCGTGGTCGTGGATACCAGTGGGGAGATCGTAGACAGGAAAGAGAGCAGGTATATGCTTTGGACCTTGCGCAGCCTCGAAATCCGGAGCAGGTCATCGCAGGTACGCTGCAATGCTTCTTTACTTTCATAGAATTTTCCTTTAAGTTGTTAAAACTCAGAACCGCACTAGATAGATTAACAAGGAAAGAAAACTCTTTATAGAACCCTGAGATATTTAATCACCCCAGGTATAGTCTTCATCAGCGGCAAGCCTGCCCGCACGCTTTTTGATTCTGGAGCTACTCACTCCTTTGTGTCGGAGTCGTTCGTGGAAGGACTGGAAGGTGTGGAGCGGTTCACAGGCTCGAGGATGAGGGTGCGACTAGCGGATGGATCTGAGCTCCTTACCATGGATCACTGCAATATGGAGGCAGAAATTGGAGGAAAAGCGTTCGAGGCTCCAGCGACGATTTTGAAGCTGACGGACTACGACCTGATCCTGGGTATGGCATGGCTGCACTGGAACTATGCCCAGATTGACTGCCAGGCAAAGAGGATCACCGTGAGACACGGGGACTCTTTCATTACCATCGAAGGTATAAGACCTGTCTCTTGTATACTCTTATCTTCGGTACAGGCCATTAAGGCCCATCTGCAGGGAGAGGAGGTCTATCAGATTCTATTTGAGATGGCGGAGGTTAAGGAGTCGGTGACAGACATCCCGGTGGTGCGAGATTTCGCTGACGTCTTTCCAGAGAAACTACCAGGATTACCTCCAAATCGAGAGCAGGATTTTCAGATACAGCTTGTGCCGGGAGCCAAGCCGGCGTCTAGGGCCCCTTATCGGATGGCCCCAAAGGAGTTGGCAGAGTTTCGGACTCAGTTGCAGGAATTAGTTGAGGCAGGTTTTGTTAGACCGAGTTCCTCGCCATGGGGAGCACCGGTCCTGTTCGTGAAGAAGAAGGATGGGACACTACGCCTGTGCATCGATTATCGAGCACTAAACAGGCTGACCGTCCGGAATACCTATCCGCTCCCACGGATAGACGAATTATTCGACCAGCTGGAGGGGGCCCATTATTTCTCGAAGCTGGACTTGAGATCAGGATACTACCAGCTGCGGATCCAGGAGGAGGATATCCCGAAGACGGCCTTTAGTAGCAGATATGGCCTGTATGAGTTCACCGTGATGCCCTTTGGGCTCACGAATGCTCCGTCGGCGTTCATGAGTCTCATGAACAGGGTTTTCGAGGCCTACTTGGATGTGTTCGTCATAGTATTCATAGACGACATCCTGATCTACTCTAGGACGGAGGAGGAACACACTCGGCATCTGGCACTGACCTTGGAGAGGTTGCGGGAGCATCGCCTTTATGCAAATTTCAGCAAGTGTCAGTTCTGGTTGAAGGAGGTGGCCTTCCTAGGCCACATCATCAGCGGAGCCGGGTTATCAGTAGATCCAGCAAAGATTCGTGCAGTTCGCGATTGGCCGCAGCTGAGGACAGCCACCGATGTACGCAGTTTCTTGGGACTTGCCGGTTACTACCGGAAGTTCGTGGAGGGGTTCTCTCGGATTGCCCTCCCCCTCACATCTTTGACAAAGAAGGAGGCACCTTTTGTTTGGACCCCGCAGTGCCAGGCGGCTTTCCAGGAGCTGAAGGACCGACTCATCTCGGCCCCTATCCTGGCCCTTCCATCCGGAAGGGAGGGATTCCAGGTGTATACCGACGCATTATACCAAGGGATGGGAGCGGTGCTGATGCAGAACGGACATGTCATAGCATATGCCTCCCGCCAGCTGAAGATCCATGAGAGGAACTACCCGGTGCACGACCTCGAGATGGGAGCGGTCGTTTTTGCTCTGAAGGTCTGGCGCCATTATCTTTATGGAGTCCACTGCGATATCTTCTCTGATCACAAGAACCTGAAATACGTGGACACGCAGAAGGAGCTGAATATCAGGCAGAGGCGTTGGGTGGAGTTCTTAGCAGATTATCAGTATGAGATGCACTACCATCCAGGGAAGGCAAACGTGGTGGCCGACGCGTTGAGCCGGAGAGCTGCCACTTCCGAAGCTAGGCCCCAGGTTATGTCCATGGAGCTAGTCCAGTCATTCAGAGATATGCAGATATCCCTAGTGTCCGAGGATGACCCAGATCTGTATAGGGAGTATCTGGCATCGATGGTGGCCATTGACGATATTCGGGATCGCATTCGGGACGGACAAAGGACAGATGCGTGGGCGGAGCCGATGTTCCGAGCTTTGGAGGAAGGTTCGACAGGAGATTATTCCCTGAGAGATGGTTTGCTCCACTTCAGAGGCAGAGTATATATACCCGCAGGAGGCCAGATCCGAGAGGATATTATGATGGAGGCGCATTGCAGCCGGTACTCGGTGCACCCAGGGATCACAAAGATGACCGCTGATTTGAAGAGGACGATGTTTTGGCCGGGCATGAAGAAGGACATTACGTACTTCGTGACCCATTGCGAGGCGTGTCAGTTGGTGAAGGCGGAATGTAGGAAGCCCGCAGGACTGTTGCAGCCACTCCCGGTACCGGAGTGGAAGTTTGACGATATAGCGATGGACTTTATACATGGTCTTCCCCGGTCTCGGACAGGGAACGACTCGATTTGGGTGATTGTCGATCGATTGACGAAGGTGGCCCGCTTTGTACCGATCAGGAAGGATGACTCGGTGGGAGTGCTGGTACGGAAGTTTGTGGAGCAGTATGTCCGATATCATGGCGTGCCCCGGACGATAGTGTCGGACCGCGATGGACGGTTTACATCCAGGGAGTGGCGGTCAGTGCAGGCATATTTGGGCACCCGGTTGACTTTTAGCACGGCCTTCCACCCTCAGACGGACGGGCAGACCGAGCGCACCAACAGGACCTTGGAGGATCTACTACGATTGTGTATACTGGACCGAGGGGAGCCGTGGGAGAAGATGTTACCGTTGGTCGAGTTCTCCTATAATAACAGCTACCAGTCCAGCATCAGGATGGCGCCTTATGAAGCCTTGTATGGACGAAAATGTAGGACCCCGCTTTCTTGGGTTCAGGACGAGGATCCGAAGCTGCTGGGATAGGATTTCGTTGAAGACACCGAGGCTCAGGTGAGACTGATCAGAGATAGGATGTTGGAGGCGCAGAGCAGACAGGCTAAATACTATGACGCCCGGCATCGTCAGGTGGAGTTTCGGGTAGGGATCGAGTGTTCTTGAAGATCCGGCCCATGCACGGAGTCTCACGGGTGCGCGGTCGGAGGAAGAAACTCAGCCCTAGGTATATGGGCCCTTACAGGATCCTGGAGCGGATCGGACCCCTAGCCTACAGGCTAGAGTTGCCACCGGAGCTGGCAGCTCTACACAACGTCTTCCACATCTCTTCGCTGAGAAGGGCTCTACTACGCCCGGAGCAGTGGATTTTGACCACCGAAGGGCCGGTAGCTTCAGATCGATCGGTTCACTTGGAGCCGGTTCGGATCGACGACAAAGGAGTGCGGATCTTGCGCCGCAAGAAGATCCCCTTAGTCAAGGTTCTGTGGAGAAATCACGGTCAGGAGGAGCACACCTGGGAACCGCAGGATCTGATGAGGCAAAGATACCCGGAGTTGTTCAGTCAGGTACATCTCACCACCTCTCGGTATACTATAGATTGCCTTCTTGTTTTGGAATGTTAAGACTAGATACGGAAAATCCAAAACCTAGGCATGCGCACTTAATCAGAAAGGTAGGGGCTAATCTTTTGTTTATTGGGGAGATTGTCTTAGTTATCAGACGAACAGTCGCCTGAACCCAATAGAAAGATCGTATGGGATGTTACAAGTTTAATTTATTCCGATAGAAATCCCCATAGGCTCAACCTCAATTTCGGGGACGAAATTTTTGTTTTGTTTATTGGGATTTGTAACATCCCATTTCCGGCTAGACCCCTAGGAGTCGGTTGGTCGAGTCAGAACCCCAGGGAGCACAAAAAGTGAAAATAAATCGACCGGGTTTTCGGGTCAAGGGTTGGTCACGCCCGTGACCGACCCGTCACGCCCGTGACTTGGGCGTGACTACTTCGACGATCGTCGATCTCCACGAGACGATCGTCGAACGTGCCATCTGGGCATGTCACGCCCGTGACCAAGGTGTCACGCCCGTGACTATGGGCGTGACCCCATCGACGATCGTCGATCGCCGTGAGACGATCGTCGAGCTTGCGGCCCGGGCATGTCACGCCCGTGACATGAGTGTCACGCCCGTGACCTAGGGCGTGACCAGCCTTCGACGATCGTCGATCTCAATTCGACGATCGTCGACCTCGAAACTTGCCATTCGGGCATGTCACGCCCGTGACCTAGAAGTCACGCCCGTGACTTAGGGCGTGACCAGCCTTCGACGATCGTCGATCTCAATTCGACTATCGTCGACCCACAATCTGCCATTCGGGCCTGTCACGCCCGTGACCCGAGGTGTCACGCCCGTGACCATCCATCGACGATCGTCGATCTCAGTTCGACGATCGTCGAACCCAGAATTGGCTATCCGGGCCTGTCACGCCCGTGACCTATGTGTCACGCCCGTGACATTGGCCGAAACGACGGTTCAGGCCCAAAATTATTCCAACACGCGTGGTAATAAATGCTGGTGTGGGAAGTTACACCAGGAGTAACTTCCGGCCATTTTCCTTCTATAATTATATAATAAATGAGGAAAAGGTGGTCCAATAGAAAACCACCAGCTGGACACAACTATTCAGTTTCCACCGTTTCTTATCCCTTCACTGTAACCGAAACGTCAAGGGGGGGGGGGGGAAACTTCATGGCCATAATGGTTTTACCCATTCACCTTCCCACTTCCTGATTTATAAAAGCCTACCTGGACAAGAGAAGAAGGTTACACGCTCAAGTAATCAGAACAGACCTTTGTTCTTGCTGTAGGAGAAGTTCAGCAAACGCCACCACCGCGCCATGGCACCCCGACGTTCTTCTCGCCTTCAAACCGCGAACAAGGTCCTCCTCTGCTCCTTCTCTTTCATGGGTAGATCTTAGGATTCTTAGAAAGGAGGTTCGCGCTCAACGGAGCCGGACCCGTCTCTCGTTTTCATGGAAAAACCATGAAAAAGGGTATTTTGAGTTCGCCGGAAACCGCCGCCTCCGCCGGCCAAACCACCGCCGACCGATAGCCATCGCCTCAACGGAGGTGGTGGTGGTGGTGGCTGGCCAGGGAAGTGACCGGCCGGCCGGCAATGGATCACGGAAATGTTGCAGGAAAAATGGCTTCCTGGTTCTGGTTTCGGGTTCTGAAGAAGATGAACAGTAGATTTAATATATAATACATAGATTATTATATAGTACATAATGAAAAATAGGTTATTTGAATGTATTTTTGAGGCTGCAAAACGAGGCACTTAGAGGCCGATTTAGGAAAAATGACCAGACACAAAAGTTGTAACCCTCGGGGTCTACTTTAATTTAAAGTTGATTTTATTCAATTTGGGTGAGTGGTGTGAACACAGCACTCATTTTGGTGGGATCAAGACCTAGGCTAACCAGAAATTAAAATGGTTGCCCACGGTTCATAACCTGTCCAAATGACTTGAAATTTGGACTGGAGGTCTAAAATATGTATATCGAGAGGCTGTCCAAAAATGAGAATTTTTGGAGAACTTTTGCCTAAAGTTTTTGTAAAAATTTAATAAACGATATGAAATTAATTAGGAGATGAAATTAAGTCCAAACTCCCCCAAATTTTGGGTGGTGGTCCATGGCATCAATATTAAGATCTGTACAAGATTTCAACTCGATTGGTCGAGTTTTGAATAGGGAAGTATCAAGTCCTAGATAGGTTTTGGTGAGGGGTACTTTGGGGAAAAGTACGATTGGAGATGGAGTGGACAAATCTCCTCAAAAGAGGCTGAATGTTGTTGGCCACTGATTTGTTGAGTCTATGTCTACCCTCTTGGGTAACATGGTGTGGCTTAGGGTGGATTTTACCCTAAGAGATTGGCTCAAATCCAACGGGTGGGAGTTTGAGGTTTGTGAAGGACATAGGAGCAAAAGCTCTTGTATGCCCTTGAAATTTGGAGGAGAGGGGGATGATATAATGAAAACCCTCTGGTTGAAATAGTGAAGGAATTGGAGGTAGTTAGGTACCTCGAAAGTTGAGATGTCGGAATAGGATAGAAATGTAATTTAGTTATTTTAAGCACTAAATCTAATCCAAAAATTATGAAACTCGGGAGGAGGGGGTTTTAGGATGTTTTAGACTTATAGTAAATCTTCTGGAATTTTATGATTATTAAATATTATACTTCATGTGTTAAAAGATTAATTGCTGGAATTATTATTTCAATTATTTGGTGGTTTAAAATTAATTATAATCAGTTGAAATTCTGGATTTAGACCTTTGTTAGTAGCACAATGACCCCTGGATTTTTATAGAATTTTATGTTGAGTAAATCTAGTACCTTATTCACAGATGATAGAAAGGGGCTTTTATGTTAAAAATTAATCATGGATAAAATACTTGCTGGAAAATTATGAAACTTGGCCAGTGCTAATTTTAGGCCTTTATCCGCATGTCATGAATTACTTATAATTTTTGGAAGAATATTTTCTGTACTTGCTTCATAAACAATAGAAGTTAGAGATTATTTCTAAAATAGCTTTCATGCCATTTTGATGATTGAAAAATTATGATACTTAGGATTTAACCTATTGAGATAACCTAGTATTTATCATAAAATTGCTGGACATCTTGCATGTGAACTTAGGGTAGTTCATGTTCAAACCGGTAGTCCTTGGAGTTTCGAGGAATTTAATTAAATGCCAAATAAATTAGGAAAATTTCCATTTTCTGGATTTAGGTCATTTAGGTCATGGTAAGTCTCCAGTAAATAATTTAGGGCATTTGGATGAGTAATGGATCATTGCATAACCGGTTCGACATGTAGCCTAGGTCGGTCTGCATTTAGTAAATTGTGAAATGCAATAGAACATGACCTGATGAAGATATAAAGAGTAGTGAGTAGTGGTGATAGTTAGAGTTAAGAGGTGCTCGGGTTTGGCGAAAGATCGCTTTTCCCGAAGAGTGGAAGGTTTAAAAATCACCCTAGGATAGTCTATCGTAATGTGAGAAGGGAATCGGGCTAAGGGAAAACAACCAATAACAATAAGTGCCTTGCGAATGGGAACTTCGGGCCGTAATGCCGCCGTCTTGGTTCCTAGTGCCCCTTGAGAGCCCTTCACGGGGTATACCGGGGGCAGTCCTGGGCTAACGTAAACTGTAATAATAAACTGGCAAGAGTAACTTAGTAACTAGGATTGCACCTTTCACAAACACTGTTGGCACAGGAAGATTGATGAGAGCTTCGGCTCGGTTGGTTTGGAGACGGACGGGATAGTCCGGGGAGCTTCGGCTCGGTTGGTCTGGAGACGGACGGGTTGGTCCGGGGAGCTTCGGCTCGGTTGGGTGGAGACGGACGTTTGGTCCGGGGAGCTTCGGCTCGGTTCTGTTTGTTTGCGATTAAACTTGCATGTGCATAAGATAGGAAAAGTTAAGGTGGTGGGTCTTTCGATATCGGGGAGTTCGATTGCACCGACACCGATATCGGTGACTCGGCGAGGTGGTTAGCACTTCGCCAATAAAAGTCCGGTGCGCCAGCCGGCAAGAGTACGCAGGCGTCCGCTTAGTGCACCAAGCGTTGAGGCGTACGATAGGTCAGACCAGTGGTGCTTTTACTGGTTTTGAGGTGGGCGAGGCCCAACCCACCGCTTCCGTCTGCCACTACGGAGGTATCCTGGGAGGTAACGGCTCCGAAAGGGGGAACTAAAGGTCTGTGTGCACAGAGTCGGGTGTGTGAGTTGCACTGCATGTTTCATCATACCCACTAGCATGTCATAGCATAATCGATTCATTTAACCCTGACACCTAAAGTATAAGTGGTATGGGACGCTTATACATTAGGACCAGCAAAACGACCCCTTGGTCTATAAGCTTGTGTGGGCAAGTTTATAAATCAAAGGTTAATTTCAATATACAACAACCATTGCTGTTTGATAACCGACACCCCAACGTATAAGTGGTATGGGACACTCTATACGATGGGAGCCTTGCAAAAGATCCCTTTTGCTTATGTATTGTCGCATAAGTGAAGGTTTAAATTCATATAATTGCTTTTCTTACTGCTAGACCTATTATAACAATTTATTAACTGCTCACCTAACACAACTTGCTAGATTAGTTTCCGCTGCCATCTGTTTCATGTTTAATCTCTACCATCATGTCCTTCCCTTTCTTCCTCCCCGCTCGGTACCTAGGATCCATGGGGGAAGGGGTAGGGGATGATAGGACTTAGTCTTTATGACTAACGGTTTTCGAACCGCATCATTTAGGGGATCGTGGAGCCCAGCATGGAGGAGCAGCCCCAGAGATCGGTGCGCCTAGAGATGGGGCAGTCTAGCTCCGGAGTTCACACAGCCGGGACCGTGAGTCTCGACCATGAGTAGATTCTGTTTCGCTTCCGCATGAGAGACTTGTAGTGAGGACATTTTGTACCGGGCATAAGCCCGTATTTATAGTACTCTGATGATTCTGTGGACACTCCCTTCGTGGAGCTTTATTATTTATATATGTGATTTTATTATTGTGGACTGATTACTCTTACTGTTATATTGTGCTACTTTTGTGTGATCGAATTGGCCGGCAGAATCGGCGCCTTGTGGTGATGATCCTTCAGGACGTGAAGGAGTCTCCGCAAAGCGGCGGTTCTGGGCCTAAGACCCCGGTGGTTGAAAAAGAAAAAAAAAAGGGGGGGTCTTACAATGGGACTCTTTATACAATAGGCCCTACAAAACAACACCTAGGTTTATAAGCTTGTGTGAGCGTGCTTATAAGTTAAGGTTATTATTTTAAGGATTTATACAATTTCTTGTTTGAAAACCAACACCCTATCGTATAAATTGGTATGTGACTTTTTATACGATAGGAGCCTTGCAGAAGATCCCTTAGCTTATGTTTTTTCATATAAGTTAATGTTACTTATTTCATATTTTGTCTTACATACTTTTATTACTGCTACTTATTCTCATAGAGCTGCTAGGTTAGTTCCGCCATCACCTGCTACTTTGCTTATTCTCCACCCTCATTACCTCTCCTTTCCTTCTCCCCGCTCGGTGCCTAGGAGCCATGGAGGGAGGGGTAGGGGATAATAGTACTTAGTCTTTTAGACTAACGGTTTTTGACTACATCATTTTAGGGGATCATGGAGCCCGGCACGGAGGTGCAGCCCTGGAGGACGACACGCTTGGAGACGGGACAATCTATTACCGGAGTTAGGACAGATATGACAGTGAGTCCCAATCGTTAGTAGTTATTTTAGTTTTGCTTCCGCAATGAGTGAACTGTAGTGAGGAAATGATGTATCGGGCATGATCCCTATGTTTAGTACTTTTATTATTATTATTGTTGTGGACTCTACCTTTATGGAGATTTATTAGTTTATATGTGATTATTGTGGACATGTGTAGAGTTTTACTTTTATGTACTCTCATATTTTGTTATTGTTCTGTGATCGATTTGGCTGGCAGGATCGGCATTTTGCAGTGACGACCTTCCTGGGCGTGAAGGTGTTACCACAAAGAGGCGCTTCTGGGCCAAAGACCCCGTGGTTTTGAACGAAAGAAAAGGGGGTGGGGGGTCTTACAAGTGGTATCAGAGCAGACCTCGATCGAAAAAGTAACCGTCCATAAACCATGGGTCACCCCAACACAAGTTTAGTTTGGGGACAAACTAAGCAGCGGAAGTAGTGGTGTGCCCATATGGGGGATCACATGAAAATTGTCCACTTTTAATTAGGTTTGGGTCTATTACTTACAAATGATCTTTGTTAAGCAGCCTCCAACACAGCCTACACAACAGGGCAGAGTACAGCAGACTCCGAATGTTGCACCACCTCCCTCGGTTCCCACTCCGTTTCTACAATCGGAGATGGGGCAGACTCTAACAACCATTCGAAGGCTTTCAGGCCCCAATAGGTTTCGGCTCCGCAGCCAAACCCGGGGGAAAATTAGTTGAGCATCTCCCTCCTCTTACTAGGGGACAGAGTCGACTGTATCGATAGAGGACTGGCTGGACATCATTCATGAGATGCTGACCGGGATACGGTGCCCATGGGATAAGAGGGTTCCTTTGGTGGTCTCTTGCTTGGAGTCCCATGCCAAGAGATGGTGGAAGACACTGCTGGACACGACATTTGTAGATAGGGAGGTTCCTGACATTACTTGGGTGGTGTTCCGGGCTACACTGTTGGATCACTTTGTTCCACAGTCGGCAAGAGATGAGCTAGAAGACAGGTTACTACAGTCGACGCAGGGAAACAAGACAGTGGTGGAGTACCACCAGGAGTTCAATCATTTAGCCCGGTTCGCGGACTCCTATCAGTTGGATGAGGCAGGATACACCAAGAGGTTCTGTAATGTCCTGCGAGAGGATATGTGAGAGGATCTTCTGTTCGTATCTGACGGGCCTATACCTCAGATATTGGAGATGGAAAATAGGATTAGGGAAGATTGGCACACGACTCGAGGCCAGAAGAGGAAAATTGAGGATCAGGGCTGAGGAGCAAGAAATGATTTGCGAAGGGGCCGCATTACTGATGGGAGAGATGGGAGAAGGGCAGAGGACCAACCTCGTCAGGAGGAAATACAGGAGCTGAGGGAGCTGGTGGTAATGGCTCCTCAACCTCTCCAGATGCGGGAGATGTAGAGACCCGGGGGTTTTTCATATCCCCCGCCCGAGTGCTATAACTGTCATGAGGTAGGGCATATCCAGAGAAACTTCCCCATGAGGGGTGCACCCCTACTAGAACCACATGCTGCCACACCTGCTCAGCAGTTTAGAGGCCGAGGATGTGGCCGAGGACGTGGATTCCCGGGCAGAGTAATGTAGGCCCGCTCTTTCGAGCGTTTTGGTTGCCGACAAATTAACGCGACGCTCTCTGATAACTCTCACGTTACACTCAAGCATTTAACTTAGCAGCGGATCGATTAAAATTATTATTAGATTAACAATTACGTGGGGTTCGCAAAGCCCCTTAGATAATAACAAGGCATTAGGCCAAGGTCCTCTCAAGCGAAAAGAACCCATACGGTTTGATCGAGCGTGTTGTACCAAAAGAGAAACCACCGAAAACAAACGATTCGGGCAAGGATGGTTCTCTCCCAACAAAATACATACGAGGGCCGCCACGCCTCACGAACTTAAACGAAAATACGGTAAACAAGACAATAACTAAAATAAATTAAACCACGAAATATCAAGCGTTACACAAGCCACGCAATTTGCCAATGCCACACGAATTATCAAGGGAAGAGAAACACATAAAGTAGAAATTTTCTTTACCCAACCGGATGGGATGAGTCCGGTTTCACTCGACTAGAATCGTTCCTTAACGGCACCACCGGAGATACGACGGAGGGAGAGAAATTCGTCGCCTTCTTCGTGTCACGCCAACCGGAAAACTTTTACACAAGATAACTGTGGGAGAATCACTCTCTCCACGGATCCGCTGGCGTCACACCGAGGGGTTTGCAACCTTCTTCCAAGGAGTCGCACCGAAGGAAGCCGCGCCGGAGTCACACCGAACGGATGGAGGGAGCAAGGGGGGCGGCGGCTTCACACCACAAGCTAAGGGGCGGCGGCAAGGAGGAGTTCTCTTTGGCCAAAATTTCTCTTAGAGAGGAATTAGGTTTTAAATTTTCATTCATTCACTAATTAATGCTTCATAACATGGCTATATATAGCCTACACCACTCAATCTCCCTCCAATCAACATTCAAAATTCAAAATTCAAAATGAAAATTATGATGGTTATAAGCACCCATCATAATACAAGAAATGAAATAATAAAAACAACCAATGATGGTTATAAGCACCCCATCATTACATGACTTATCTAAATGCAATAAATATAAAAATGCTTGAAATAAAATTGCTTAAAATAATAAATTATTAAAAATATATAATTATAATTATTTAATTTATAATTATATATTTTTATAAAATGGCGGCGGACGTCGAGCAAAACATGTGGCGGAGGTGGCGGTGGCGTCGCGGAAGAAATGCCATCCTCGAGCTTGCGGCAACGATCATCCCAATCCACAAACTCTCTCCGATGGGGATCAATGGCGGCCGCATCAGCAATGTCTCCATTCAAATCTACCGGGTCACCATCATTGTCAGAGGGAGGACGCTCCTTGGCCACATGTCGTGGGAAGCCGGCTCCATCAATCCTCTCCCTCTTAAAAATACTCATCACTGATGAGTATGCCTGTTTGTACTCGCCTGGAAGGTCGTCAGCGGGGAAGAGAAACCTGCATGGCAAAAGGTGGTCTTGGAGGGACCTCAAATACGCGTTAGCCAAAGAAGGAAAAAGAATTTCAACAACGTCCACCAACATACCTCCGATGGAGACCGAGAAGGGGAACGATCCTAGAAAACTATCACCACCCAACCCAATAGAAAGCATAGTGGAAAATATATACGGAGAGGTAGACAGTTCAGGTGGCATTAAAGCATAAAGCGAAAAGTATATAACGATGAAAATAGGAGCTATGCCCCAATCAATGGAAAATTTTATCAGGAATGTCATGTCACCAAACTTCCGTAAAATTCGTAAAAAATGGACTAGCCTATTCGTTAATATTTCTAAAGTGCCCGGGGGCATCCGTTTAGGGGTGAGACAAACTAAAACCAAACCATTCACATAACGGTGGAAGACTATTTGAAACAACCTCGCAAGTAATTTAAAGGACGCATTTAGAAGGGTCAAGAAATTAAAAATGCGCCTAATTAAATTAAAACCATGAGGGGAGAACCCATGTGCCACATGACTTGAATTAATAGAATAAAATAACGGAATTATGTCCGGTGGCACATGTCCTTTAAATTCAAAAATTAACGTAGTGGGTTCCAACATTTTCGTTTTAAATTTAAAATTAAATTTTGATTTAAAAATATCATAATAAATAGTCAGCGGAAAACGTTCGTCATCAACTACGTTCGCCCACGTCCTTCTAAGTAAGTTTAACGGGATGGCGGGAATAATAAACTTCTCTAAATATGAAGGGCTAGGAATGACTAAATCATCTACTAGAGCTAAGGGAACCAGAGGGAGAGTCGACAGGGTTTACTCCGTAGGGGGAACCAAGTCACACTCAACGTCAAAGCATGGATTAAGCGTCCAAGAGAATGCCTCCGGTTGTAAGCCTTTAAAATCAAAAGTAAACTCGAATAGTGGATTCGTCCTCACTGAAAACTCATCCTAAGTTAATGTTTCGCCCAAGAATGAATCCACCAAATCATTAGAAATTTTACTTAAGTCAGAAACAGTGATCGTCTCAATAGTAGGCAAATTCGTATCCGATAAAATTTCCAAACTAACTTGGGACTCAGACGAAGGGGCTATCATCAAAGAAAAGTCAGTTGGGCCCTCAGTGCTATCGTCATCCAAACATAATTCTTCCCATGAGGTGGGGACATCGTCTAAGTCAGAATAGGGGGATGGGCAAATCGAATCCAGGGGAGTATAATAATTTGCTTGAGTTCCAAGCGGCGATAATAACGTCAAAGGACTAACTCCCGGATGTATCACACTAAGCTTATCCCAAACTGAACATCCAACCCAAGGTGACTCTACCAATAAGGTAGAAACCTCTAATAATCCTGGCTAAACCAATATAACGTCGAATCCTAGCAATTTATCACCTAAATCAGGGATATGTAAGCTCTCAGCATCGGATGACTCTACCGACTCAACCGGAATGTCTACTGGCTAAGGGTAAACAGAAGATTCCATGACTAAATTATCGTCGAAGGGGATTGGAGATGATTCCTCAGGGGAGAAATCCTCTTCCAGGTCACTAGGGTAACCAATCTCCTCAACGTCACTAAAAGCGTCAGTGAAACTTTCCTCGTCCTCAGTGTCGAGCGCAGTCCTAATCACATCCTCAGGTTCAATAGGAGAGTCAGGCACTATCGTAAGTGAAGGAAGACTCTCACCTAGCTGATTAATTTCATCTTCTAGAGATTCCATACCCACATAAGCATCCTCAGAGGTATCAGTCACTATATCAGAGGGCATAGATGTCGAGGCTAAGGAAGCAAGCACCCTAATAGTAACCTCTTTCGAGTTCAAATTTTGGGGTCGGAATGGCTTATGTTTCCTATAGGTGGGACTAGGCACACTCTGGGTAATACGACCTCTCTGGGGATAGGATCTATCCTGAGGCGTAGGGTCAATCCTATAAGCGGATACGGGTCTAGTGCTGTAACTATTTTTACTAACGGGTGTGGTGCTATTAGTGCGCAGGTAGGCAGGATCAAATTGATCCGAGAGGAGGTTACGCATGTGCGGCCAAGCATAACGATAGCTACCAACACGACGCTCTTCGTTTAACCAAAATAATCGGGCCGACCTACTAATCGCTCTCGGGCAAAGCTAACCTTTTCGTAGTCATCCCATAAGTGATAATTAAAATATTGTTCTAATCCCTTAAGCCAATCTCTAAAATTTTGGGGATACTCTAAATCGTCATAAGTAGGATAAATGTGGTGTGCCCTAGGGGTGTGTTTAGCCATATCCTTAGCATAGGAATAGTCTAACCGAGAAGCATATACGTCATATGCCATTTAGTGAGAACCGGAGAAGAAACTCGATCTGATACTTGTGCACATGCAAAGAAAAGTAAACTGGCCCTAATTAAATCTCAAAGATTTAATTGTTCCCGCTAGTTTCAAAAAATAATATATGCATACTTTTTTATTTTCTGGGCAAGAAAATTATAAGGATTATTAATTAATTTTTTCAGTTTTTTTTTGCAGAAAATAAAATATAGCCGGCTATTGGCAAACCAAATACTAAATTTTAAAATTAATTATTAAAAATAATTACTGAATGAAAAATAATAATTTTTTTTGTTTTCTTACTAATAATTAGATGGAGAAATACCAGAAATTCTAAATTTTAGATTTTGAGGGAAAAAAAACATTTTTAGGCCGCTATTTGCAAATCACTATTAATTTTTTTTTTGTAATTTTGAAAAAGAAATTGAAATTTGGAATTTGAAGTTGGAAATTTGAAATTTATTATTTGAAATTTGAAATTTGAAATTTGAAATTTTGAATCATATTATTTGAAATTTTGAAATTTGAAATTTTGAAATTTGAAATTTGAAATTTGAAATTTGAAATTTTGAATTTTGAATTTTGAATTTTGAAGTTTGAATTTTGAATTTTGAATTTTGAATTTTTAATTTTGAAATTTGCTAAAAAATAAAGATTTTAGCCCGCTATTTGCAGACCAACTGGACACAATTACGATGTTCTAATTTTCAGGCTGACCTAACGAGGACGAATCGAAAAATTTTCTATTTTAATGTTGCTGGATATAAGTGCAGGAAACTACAAAATTTTTTTCAGATTTTTTTGACAATTTTAAAATTCCGAAAGGTTTTACTAAACCCAGTCCAATCCGAAAATTTCAGATCCTAGAAAGATGAGATCGATCAACGAACAACGCAGAGAGGATGTTTGTAACTTGGGAGTTGAAACGATCGCCTCTGATACCAAATTGATGTAGGCCCGCTCTTTCGAGCGTTTTGGTGGCCGACAAATTAACGCGACGCTCTCTGATAACTCTCACGTTACACTCAAGCATTTAACGTAGCAGCGGATCGATTAAAATTATTATTAGATTAACAATTACGTGGGGTTCGCAAAGCCCCTTAGATAATACCAAGGCGATAGGCCAAGGTCCTCTCAAGCGAAAAGAACCCACACGGTTCGATCGAGCGTGTTGTACCAAAATAGAAACCATCGAAAACAAACGATTCGGGCAAAGATGGTTCTCTCCCAACAAAATACATACGAGGGCCACCACGCCTCACGAACTTAAACGAAAATACGGTAAACAAGACAATAACTAAAATAAATTAAACCACGAAAAATCAAGCGTTACACAAGCCACGCAATTTGCCAATGCCACAAGAATTATCAAGGGAAGAGAAACACATAAAGTAGAAATTTTCGTTACCCAACCGGATGGGATGAGTCCGGTTTCACTCGAGTAGAATTGTTCCTTAACGGCACCACCGGAGATACGACGGAGGGAGACAAATTCGTCGCCTTCTTCGTGTCACGCCAATCGGAAAACTTTTACACAAGATAACTGTGGGAGAATAACTCTCTCCACGGATCTGCCGGCGTCACACCGAGGGGTTTGCAACCTTCTTCCAAGGAGTCGCACCGAAGGAAGCTGCGCCGGAGTCGCACCGAACGGATGGAGGGAGCAAGGGGGTGCGGCGGCTTCACAACACAAGCCAAGGGGCGGCGGCAAGGAGGAGTTCTCTTTGGCCGAAATTTCTCTTAGAGAGGAATTAGGTTTTAAATTTTCATTCATTCACTAATTAATCCTTCATAACATGGCTATATATAGCCTACACCACTCAATCTCCCTCCAATCAACATTCAAAATTCAAAATTCAAATTGAAAATTATGATGGTTATAAGCACCCATCATAATACAAGAAATGAAATAATAAAAACAACCAATGATGGTTATAAGCACCCCATCATTACATGACTTATCTAAATGCAATAAATATAAAAATGCTTGAAATAAAATTGCTTAAAATAATAAATTATTAAAAATATATAATTATAATTATTTAATTTATAAATATATATTTTTATAAAATGGCGGCGGACGTCGAGCAAAACATGTGGCGGAGGTGGCGGTGGCGTCGCGGAAGAAAAGCTATCCTCGAGCTTGCGGCAACGATCATCCCAATCCACAAACTCTCTCCGATGGGGATCAATGGCGGCCGCATCAGCAACGTCTCCATTCAAATCTACCGGGTCACCATCATCGTCAGAGGGAGGATGCTCCTTGGCCACATGTCGTGGGAAGTCGGCTCCATCACGGAGATCGCAAGAAGGATAGGGAGAAAGTGTATGCACTGGATCTGGCTCAACCTCGGAACTAGTAGCCAGTGATAATAGGTACGCCAATAATTTAAAGTTATTTTATTTCCTAAAAAGCTAGACTCATGGATATAGAATTGTTAAACTAGGAAGGAAAACCATAATTAGATTTCTAAGATATTTAACTACCCAAGGCATAGTCTTCATCGACTGCAAGCCCGCTTATACGTTATTCGATACGGGTGCTTCACACTCATTTGTGTCGGAAGCCTTCGTGGAAGGACTAGAAGGCGTGAAGTGATTCACAAGCTTGATGATGAGGGTGCGACTACCCGACTGATCGGATCTATTCACCTCTGCCTAATACAACATGGAGGCGGAGATTGGAGGAAAGGCATTCGAAGCACCAGCGACAATCCTAAGGATGCTATCTTATGATCTGATCCTTGGCATGACATGGCTGCATTGGAACCATGCCAAGATCGACTGCCTGTCAAAGAGGATCACCTTCAGGCATGGGGATTCCTATGTCATCATCGAAGGTATTAGACCTACCACCCTCTCATGTTATCATCTGTACAGGCCGTCAAGGCCCACCTGTAGGGAGAAGATGTCTACGAAGTGCTATTTGAGATGGTCGAGGCCAAGGACTCCATCTCTAGTATCCCGGTGGTGTGGGATTTTACTGACGTATTCCCAGAGAAGCTACCAAGGAAACCCAGCACCAGGAGAAGGACTTCTAGATACAACTCATGCCGGGGGCTAAGCCGACATCTAGAGCTCCTTACTGGATGGCCTCGAAGGAATTAGCGGAGTTTCGAAGACAGCTACAGGAGCTAGTTGAAGCCGGATTTGTCCTGCCAAGCTCTTCATAATGGGGAGCCCTGGTGCAGTTTGTAACATCCCATTTCTGACTAGACCCCTGGGAGTGGTTTTGTCTTAACAGAACCCTAGGAAGCCCAGGAATCGAAGTTTGTAGACCAAGATTTTGAGTCAAGGAGTGGTCACGCCCTTGACAGACCCGTCACGCCCGTGACCTAGGGTGTGACCCCCCTTCGACGATCGTCGAACTCAGGAAGATGATCGCCGAGCTCAGAAATTTCAACATAAGTCAGACACGCCCGTGACCGATCTGTCACGCCCGTGACCTTTGAATGGCATTGAGTAAGCTAAGCTCACTCAATGCCGTCATCTGGATGGCATTCAGTGAGCTAAGCTCACTCAAAGCCATAACCTGGATGGCGTTGAGTGAGCTAAGCTCACTCAAAGCAATAATCTAGACGGCGTTGAGTTAGCTAAGCTCACTCAATGCCATAACCTGGATGGCGTTGATTGAGGTAAGCTCACTCAAATCCATAACTTGGACGGCGTTGAGTGAGCTAAGCTATCTCAAATCCATAATCTGGACTGCGTTGAGTGAGCTAAGCTCACTCAACGCCATAACCTGAACGGCTTTGAGTGAGCTAAGCTCACTCAAAGCCATAACCTGGACGGCATTGAGTGAGCTAAGCTAACTCAAAGCTATAATCTGGACAGCGTTGAGTGAGCTAAGCTCACTCAATGCCATAATATGGACAGCGTTGAGTGAGTTAAGCTCACTCAAAGCCATAACCTGGACGGCGTTGAGTGAGCTAAGCTCACTCAAAGCCATAATATGGATGGCGTTGAGTGAGCTCAGCTCACTCAATGCCATAATCTGGACGGCGTTGAGTGAGCTAAGCTCACTCAATGCCATCATTTAAAAGGGTCTTATTCTGCATGGCGTTGAGTGAGCAGAGCTCACTCAACGCCATAATCCGGATCTCGTAGAGTGAGCTGAGCTCACTCAACGCCATTGTCTAGGAGGCCATTCTGATGGCGTTGAGTGAGCAGCCATAACTGGGATGGCGTTGAGTGAGCTGAGCTCACTCAACGCCGTAGCATGGATGGCGTTGAGTGAGCAGAGCTCACTCAATGCCATTTTACTTAGTTTTTTTTTCTGGACGATCTTTTTGGCTGGGTGCTGGTTTAGTTGAACCGGGCCGTTTCGGGAAGCGGGCTAGAATGTCTTAATGGGCCGTTTTCTCTTATTAAGACTTAGTTAAGTCTTATTTTGTGAAGTTTGACCGGCTGTGCCACGTGGCAGCCGTTTCCTCCTCCTCCAGCCATGGCCAAGCCCCAGCCTTCATGGTTGTCAATGGCATTTGATGCCATGGCCTTCCCTCTTCCCCTTGAAACGACTTGATTCAACTCCTCTTAGGGAGAGGAGGAGTTTCCAGCCCTCCTCCAGCTTTTACAAAGCCATTCAGCTCCCCTCCACCAAGGCCGAGCTTGCTCATGTAAGAGGCACTAATGGCTGGACCGTTTCTACTCCCTCCTACGGCCTTGTTCTCCTATAAAAGACTCCCTAGACTTAGATAGGAAGGTTACACTCTTGCCAGATAAATCTAGAGCTCATTACCTTGCTGTTGAAGAATTCTGGCGACGCCACCACCGCGCCAATCGCATCCCGACGATCGGCTTGACTCCAAACCTCGAATATGGTCCTCCTCTACCTCGTAATCTATGGATAGATCTTAGAAATCATTAGGAGAGATATCGGGCTCAAAAGAGCTGGATCGGGTGAGCATTTCCATGGTTTTTCCAAAATTTCATGGTGGCGGGTTCGCCAAAAACCGCCTCTCTGGCGGCCGTGCCGCCGCCCTACGGTAGCCCTCACCTCAACAGAGGTGGTGGTGGTGGTGGCTGGCCAGGGAGATGGCTGGGTGGCCGGGAAATAGCTTTATAAAAGCTACAGGTTTTAAGTATTTTAGGTGCTGGTTCGGGCTTTTAGAGAAGATGAACAGTAGCTTATAATACTAAATTATTATATTTATATAGTGATTATCAAGCTCTCTTTTATGCTATTTAATGAGGTACTTAGAGGCTTTTTATGTAGAAGTGGCCAACATGAAATCTGTAGCCCTATGGGTCTACTATATTTCAAAATTGATTTGGCTCAATTTGGTCAACTGGTTTGGTCAGGGCACCTCTTTTGGTGGGATCTAGACCTTGAGCTAGGCAGAGACAAAAAAAGTGTGCACACCTTTCATCCTTTGCCCAAATGCTCTGTAATTTTGTCAGGGAGTCTATCCTAACTATACCTAGGGCCTATCCAAAAATGATAATTTTTGGAGAATATTTTTCTATAGTTTTTGTAAAAATTAAATAATTCATGTATAATTTAATTAGGTATCTTAAACACCTCAAAATCCCCCAAATTTGGGTGGGAGGTCTTAGGTGGAATGTTAGAGCTCTGGTAAAAATTCCACCTCATTTGGAAGTGTTTTAGTTAAGTTTTAACTCGACCCTAGGTTGGCCCTTATAGGGTTAATTTGGTCAATTCAATCCTTTTGGGATTTGAGTGGTCAAACAACCTCAACAGAGGCTGATATTTTGTCCACTACCTTTTTGGGGAATGACACACCTTCCAATGTAATTTGGGGTTGTTTGGGATATGTTAGCCCTGGAACCTTAGGGTAAGTCCCTTAATGGGGATTTTTAGGGTTGTGAAGGTCATGGGGTCAAATGACCTTGGACTGACTTGAAATTAGGTGGAGAGGACCATGGAGCCATTATAGTTCTCTGGACAAAATCTTTGGGGCTTTGGAGACAGTTAGGCCACCTAAAACCCTAACCCTAGTTTAGATCACAAACCTTAATTTGAACTATTATGCTATCAAATGAACTTCAAATCAAGTAAAATTTGGGTAGGATGATTTTATGGTTAACGTGGACATAATATAATTTTATTGAGATTTTTGGGTTAATTTATACAATACTTCATTTACAACTCTAGTTGTGCCCTAGATATTTAGTTTTATTGATTATGGAATTTCTGTTCACTGGAAAGTTATGAAATCTTGGATTAGGGCATATCATAGCATGTTATACTTTTTGTATTTTTCTTGGGAGTTTTATCTAATTATTTTGGGTACTTGCTTCTTTAACTTACCATTTGAGATATGTAGTCAAAAATACAAATAGTGCCCAATTATTAATTGGAAAATTATGAAATTTGGTCAGTAAGTGTTTCAGACCACGATAGTCACCCTGTAAATTTCTCTTGATTTTAAATTGATTAAAAATAGTACCTCCTTCTCTAAGCTAGAAATATTTGTGTTTTACATTAAAATAAAATCAGAGCCTAAATATTGGAGAAAACTTATGGAACTTGGTTTCTGATGGTTTTATGTCACCATAAAGCTTCTATAATTTTATTGTGATTTTTAGATATATATTTACAGTACTTACTTCACAATATAGTAAAAGTGGCCTAAAATGGTAAATTATGAAATGTAGGCCTAAACACCTCTGAAATTTCTCAAAATTTGGAATTACTGCTTAAATGACTCATTGAATTTTTACTGATTTTATGGTGATTTATTGTTGTCTCATTAGTGCACTTCATGTTCATAATAAAGTATTGGGAGGCTGAGAATAAATTAATTAAATGCCAAATGAAATGGGAAAATTATTATTTTCTGAATTTAGACTAATTATGTCATGGTAGACCTCCAGTAAATATTATAGGAGATTTGGAAGACAATTTGGAGTACCACCCCTTGCATACCTCATAAAGCTTAGGATGGTCTGCATTTATTAAAACTGTAGAAGCTGAACTAGAGTGGGTAATGAACCTGGGAGATGGAATTTTGGTAGTTTGTTGGCTTGGATAGGGTGGTTTAAATCAAGTTCATTATTGGAAGTCAGGACGGGTAGGGTGTGAGATTGACTAGTGTTAAGTGGTGTTCGGGTTCGAGTGAAGGTCGTCCTCCCCAAGAAGAGGAAAAGTCAAAGTCACCCTAGGATTAACCCATTGTAGTATGCTATCTATAATAACATACTAAAAGTGACATGTAAATGTAGGAAGACTAGGCTTGATGAGTCCGAAAAATACTATATAAATCAGACTCATCACTTGCCCCGGCAGATCAGGAGAGGATGCTGGAGTGCATCCAATAAGACGTGGACATCTTCGCCTGGAGCACCGCAGAGATGTCAGGGATCGGTGTGGATGTTGTCTTCCACCACCTCAACTTGGACCCAGAGGCTCGCTCCATCTAGCAGAAGAAGTGGTCCGTGGAGGACAAGCTAGCCGAGCCAATCAGGGAGGAGGTGGACAAGTTCCTTAAGGCTGGCTTTGTATCCGAGACCAATACCCCGGCTGGGTCTCCAATGTAGTAATGGTGAATAAAGGAGATGGCTGGTGGCGTATGTGTATTGATTTTTCTTTGCTTAATAAATCATGTCCTAAGGACTGTTATCCCTTACCTTGGATTGACGCGCTGGTTAACTCTGTCGTTTGTTTTCTTATAATTAGCTTTCAAGATGCATTTTCAAGTTACCAACAGATCAGGATGCACCCCCCAGACATCAAGGATGTCTCATTCATCACAGGGGATAGGCTCTACTGCTATAAAATGATGCCCTTTGGGCTAAAGAATGCAGGGGCGATGCACCAAAAAATGATTGATAGGGTCTTCTGCGAACAGAAGGGGAGGAACATGGAGGTATATATGGATGACCACACGATCAAGATTCGAGACATGGAATCTCACATCCGAGACCTGGAGGAGACCTTCACCACCTTATGCAAGTACAAGATGTGGTTGAACCCCTTAAAGTGTGTCTTCGGGGAAAGCAGGGGCAAGTTCCTAGGCCATCTCCTTACCCCTGCAGGTGTAGAGCCCAACCCTGATAAGGCGAAGGCAATCATGGAGTTTAGATCACCTCAAAACACTAAGGAGGTGCTATGGTTGACAGGGAAGCTGGCAGGATTGAGCAGGTTCCCCTCCCGAGCCGAAGAGAAGTGCTCCCCCTTCTTCAAAACTTTGAAGGGGGGGGGAAGAAGTTTGAATCGACTAGGGAGTGTGAAGAGGCATTCCAAGCCTTGAAGAGGCAGTTGACTAAGGCCCCCTGCTCTAAGGGCCAAAGGAGGGGGAGGATCTATCTTTATATGAAGGGGTAGGAGTGAGGACTTGAGCTCTGTCCTGGTTCGGGAAGAGGGAAAGAAGCAACTCCCCATATATTATGTGAGTCAGGTCCTGAGGAAGGCAGAACTCCAGTATCCCATCTTTGAGAAGCTGGCCTTCGTTCTGGTCATCTCAGCTCGGAGACTCAGGCCTTACTTCAAGGCACACTCAATCCGAGTGGTGACTGACCACCCCCTCCTCAACATCTTTGAGGGGGTGGAGCATTTGGGCGGGTTGGCTAACTGTTAGGTAGATTTGAGCGAGTTCAATATTTCCTTCGTTCCTCGCCTCTTGATCAAGTCCCAAGCAATGGCCGATTTTCTAGCAGACTATATGGTTGAAGTGGCAGAGGCAAAACTCACTCACCCAGTTCCCTAGAAGGTGATGGTAGATTGTGCTTCAGTTAGGCATTCCCTGGGGGTGGGGGTGATCTTGGAGAGCCCAAAGGGAACAAGGATCGAGCAAATGGTGGTGGTGCACTTTCCCATCACCAACAACTAGGCCGAGTACGAGGCGGTGATTGCAGGGCTACGCCTAGCCAGGGAGCTGGGGGTACTTGATGTGGATTTCCTCACTAACTCCATGGTAGTTGATTCCCAGATCAATGGGGAGTTTGAGGCAAGGATGCCTACCCTCCAGTTATACTTAGCAAAAGTAAAGGGGGTCATTGGCATATTAAAAACTTTCTCCATCCGGCATGTGCCTCGGGAGGAGAGCGAGCCTGCGGATTTACTCGCAAGCATGGCCCCGGGTGGGGGGCACCATTTCCGACATATTCTGTCCTTCCATTAAAGAAGGAGAGCTAATGGAGGTGGTTAAACACCCCTCGTGGATGGACCCATTCACGACTTTCCTTTCCACAGGAGAATATTCAGAAGGGATGGATAAGAAGAAGTTCAAGTACAAGTCGGGGTACTATCTTATGTGTGACGGACAGCTGTATAGAAAGACCCTCTCCGGCATGATGGAATGTTGCGTGGCAGAAAGGGAAATCATAGGGATCCTGGAGGAAGTCTACTCAGGGGAGTGCGGAAGCCACTCAGGGGGCAGAACCATTGAAGGAAGATTTATTGAGCAAGGGTACTTCTGGCTGACCCTGAGCCAAGATTCCATAGAGTTCGCAAAGTAGTGTAGCATGTACCAGTTGTTTACCCCTTCCAACTACAGCTGGCTCAGCGCCTCAGGAGCATCACGACACCCTGGCCCTTTGCAATCTGGGGAATGGATCTCGTAGGGCCTTTCCCCCAGGCTAGCGGGCAGAGGAGATTCTTGTTGGTCATGATCGACTATTTTTCCATGTTGTTAGAAGTGAAGGCACTAACCAAGGTGACCTCCCAAGTAATCAGGAACTTTATGTGGGGGGGGGGGACATCATCTGTCGGCATGGTTTGCCACAGGCCATTGTCACGGACAACGGTTCACAATTCTCTCGTGCCGAGTTTTTCAGTTTTTGCAGGCAACTCGAGATTGATCTTAGGTTTGCTTTGGTTCACCGCCCTAGGAGAAACGGGCAGGTGTAGGTGGCGAACAAGATCATCGTCAATCTCCTCAAGAAGAAGGTGAAAAAATTGAAGGGTAGCTGGGTATAACAACTTTCTTCAGTTCTTTAGGCCCTTAGAACGACTCCCAATACCGCCAAGGGAGAAACCCCCTTCAAGCTCTCCTATGGATGCGAGGTAGTACTCTCGGTAGAGTTCGATGTCCAGACGCCTCGGGTGGTTGAGGCGGAGGAAGGAAGGGAAGAATTTAGAGCCGAAAATGAAGAGGAACTACTGCTCTTTCTAAACATAGTGGAGGAGCTATGTGACCTCTCCGCCATCCGGCAAGAAGAAGTGAAGAGAAGAATGGATAAGTTCTTTGATAAGCATGTGGGGGTCAAATAGTTCGTTGGAGGGGACTTGGTCCTTAGAAAGGTGGACGCTGCGGGGAGGTCGACCGCTATGGGGAAGCTCAACCCCAACTAGGAAGGTCCATACATTGTACAGGAAGCGTTGAGGTCAAGAGGGTACCGTCTTCGGAATGTGGAAGGCGAGACCCTAAGTCTCACCTAGAGTGGTGATGACTTGAAGCGTTTTTACCCTTGTGTCCTATAAGTAGTCTTCCATTTTCTAATAAAAGATTCTCGATATGCCTGTGCCCATGCATGATTTGTGCATGTAGAAGTTTTCATTCCCTAGACCCCAAGTAGATCCCACTTCCAGGCTCTCACCTAGCTAGCGAGGCTGGATGTCACTCGGAGGAGTCTATCTAGACCCTGAGCTGATCCTGTTGCTAGGCTCTCACCTAGCTGGCAGGGCTGGATGTCACTCGGAGGAGTCTACCCAGACCCCGAGCAAATCCCGCTGCCAGGCTCTCACCTAGCTGGTAGGACTTGATATCACTCAGTAAAGTCTACCAAAACCCCGAGCAGATCCCATTATCAGGCTATCATCTAGCTGTCAGGGCTAGATGTCACTCAGAGGAGTCTACCAAGACCCCGAGTAGATCCCGCTGCCAGGCGCTCACCTAGTTGGCATGGCTTGATGTCACTTGGAGGAGTCTACCCAAACCTTGAGCAGATCCCGCTGCCAGGCTCTCACCTACCTGACAGGGCTGGTTGTCACTCGGAGGAGTCTATCCAGACCCTGACCAGATCCTACTATCAAGCTCTCACCTAGCTGGCAGGGTTGGATGTCACTCAGAGGAGTTTACCCAGACCCTAAGAAGATCCTGCTTCCAGGCTCTCACCTAGATGGCAGGGTTGGATGTCACTCGGAGGAGTCTACCCAGACCCCGAGCATATCTCGCTTCCAGGCTCTCATCTAACTGGCAGGGTTGGATGTCACTCGGAGGAGTCTACCTAGACTCCGTGCAGATCCCGCTGCCAGGCAATCACCTAGCTGGCAGGGCTAGATGTCACTCGGAGGAGTATACCCGAACCACGAGCAGATCCCGCTACAAGGCTCTCACCTAGCTAGCATGGTTGGAAGTCACTTGGAGGAGTCTACCCATACCCCGAGCAGATGCAGCAGTCAGGCTCTCACCTAGGTGGAAGGGAAGGATGTCATTCGGTGGATTATACCCAAACCCTGAGCAGATCCCGCTGTCAGGCTCTCACATATCTGGTAGGGCTGGATTTCACTCGGAGGAGTCTACCCAGACCCCGAGAAGATCCCGCTGCCAGGCTCTCACCTAGCTGGCAGGACTGGATGTCACTCGGAGTAGTCTACCCGAACACCGAGCAGATCCCTCTGTCAGGCTCTCACCTAGCTGGCATGGCTGGACGTCACTCGGAGGAGTCTACCCAGACCCTGAGCAGATCCCGTTGTCAGGCTCTCACCAAGCTGGCAGGGCTGGATGTCACTCTGAGGAGTCTACCCGGACCCCGAGCAGATCCCACCACCAGGCTTTCACCTAGCTGATAGGGTTGGATATCACTCGGAGGAGTCTACCCAGACCCCGAGGAGATCCAGCTATAAGGCTCTCACCTAGTTGGCAGGATGTCACTCATAGGAGTCTACCCAGACCCCGAGCAGATCCCGCTGCCAGTCTCTCACCTAGCTGGCAGGGATGGATGTAACTCGGAGGAGTCTACCCAGACCCTGAGCAGATCCCGCTGTCTTGCTCTCACCTAGCTGGCAAGGATGGTTGTCACTCAGAGGTGTATACCCAGACCCCGAGTAGATCTCGCTGCCAGGCTCACACCTAGCTGGCAGGGCAAGATGTCACTCGAAGGAGTCTACCCAGACCCCGAGCAGATCCCGCTGTCAGGCTCTCATCTAGCTGGCAGGGATGGATGTCACTAAGAGAAGTCTACCCGGACCCCGAGCATACCCCGCTATTAGGGTCTCAACAAGTTGGCAGGGCTGGATATCACTCAGAGGAGTCTACCCTGACCCCATGCAGATCCCGCTGCCATGCCCTCACCCAGCTGGCAAGGTTGTATGTCACTCCAAGGTGTATACCCAGACTCCGAGCAGATCTCGCTTCCAGGCTCTCACCTAGCTGGCAGGACAAGATGTCACTCGTAGGAGTCTACCCGGACCCCGAGCAGATCCTGCTACCAGGCTCTCAACTAGCTGGCAGGGCTGGATGTCACTCAGAGGAGTCTACCCGGACCCCAAGCATGTCCCACTATCAGGCTCTCACCAAGCTGGCAGGGCTGGATATCACTCCGAGTAGTCTACCAAGACCCCGAGTAGATCTCGCTGCCAGGCTCTCACCTAGTTGGCAGGGATGGATGTCACTTGGAGGAGCCTACCCAGATCCCGAGCAAATCCAACTATAGGGCTCCCATCAAGCTGGCAGTGCTGGATGTCACTCGTAGGAGTATCTCCAGACCCCAAATATCTAGCAAGGTAGATGGTCTTTGTGAACACGGTGCCTAAAGATGGGACCCAGACACTCAAACTACAGAGGCAAAAATCACAACGTCGATAAGATGACTTTAACGGGTTGGCAAGCAAGAAATGCCAACTCGAGCCAATGGTTCGACGAGCTCCCGGAAAGCAACCATCATGGCAAAAACTCAGACCCCGTCGCGACCCCACGGAGCCCAGCTTGCGTGGAGCCAGGCGTCTTGAGTGCTGAACGAGTCAGCTCGACTGCTCTGCCTCATTAATGGCACGGAGAACCCGGACGAATAATGTGGATCTCCATTCACGGTTTGCCTAACTGGCACTCCAATATTCCCTAAGCTAAGTCCCGAACAAATACGCGTCCTAGCTTGCAAGCTACGGGAAGGGGAACAACGAATAGAATAATCAAAACAAACCGTGAGTCTAAAAAATGTTGACGGATTTACATTACAAGGAAGCATACAGAACAGTTTCAGTGAGTACATTTTATTGATCAACAAAAATTACAAGTTCTGGGCCTCGGACAACGCTCATATTGCAGCAAAAATATTTTAGGCGAGGCGTGATTATTCAATAAGGCAAGCCCTCGAGCGACGAGTCTTCCAAAATGGGATGGAAGGGCCCGTCGCACGGCTTCGGCATCGGAAGAAATAAGGTCTGTACGACGTCGCTCGCAGAAAGTCCCTCGCCCTCGCTCTTGATAAGGTCAGCTCGCCGCAACATCTGGAGGGTGTACTTCACTGCAGCAGTGACATTCTTCTACATCATGACCTCTATCTCATACTCAGTGTAGTGCGTGAGCTGGAATCCTCTACTCGAGGGTGGTAGCGGAGCCGCTGCGGCCTCTAATCCGGTGATGCCTCTCTTTCCTTATTAATGGAGGCAATCTGGATGCCTAGATGGCTGGCCGTAGCCGCGTCCTACGAGAAGGGATGGGATGAGATAAATTTGAGAAGGGGAGAGTCAACCTGTTAGCGATAAGTGCGAGTCGAGGGACTAAACGCTCTCTCCAGGTACTGGGAAAGGGCGGCATCGGCTGTGTCTGCCTGCTTATTCTGGAAGTCCGCCTCGTCCTGGGCAAGGGGGCAAGCCTCCTCCTTCTCGTCGACTAGTTTTTTGAGTGACGGGGCGTTCTTCTCCAGTTGAGTTAGCCTCCTGCCCGCCATGTTGGCCAGCTCCATGCCATGGAGCTGGGCCCGCACGCTTTCGTGCACGAGGACCTCTGTGTCCTCCTCATCATAAACTACGGTGTCCTCCCATGCATATAGGCCGAACGAGAAGTTATAGTCCTCCCCGCTGATGGTGTCCTGCTCCAACCAACTGGGCAACATAGTGTATATGGTGGTCCAGTTCGACTCCCTGTCCCACTAGAGGAGGGGGTTTATGAGCACGTCGAGAGGTTGCTCGCCAAGTCCAAAGTTGCGGTGCGCTATTGGCACTGGCTTCACGGCTGGCTGCGTCTTTTTCTAAGGCCCTGAAGTACCAGCGGCTACGCTAGGGAAGCCGCTTGTCGGGGCGGCCGCGAGAGAGAGATCCCCAGCTGGTTGATCCTTCGGGGCCTTACCCTTCTCCTGACTCGTTGGGGGGCACCGCTCATGGTTTTCAGCTCTTGGGCTGCGGCGGCGGCAAAGGATGTTCGCGGCCAGGCCGCTTCATGACGGCGGGGTCTGTGGTCTGACGACCGAAAGTAGCTGCATTCTCGGCACGGGTGAGCTCGATGGAAGCAAGTCGCTCACTCTCATAAGGAGGGTGCAAGGGGATGTCCCGCTCACCTGCAGAGAAGAAGTATTAAAGCAGAAGAATGGTGGTAAATAAAAAGGCGGAAACGGGAATTGCTTACCTTCCCCCGGAGGCATGGGCGCGAGGTTGTCCAAGTTCTTACGAAGAAAAGCGACTTCGAAGTTCTTCCCAGTGAAGAACCCACATAGCTCCGCTTCATGGCCTCCCAGGATGGGGGGCGGCAACTCGCCTCGCTTAGCTGGATCGGCGAGAAGGAGACGTTGCTGAAGTTCCCTTTAACAATAATAAACTTCTTTAGCCAGTTATGGCTCTTGTCGACAGTCTCCCGCACCTTGACGTGGTTGCTGGAGAAGTGGGCGGTCCCATCCTTGTTCGACTGGAAATAGAACAACTTATAGAAGACCGCGAGGCTGAACTCGATCTGCTCATTCCGCAGGAAGCAGGCGAACCCGACCACCACCGTGATGGAATTAGGGGTCATCTGCTAGGGGATGACCATAAAGTATATCATTGTTTGGCGGACCTCCGGCCATAGATGAAGCTGGAGAACCGCCTCAAAATGTGTCGTGGGGATGGCGAGCTCCTCTCCTAAGAGGTCGTTATTCTTCTCCCCCTTCCCAGATCACCTCGCCACGAAACCTGGTTGTACGAAGTTGCCTATGGCATCAAGGAACTTGCGTTCAGTGATTGAGACATGGAAAAAATTGTGCTTGGAGAAAGTCCAGGAGCACTTGCTCTGCCCATCTGCATCGCCGCTACCACCACCCATCTCGTGGGAAACTCGCTGAGCGGGATGAGGAAGTTCTCGTATTAATCTGGTGAGTAAGGAGTCGCAGGAAGTTGAACGGAGAGGAATTCTTAAATGTGGTAGGTGAGAAGGGGTCGGCAGGGCCTATTTATAGAATGAAAAAGTGCGGGAAAAAGTTCTGTCGGCGGGAAAAGTGCGGATAGCAAAATGCGCCCTGACTTTTCGACTTCTAGACCTGCCTCAGACTTCTATCAGCTTTTCGGTGTGTCGCGAAGACTATTCGGCCGCGAGCTACTATATTCCCTGTCCGCACGAGAGATGGGCGATCGCGATCCAAGCCTGCCTGAATCAGCATGCGAGTCGCTCAGGCTCGCGACCTTCGGGCGACCGGCTTGCTCCCGCCAATACCAGATAGGGGGGTCGGGCGAGCCAGTTCAGTGGTGTTACACCCACTTGAAGAAGGGGTAGGCGAGCAACAGCGCCTCATCCACTTGCCCAAAGAAAACGAAGCACCAATGCAAAAAAACAGGGAGCAAATAATAGCCAATTGGAGGGCGAGAATGGTCTCAAATTTTTACAAACTATAATGTCCCGTACGAAGAAGCTTCATGATCTTACTATGCGAAGTTATCCAGCATGTGGAGGCAATCTGAGCCTGGCAGCCTGTATAACCTCATATTCGATGAGTGGGACCCAGAGGCACCAAGGGTTAAGACTGGACTAGCTTGGGCTAATATTGGGCCTCAGAATAAAAGAGCTTCCGCATAGGAGTGGGTGGGAATGCTCGCGCTTGAGCACCGGCCGAGACCTGGTTCTGCCCAGAGACGGGCAAGAAGGCAAGCGCCCCGCAGAAGGCAGAACTATCTCGGTCCGAGGCATTCTTCGGCATCTCTTTAGCTCCCGCCGAGTGAGGACGGGAGAGTTCTCGACAATCAACATTTGTCGGCATTCAATAATTCTCGGCAATCAATAGTTCTCGGCATATGGGTTCTCGCCGGGTCGGGCCCAAGGATAAATTACCTTGTTTCCCTCGGGTAAATTACCTATATTCCCTCAGGGTCTGCATTCAGTATTTCATGATAGCGGGATTTGCCTATTGCCAGACCATCCAGGGGTAATTTTGTAATTTCAGGTCCATAAAAGACTATAAATAGACCAGCAAGTTCTCTTTAGAAAACAAGATTGCATATTTCTGTAAGATTTTCTAGTGCTTTCTGAGGAGCTCCAAGCTCAGCTTTTAGCTTTGGAGGGGAAGCTCTCAGAGATCTTCTAGGTTAAAGGTGGGACCTCCCTACTAAGTCTTTGGATCTGTTCTAGGTCCTTTTCAGCAAGTCAGGGGTCCGAGCTTGGGGGAAGTAAGTGTTGGCTATGCTCCTATTTTTGAACTCTCATTGAGGTCAGATTCTTGCTTCAACAGTTCTGGTGCGGTGAGCGTGGAAGGTAGCCAGTACAAGAAAATCTTGAGTTTAGCCCCATGACAGGAGAAGAAGGTGAAGGTTCTGGCTTAGGAGGTTCTCCCCCCTGGGAGAAGAGGCGACAAGGAAGATGCTGGAAGACTTCAGACGAGAGGTCCTACAGACCATCAGCCTGGCCTTCTCGATAAGGAGCGAGTGGGCAACTCCTAAGGTTCCAGTAGAGGCAGTCCCGCTATTGGGCGAGAACGCCCGTGGGCAGCGCCCCGGGAAGGTGGTCCCGACGGAGTTTGGCAAGAGGGATGTTGTGGCGCGGGAGCTCTTCCCAGGCCAGCCTCCCAAAAAGGAGGTTCCGGCAGAGATCGGTGCGATGGAGGCGGCTGTGCGAGAGCTCTACCCATGTCATGCTCTCGCGGATCAGGCTAGCCAGCCGAGGCCGCGAGACGTGCCCTCTCGACAGGCAGGTGGCGAGAACCCCTTCAGTGAGCTCATCATCTCGTCTCCGGTGTCGGATGGGTTTCGGGAGCCATACATGTCCTACTACTCGGGGAAGGATGACCCTGAGAAGCATGTATAGTTGTTCAAAGACGTGGTCTCATTAAAACAGATGACGGATGTCTTCAAGTGCTGGATGTGGGCCATCACGTTGAAGGAGAAGGCACAGGACTGGTTCTACCAGTTGCTGGCAAGTTTGATTTACAGCTTTGTGGATCTTCGCTGAGGGTTCCTCTTGAGGTTCTCAACATCGAAGAAGCGGAAGAAGGAGGCAGAATGCTTGTTTGCAGTAAGGTAGAAGCAGGATGAGATGCTGGGTCATTACGTTGACCGGTTTCAGGAAGAGATCCTCTTGGTCTAGGAGGTCCCAGGGTACGCGCTGATGCTCGCCTTCACCCTTGGGGTGAGATCAGGATTCTTTAGCATGGAGTTGAAAAGATTGTGAAAGGAGGGGTTAGATCTGATTACTCTAAAGGGGGGTGAAGAGAGTATTAAAATTTTTTGTTTATTCTTAATTTATATCAGAGTGAAAATAGTGATACCATATAGTAGTTAAGCAAAAGAAAATAGGCTAACTATTTCAGCAATCATAAACACAGCAAGAACAAAATATACAAAAAATGTGCAACCAGATAACACAAGAAATTTATACTAGTTCCCCTAAACATGGGTACATCCACTCTTCTACCACCTTGGTAGAAATCCACTAACAGGTTTTGATCAGGTGATTGCCACCTATGAGCTTTTGATCAGGTGCTCAAAAACCAATCTCAAGTCTATTGATCATGAGACTTGCAACCCAGCTAACTTTTGAAGGGAGTTAAAACCCTGTATAGTGGTGTGGAAAGAGGTTGATGGAAGTCTTCTCTTATCTCAAAAACAACTTGAGAAGACTATGTGGATTCTGATGGTGTTAAAGCTCCCCCTGAGAAGATGAAGGTTCAGGAAGAATGAGCTTTGCTTCAGCTTTGATCTACCAATGTCCAGGAAATCCAGTTCACTGATGTTGAATCAAAGATTTCTGAGATTCCTGGAAATGAAGATGAAGAAGACTCTTGATTTCTTATGATTGTTCTTCTTCAGTCCTGAGTATTGGCAAAGAATGAAAAAGCATTGAGAGGAATGAAAGAGACGTCTAGTGGTTGAATGCTCTCTGTGCTGTATCATTTTCTTTTCTTGTGTCTGTATCCTTGAAAAGAGAGAATCTCTTTTTAATATTCTGTCAATTAATTCACCTTTGAATTTTGAATAACTTCCTTAAATGCTGGCTGATCTGGAGAATTCAAAACGGCTGGAATAAAACATTTATGAGTTTCAACAAATGTCCTTGATTGAATAAGCAAGTAAATATTCTGATGAATACCATATTTAATGCAGCCAATAACGGCTATATCTAGATGAATGTATGTATTAAATACTCAGAATAATACTGCTAATAAATGAGAAAATAAAGGAGCAAAAGGAGGGAAAAACTCATTTTAGAACAAAACAAAAAACGTCGAACTATGAACGGAATTCGTCGACCTGAGATCCAAGATCGTTGACTAGAGAATTCCAGTTCGTACACCTGAGCTCTGCGAACTGCTAACTGAGTAATACTTGCCAAATCTTCACTCTTAGTTTGTCGTGCTGAGAATCTGTCTGAAGAAAACTAATCGTCGACCTGAGCTTGAATATCGTCGAGCTCAGCACAGAGAATTAACTCTAAGTTTTGTCGATCTAAGATCAACGATCGTCGAGCTGAGTTCAAAGAATTTTGAACTGATCAAACTGTCTTCTGATATCTTCTAAGTCTCAGTATTTTGAGGTCCTTTGCTGGCTGGTCCAAGGAAGGTAGATTTAAGAGGAATTAGCCTAAACTCTAGGACTACTAGACATGACCCTGGCTATACAAGATGGGTCAGACTCAGCCTAAATTATTGAACCTAGCAAAAATCCAACTAGGGATCCAACAATCTCCCCCTAATTAGGTAAGGTCACTAATACAAAACAAAACAAACAATCACAAAGCAAGAGAAAATATATCTGATAGAAATAAACATTCAGCAGATATTTACAGTATGTGCTTCATGATATAAACAAAAAAATAGAGTTTAAATGTAACTATGAATAATAAATAGACTAATTTTCTCTGTTTAGCTTTATCCTTGTCTAATCCTTATGCAGGTTGTTTTAATATGATTTCCCTATTTGTATTGGTAGCTTCTTTCTTTGACATATACATGTCAGATGCTCCAATAATAGTTTGAGATGAAGTTCTTGGAACAACAGCCTCTGGGTGCAGTTTCATATAGTCATCTACATTAAAGAACTTATTTGCTTTTCCATACCTTTTCAGCTCTTCTTTTCTACATGCTGACATTATTGAATATTGAGAGATGTCCTTGCCTTCAGCTTTAGCTTTCCTAATCTGAGAGAGTCCTACTAACTCCTGAAATCTAGCCATCTTGGCAGATGTCTCCTTTTCTTGATCAACAAAAGGAATAGGAGGAGACTCAGGCCTTTTTGGAGTAGAGTCCTGCTTTTGTTCTTCAGTGGGAGCTTTTTTGAAGGAGTCTGGAGGAGGGTTGCTTGCAGAGGTTTGCTGGCTGCTTTGCCTAGGTTGTCTCTGATATGTTTTGTTCACAGGAGCAAGTTTTTGAATAATATTACCTGAGGAGCCTGAAGAGGGAGAAGGAGGAGAAGGAGGGTCTTTCCTGAATTGTCTTGGAGGAGACCAATACCTTCTCCTCTTCTTCCTTTCTTTTTGTTCATTCTTGGACAACCACATCCATTAAGGCATTCAAGGATAGGAAGTAATCTTCTGCAGTATGTAATCTGGAGTGTCACTATTTGGGTTTGGCCTAGGAACAGCCTATGGTGCAACTTTTCTTTTTTTTTGAAAACTTTCTTCTTGCCATTATCAGAATCAGAATCATCTGCTGGATCATCTTAAGAAGAACTCTATGGGTTATCATATAATGCATCAACTGGAGGAAGAACCAATGCATCTGAAGCCGTTTCAGCTTCCTGAGCATTGTCTGCAGCAAAAATCTCATCAAAATCTAGCAATGGAGAGGAGGAGAAGATAAAAGTTGGAGGAGAAAGAGCCTTGTGCTCAAAAAATTCATCCTCAGCAACCTTAACAAGCTCAGCCTCTGGAACTAAAACAAGTTCAGGCTCTGGTGCATCAAAGCTATTCTGAATCTGCTGTAAAATTTCTGAACTGATAGGAGCTGTATAACAAACTATATCTGTACACAACTGAAAAGATACAAAAGGAAGACAGTCTCTATACAAAAGATCAAAAGAATTAAGAACTGAATTAAGTTCAAGATCTGGAGAAATGAAACAATCTCCATAAAGAATGTCAACAAAAAGAGGTAACTCAGTTGACTCAAAATCTGAATCCAAAAATACATCAAGTTCTGCATCAGGAATCTCTATATCAACAATGTCTTCATCTGCTGTTGTTACTGATACTGCTGCTGGAGCTTCTACTATTGTTACTGCTGGAGCTACTTCTTCAAAGAGTATCTCCCCCTGCCTGGTTTCAGTAGTAACTAGAGTCAGGACCCTGACAGAAGAAGGAGGGACAGGGAGGGCAGAATGCTGAGCAGCAAGAGTGGAGATAGAAGAAGAAAAAGGTGAAATAGCCTCTGCTATAATTTGTTGAAGTAGGGGTGTGATGGATTGCAGTATGGAGGAAATGGAGGGTGACGTTAATTCCATGAATTCTAGAGGGGTTTGAGTAGAGACAGATGGATTGATTGAAGAGGATAAGGGATGACAGTCTGTCATGAGTTCATCTAGATGAGATAAAGAATGGCTTGGAGATGAAAGAAGGTTGAATGATGGTAGTGATGTTAAATTTTGAAGTGGAGGTATATCTGCAAGATGAGAAGGACAGGGGGACAAAGGAGGAGTAAAAGAAACTGGTGAAAGAGCTTGCTCTAGATATTGTTGTTGTTGTTGTACTGGAGAAGAAATGGGGGATTGTGGAGGTGTAGGTTGATGAAGTTGTGAAGAAGGGTGGATGGGGGAAGCGGGAGGTGTAGGTGTAGGTGTGGGTTGATGAACTGGAGCTGTAGAGATTTTTTTGATTGATGTGGAAGGAGTTTGAATGAGTTGAGGAGGAGGAGGAATAGAATTGTCCTCTGCAGGGCGGGGAGAGGCTAGAACAGCCCTGGTACTCTCAGAAGTCTTGGAGGAGGAAGCCCCGGATGGATTTGGGATGTTCTTTTCCATCCTGCAAAATAAGGCACATGTTAGCCTCTTCGAGGCGTTTATGAATACGGTCGGGGCGACCAGTGATTCAGCGGCCTTTGCCTGAAAGAAGATGCCAAGTATCCTTCCAAAACACACTTCTTTCTTGGTGTTTTTCTTCTTTATCAGATTGAACAGAATCCTAGCCCAATTAATGGCTTTCTTATTAACTACAACACACATAACTAGAAACTGTTGTCTAGTAATATGATCATGGGCTGTATGCTTGCCCAGCAACACCTTGCCAACTACGTCTGCAAGAAATTTGTACCCGGCAAACAAGTGTTTCTTCAGCAATTTGTTGGGGTTGTCTCAAGAATAACCCATCAAAGTCAACATCTCATCACATTCAGAAGAATCAATTTCAAGTTCTTCTTCTCCATTAACTAAGCCAAAAATTTCTGTAAGAATTTCTGGAGTAAACGGGATGGTGTTATCCGATATTGTTCAAACGATCGTATCAACATCTGTAGCCGATGAAGAGTAAACCCATTCTCTGATTTCAGTCACTGCTATCTTCATTCTTGTCGTCATTAGGTTCTTCAGGTGTAGTTCCTCAAATAACTGAAGAATATCAAGAAATATCTTGTATGAGTGTTGAAACGATTCAAAATCAATGTCGAATCCCATGTCGAACTTCATTCCTATGAGACCGCCTGCCGGAATCGCCATAGTCGCTTGCAATAAGGAAATAGAAAGATCAAGTGCAAGGGAATAGAAAGCGCGGGATGGAGGTCGAAGAAAATCTAGTTAAAAGGTTTTTCAGAATATGAAACGACAAACTCCGTCCTGCGAAACATAAGAAATCTTCGATCTGGGGTCGGCGAAATATTTTATTAACAAAAGAATTCTTCAATCTCAGTCAGAAGAAGGGAACACTTTTCGTCGTTCACAGGTTGACGAAAATTTTCTGAAGCAAGATCGTCGATCTCAGGTCGACGAAAAATGACTTACTCAGAGAGTTCATCGATCTGAGGTTGACGAAAAATCTCAAGAACATTTCCTTAGTTCATCGATCTCTGTTCGACGAAATTTGAAAATTTCGTCGACCATAGACAAAAATTAAATTAAGGCTTCTCCATTTATCATACCAAGCTGATTTATAAAGAATAGATGGTTCCTCTCATCCAAATGTTTGGTGAAGATATCTGCTCTTTACAAATCTGTGTATATAAAGACAAGGTTAATTTTATTTTTGTCTACACACTCTCTAATGAAATGATGCCTAATATCTATATGCTTAGTTCTGCTATGATGGACTAGGACAACTCTTTATATACCTTAAATCCTTTTTAAGAAAGTAAGGTGAGATTCTTTGGGGTTCACATGGAACCTAGCACAAAGACATGTAGAGAACATTATGTCAGGTCTTCTTGATGTAAGGTATAGTAGTGATCCAACAATTGCCCTATATAATTTCTAATCAATAGATTTCCCATGTTCATCTGAGTCAATTTCAGCATTTGTATCCATAGGTGTTTTCTTGGCTGAGGCATCTGACATCCCAAACTTATTGATCAGCTTTTAACATATTTAGATTGGGATATAAAGATGCCATCAGGTAGCTGCTTCACTTGGAGACCAAGGAAGTAGGAGAGCTCACCCATGCTACTCATCTCAAACTTTGAATGCAAGAGGTCAGAGAACTCCTTGCATAGTTTGGAATATGTAAGACTAACTATAATATCATCAACATAAATTTGTACTAATAAAATTTGATCCTTATGGTGCCTAGTGAATAATGTCCTATCTATAATGCCTTTAGAAAATTTATGTTCTAAAAGGAAGCTATCTAAGGTCTTATACCAAGCTCTTCAGCTTTCTTTAAACCAAAGAAAGCTTTATGCAATCTAAAGACATAAGATGGATAAATTGGAGAGATGAAACCTGGAGGTTGTTCAACATAGACCTCTTCTTTTAGTTCTCCATTCACAAAGGAACTCTTGACATCCATTTGAAAAACTTTGAATTTTTGTAGGCAGCATATGCAAGGAAGATCCTGATTGCTTCCAGCCTTGCAACAGGTGTAAAATTCTGGTCATAGTAAATCCCTTCCTCTTGCCTATAACCTTGAGCAACAAGTCTTGCTTTATTCCTTATGATGAAACCTTGGGAATCCAGCTTGTTTCTATATACCCACTTAGTTCTAATGATTGGGTAGTATTTTGGTCTTGGAACTAAGTCCCAAACTCTGTATCTCTCAAATTGATTGAGCTCCTCTTGCATTGCAATGATCCAGTGTGGATCTTGCTCTGCATCTTTAATGGATTGGGGCTCAATTTGAGATATAAAGCAGGCATGCATCAAATCTTTGTTGAGTTGATGCCTTGTCTGCACACCAGCTGAAGACATGTCTCCAATTACTTGAGATGTGGGGATCTCTAAGTGTGACAAAGTCAGTGGGTGGAGTTGGTTGTTCAACATCTTGGGGAATAAATTCCTCTAGTGGAATATGATTAGCTGTTGTTTGTTCTGCATTGACCTCAGTTTATTCATCATCACTTTCTTCAGCAACATGTTGAGGAGGATGTGTAACAGCCTCATTGGTGAGGGTCAACTCATTTAGCCTCTCACACATGTTAGGTAACTGCAAAGTTTCACTTGTAGAAGAAGTTTTCTCCTTGTACAACATGTTAGTCTTATCAAAAAAACATAAATAGACTCTTCAATTTTTAAAGTAGATTTGTTATAAACCCTATAAGCCTTGCTTACTTGGAAATATCGAAGAAAAATTGCCATTTCAAACTTGGCTTCAAACTTTCTAATGTGTTTTCTATTGTCTTTGTTAATATAACATAAACATCAGAATATTTTAAAGTACTCTACTTTAGGTTTTTTCCCTTTCAGTAACTCATAAGGAATCTTATTATAAAGTTTGTGTATAAGACTTCTATTCAGCACATAATTTGCTGTGCTTACATCCTCTGCCCAAAAGGATAGGGCAAATAAGTAGATGCAAGTAATGTGCCTACAGCAATTAGTGTTCTATTCTTCCTTTCAGCAACCCCATTCTATTGAGGTGTTCTAAGAGCTGAGAAGCATTGTCTGATACCTTCCTTCCTACAGAAATCTTGTATAAGAAGAGACTCAAACTCAGTATCATGATCACTTTTGATTAATGCAAATGGAGTAGAGTACTCAATCTTAATGTTGTTGAGAAAGTCTGTAAGAATCTTAAAGTTATCAGACATAGATCTCAAAAAGAAAACTCAAGTGAATCTAGAGAAGTCATCTACAATCACTAAAGTATAAAATTTCCCTCCTAGACTTTGTATTGTTATAGGGCCAAAAAGGTCCATATGTAGTAAGTATAATATCCTAGGTGAGTCACTTTTGTTAAATGATTTAAAACTATTTTTAGTTTGCTTTCCTAATTTATAAGCCCCGCAAAGGCTTTCCTTCTTGTAGGGGTAAGAAGGAAAACCTCTGACAAGGTTGTCACTAGATAATTTGGCAATGTTTTTCAAGTTAACATGACCTAATCTCCTATGCCAAAGGTCTTTGTTATTACTAGTTTAATTAAATAGGCAAATTTCAGATTTGGCTGACTGGAAGTTGACTAAGTAAATGTTTCCTACTCTAGTGTCGGTCAATACTACACTATTGTCCAAAGAAGTGATAATACAAGAGGTTTTAGTAAATGATACCTGAAACCTTTCATCACATAATTGACTTATGGAGATAAGGTTGTGCTTTAGTCCACTTACATATGCTACATTTTTGAAGGTGACAGCTCAAACTTTAACTTTTTCATAGACTTCAGTCTGTCCACAGTTGGAGTCACCAAATATTACTTTTGGTCCTTGCTTTGCCTTGTAGTGTGTTAGGTTGGCCTTATTTCCAGTCATATGCTTAGAACAGCCACTGTCCAAATACCACTGTTGCTCTGTGGTAGAACAGTCTTTTACCTACAATGAAACAGATTAGTCATTTCTGACCCAAGTTACCTTGAGTCCTTCTTTCTTAACAGAATTAAAATTTGAAATGTAAGAGTATTCAGGTTGGCTTTTATAACCTAAAGAATGATATTTCCTCGGTGGGATAATCAATTAATTAAATCTATTATTAAATGTTCATGGTGGTTTATAGATTTAAAAAGGATTGAGATATCTGTTATACTTATCTGTGATTGACGAACTCTGGTAAGTTTGTCGACCTGAGCTCGACGAATTGGAACAAGATCATCGATCTCTGCTCGAAGAATGAAGGTATTCATTCTCAGGGCACCAATATCGTCGATCTCTAGTCGATGAACCATACGGTTTTTGTCGATCATAGGTCGAAGAATAAATTTTTTATGGTTTGCGTTAAGAGTTCGTCGTTCTTAGGTCGACGAACTGTTCATATTTCATCGATCTGAGTTTGATGAAAACTGTTGAACATTGTTGTAGTTATTTTTCTTCTTATTCTTGGATTTTTGTTTTAGTTCCCTTTGCTTTAATACTTTATTTACTGATAGTTTAACTTTCAAGGCAGCCTAAACACCTAGAGGGGGGGGGGGGTGAATAGGTCCTGCTTCTTTTTCTAAAACTTCTAGACAGAATTCAATTTATTAACTAATACAAAAACACAGCAATCACAGAAAACAACACATCACAGATTGCACTATGTTTTATAGTGGTTCCCCAAGGTCTGGGTACATCCACTTTCCCCCTTCACCTATCTAGCTGTATGCTAGATTCGGCCAAACTTCCACTTATCTCAGATCAATAGATCTTACAACTCAGAACCCAACTGGTTCCTACAACTCAGGCACAACTGCCCTACCTCAGCCTTGCCCCAAGTCCTACAACTCAGAGAATATCCTTCTCCTACACTCAGGCAATCAGCCCTACCACTCAGAGTTCAACACTCCTACACTCAGCCTTTATAACATAGGCTTACAACTCAGATCTGTATAAACAGATCCTACAGAAATATAGAAAAGATTGTTTTTAAATTTGTCTTGCCAAATTGAGAGAGAAAAGGCAATGACAATTCTTAACCAGCTGATGCAATCAACTGTTTCTTAGCCTTCTTCAAAGCTTCTTGAAAATGTACTTAGCTGAGTTGATTCCAAACAGCTTCTTGATAATCCACTGGTGGATTCTTTCTTCTTCTTCAAATTCTGACTTGATCTCTCTCTATCAGCACTTGAATGATTCTTCAGAATTCTGGTTAGAACTCTTCTTAGATCTATCCTTAGATAGTCTTCTTAGATCTTCTTGAGAAGATCTTCTTAAGTGCCTTGCACTTTCTTGAAATGATTTGGATCGGAATCCTTCTTCAAAAGTTCTGGAGTTAAGAATTTCTTCAATGTTGAGAAGAATATTTCCTTCTTCTGAATATGTCTATTTATAGACTTCCTTCATGGTAACCGGCTGATCCGGTTTCTAACAGTTCTCTGACAAGTCTGACAGCTTCAGTTAACCGGTGGCAACCCACAGCTGTCAAGTCTTCAACAAGTCCTGTGCCTTAGTCTTGAACCACAGTGTGTCGAGACAGTCTGTCAGAAAGTGTCGAGACCATCTGTCTATTTGTGTCGACACAATTGACTTTGGTGTCGACACTGCCTTCAGTGATGTCGACTAAGTTGCCTTTGAGTCGACACAGCTTCTTCTGCAAACAATTTGATCTTGACTCTTCAGTGTGTCGACACAAGTCCTGTGTGTCGACACAGTTGTTGTAGAATCTTAACTTCAGTAAGTGTCGACTTAGCCTTCAGGTGTCGACACAGTCTTCTTTTAACTCTGCTTCAATGTGTCGACTCAATCACAATGTGTCGACACATTCTGCTGTTGTAGACAAACTTGTGGTCGACTATATTCCTTGAGGTCGACTATGTTCTTCTGTGTCGACATTTTTTTCAATGTTGAGGTCGACGCTTTCCTTCTGTGTCGACACTTTTTCCCAGAGTAGTGTCGACTTACTTCTTCTGTGTCGACACATTTTCCCAGTGTTGAGATTGACTATGTTATGTGTCGACACTTTTTCCCAGAGTAGTGTCGACTTACTTCTTCTGTGTCGACACATTTTCCCAGTGTTGAGATTGACTATGTTATGTGTCGACACTTTTTCCCAGAGTAGTGTCGACTTACTTCTTCTGTGTCGACACATTTTCCCAGTGTTGTGTCGACAACTTTCTTCTATGTGTCGACACATTTTCCTTTGTGTCGACACTTGGACTTAGAATTTTTCTGTAAACTTTAACATTTCTTTACCTGCACATGTCAACTCAAAACTACATCAAATACAACATGATGTATATCATTGAGCTAGGTTGGGCTTCTTCAAATCAGGTACACATTTTCCAATGTACCCAACAATCTCCCCCTATTTGGAGAAGTCATAACCCTTATAGCCAATGATATACACCATTTATAAATAGTATAAAATGATGATATATGACAATACACAGGGATACTTAATTATAAACAAAATAATAAGAACATCATGGATAAAACAATCTATCACAGATTTAACAAAATTTTGTTTATTACTGGGTAATGTTTGATTACATGGTTTTTCTTTGACAGATTACATCATTACAAAACATTATGAAAGAACTAAACATTATCAGGATTGATTAGGCTCTCTAATAACAATCCCTTGGCCAGATTTAATTTTAGCTGTCACAGGAGCTTCTGATTCTTCAGCCATCTTTTTTCCTTTAAGATCAGCTTTCTTCTTAGCTTCTTCCTTGAGCCTTTGCCTTTCAAAATAGTGAAAAGGCTTTGGGAAGTATTTGCTTGGCTCCATAGCATCAGTTGGAAGTCTTCCCATCTTAGCTTTCCTTCTGAATTGTACAATGGCTTCTTGTCTTGCCTCATACTTCTGCCATTCCTGCTCATTGTACCACTTGCCCCTTTCATGAACTTTATCTTTGACAGCTTTCCATGCAGTGAGTATTATATTTCTGGAAGTAGGACTCCACTGCTCAAAATCTGGCTTCAGCTCAGCCTGCTCTCTAAATCTTTTCTTTGACAGTAGAGCATCTTGCTGTTCTTGCAAATTTACCTCAGGCTTATCAACCTTTCCAAGGATAACATTTACAACTTCCTTTGAAGGACTATACATATATTGCACTTGCTGATCCAATATATCAAAATCTGGAGGGGGGTATATGACTTGGGCAACCTCAGGTTGGTCACCTTCAAGTAGTCCTGTTTGTAATCCTGACTCAGCCACCATGTTATCATCACACAATGGTGGATATCCCAATGTGGCTCTTATGCTATTGGTCACCCATTTGGCATGCTCAGAGCCTGCATGAATTAGCATCCTCTCCCCCTTTATGGCTTCTCTTGATACATGATCTCTAAGATCTTCTTTCTGAAATCTTATTTGGCCATCCAAATAATTCACTCCCTCCTTGAAAAATGGTCTTAATCTTTGAAGCTTTTCAGATATTTCCTGTTGAGAGGTTGTGATGGCAGTCTTAACAGATGCAATTGCAGCCTGAAAATTCTTATCAAACTCTGCCATTTCTTTGGCTTTATCTGCAGGCATCCCTGGAACAATCTTCTTCACCTCTTGAATGATCTCATTATGAGATTCAGTTAAATTGTCATTCATTCTTATTTGATTTTCCAGAACATAACCTTGCTTTAAAACAATATCATCCACCTTTGTAGAGATAGCCTGCTGTTGTTTAGCCAGATAAACTACAGCATTGCCACCCTTGTGGAAGCAATCTGTCATTTCAGTTTTATTCAAGTTGACTTGAAATTGGATAGATTTGATATCTTGGGCTAAGTCAAACTGCAGAGTTTTGTTTCTTTCATCAACATATTTCTCAATGGCCACCCTGTGGTCATCCAATTTCACCTGTAAATCCACCAAGAACTTGTTATAATCAACTTCAGGAGGTGGAGGTGGAGGTGTTGTCTGTAAAGCCTGCTTATAAGTTTTGCTTCTTCTTTTAAATACAACCAGTTTTCTTCTCTTAGCCAACCTGGCTTCTTCAGTCTCAGATTCAGAAGTACTCTCAATGTGAACTCTATCTGCTTCAGTGCCATGTTGCTCAGTTTCAACATGTACTGGCTCCCCCTCAATTCTTTGCTCCTCCTCTACTTCTTGTACTTTCTCAATCTCTTGAACTTTTTCCACTCCTTGTTCTAGCTCTATGTCAAGAGGCTGCTCAACATCTTGAACCTCTTCTATTCTATCAGTAGCTGTATCAACATCTGGGAATAACTCTTCCATAGTAAATTCCAGTGGAGTGGTCACTTTTGCAGCAGTTAAATCTGGAGATATGTTTAACTGTGCTACCTCTTGGACTTGCACCTCAATATTTGTAGTGGCAGGTGTAGGTGTGGACACTAGCTCCCCCTGAACCTGTGCAGTAATAAGAATAAGAGCAATGTCTTTTAAAGTTAAAATACATTAGCTCCTCCTATACCTAAGCAGGTGTAGATACCTTTGGAGCAGAAGTGGAAACTTGCTCCCCCTGCATCTGTGCAGGTGTTGATACTTCCTGGACCACAGTTGAGTCAAGCTGTGTCCCTTCTTGTACTTGGTCAGATTCTTGATTTGGTGTAGGGGATTGCACAGGGGTGTCTGGCCTGTTCTCTTCAGGCACATCCTTTGACAGCACCCTTTCCCACCTGGAGAATAGTCTCATGTCCATCCTTCTCATATGATTGATTTTAGATCCTGGCAGTTGCTGCATCACTTCAGGGATTGCTCCATTGAGATATAGACTTATGATCCTAGCCATGTTAGGCTTCTTGATCCCTTCTTTAATCTTGTCAAAGAGGACTGCTGACCAATCAGTAGGGATTGTTAAGACAATCCTGGTCATAAGGCTGAACATATAGGCAGAAATCCTATCATGTCCACCTGACTTGCAGAGAATTACCTTGCCAACAACTTCAGACAAGAACTTCCCTTGCTGATTCATACCCTTTCTATTGAATGCAGCTCCAATCTTCATGCTTGAGTCCAGGCCACACCATTGTAGGGCTTCCCTTGTCTTAGAACTGGGAACCTCTTCTTCATTCTCAACTACTTGTAATTGGAATATCTTTCTCAAACCCCTGTGGGTAATCTTAACCTTAGTCCCTTGAACAGTGGACTTAATCTTGAGTCCAGTAGAATGGACTGATGCTGAGATAAAGAACTCATGCACCTCCTTCTTCCAGATCTTGGACGGTTCTGAGACAATGAATTCTAACCCTGATGCAGAGAGAAGGGTGATAACTCCTTGAACATCAGGCGGCGCCTCTGCAAACGCCTGGCGCACCAACTCATACCCTTCATTAACATTGTCTTCAATCCTTGGCGCCATCGTTGTGTCGAGAAAGCTTGAGAGAAGAGAGAAAGAAAGACTGTCGACACAGGGTTTGAGTTTCGAAAACCTTGAAAGCGTGTCGACACAAAGAGCTTTTTGACCTATTTATAGCTTCTGTTGAAAGAAGTTCAAAAGGCGCCAAAGACAGTCTAAATGTGTCGACACAGACGGAATGTGTCGACACAAGCTTCTATTAATCTCGACATTTCTTCAGTCTACTATGTGTCGACACCAATATGTGGTTATGTCGACACCTTGGATACATAGTAGAAAGACAGAAATTCTGTGTCGACACTAAGGACAAGTGTCGACACATATTTTGTAAGTGTCGACACCATGATTCTGGTTGAGTCGACATTACATTCCTGGTTAAGTCGACAATAAAATTCTTAAGTGTCGACACATATTCTCTGTGTCGACACAATATTTCTGACTTGTCGACATAATTTCTCTGAGTCGACACATTATTACTGAATGTGTCGACACATTCTTACTTAGCCAATTTCTGTAACTTCAATGTGTTCTTTTTAACACTTGATTATTGTTGTTACTACTTTTTCTTACTTATAACCCATTTCAATAGCATTGTTAATGATTTTGTTTAATACATTAATCAATGGTTAACATACCTAATTCAATTTTGAATTTATTGAATTTGGTTTCATCTAAAGGCTTAGTAAATACATCTGCTATTTGATAATCTGTTTTTACAAATTCCAATGAGATGTCACCTTTTTCTACATGTTCTCTAAGAAAATGATATTTTATTTCTATATGCTTAGTTCTACTATGAGAAACTGGATTATTAGCAATAGAAATAGCACTCTTAGAATCACATAAAAGGGGTGTTCTACTTACCTGAATACCATAATCTTTAAGCTGATGCTGCATCCATAATAGCTGTGCACAGCAGCTTCCTGCAGCAATATACTCTGACTCAGCTGTGGAAATTGCCACACTAGTCTGTTTTTTACTACTCCAAGATATTAGTCTTCCTCCCAGGAATTGACAAGTACCTGTAGTACTCTTTCTATCCTCTCTACATCCTGCAAAATCTGCATCTGAATAGCCTGTTAGTTGAAAATCTCTATTCTTAGGGTACCAAAGACCTAGAGTAGGAGTGCCCTTTAGATATCTCAGAATCCTTTTTACTGCAGTATAATGAGATTCTTTAGGGCAGGCTTGGTACCTAGCACAGACACATGTTGCATATATAATGTCAGGTCTACTAGCAGTGAGATATAGTAGTGACCCAACTATTCCTCTATACAATGATTCATCAACAGGTTTACCTGCCTCATCTTTGCATATTGGCATACTTGTGCCCATAGGAGTTCTCATGGAGGAGGATGACTCCATACCATATTTTTTAATTAATTCCTTGGTGAACTTAGACTGGGATATGGACAATCCATCATCAGTCTGTCTTACTTGGAGTCCCAAGAAGAACTTAAGTTCTCCCATACTGCTCATCTCAAACTTCCCTTGCATAAGTTTGGCAAACTTTTTACAAAGGTTGTTTTCAGTAGATCCAAAGATTATGTCATCAACATAGATCTGGACTAAGATGATCTTTCCTTTGGATTCCCTAAGGAATAGAGTTTTGTCTATCTTTCCTCTTGAGAATTTATTCTCAATGAGGAAGGTAGACAGGGTTTCATACCAAGCCCTTGGAGCTTGTTTTAACCCATACAAAGCTTTCCTAAGCTTGTACACAGAATCAGGTTTAAGAGGATCTACAAAACCTGATGGCTGCTCTACATATACTTCTTCTTTAAGATCACCATTCAGAAATGCTGACTTTACATCCATCTGGTATACTTTGAAGTCTTGGTAGGCTGCATAGGCAAGGAACATTCTGATTGCCTCCAGCCTTGCTACTGGAGCAAAGGTTTGATCAAAGTCAATCCCTTCTTCCTGCCTGTATCCTTTTGCAACCAATCTTGCTTTATTCTTTATTATTATTCCACTTTCATCTAGCTTGTTCCTATAGATCCACTTAGTCCCAATTATGTTGTGGCCTCTTGGTTTAGGAACAAGTTCCCAGACCTTGCACCTTCTGAACTGATTCAGCTCCTCTTGCATAGCATCAATCCAGTGCTGGTCTTGGATAGCTTCTTCAAACTTCTTAGGTTCCATTTGAGACAAGAAACTAGAATGCAAAACTGTGCTTTGATTTCTGCTTCTAGTTTGCACTCCTTGTCTTGGATCACCAATTATCTGATCAGTAGGATGATCTCTTAGATATCTTATAGCTGGAGGTAGATTCCCTTCAGGTAGAGCATCTCCAGCTTCTTCATTCTGCTGTTCTTCTTGGTTTTCATCAGCTTCCATTATCTCTTGTACTCCCCCTGGACAGCAGCCTTCATTTTCCAATGCTCCCTCTTCCTTTGAAGCTTCAGCAATGGAGAGCTTGTCCATCTTCTTGCTTATACCTGTTGAGTCATTTGATCTACAAGACAATTCACAATTGATTAATCTTGTTTCATCAAATACAATATGCACAGATTCTTCAACAACTTGAGTAGTTAAGTTGAAGACTCTATAGGCCTTACTATTTGTGCTGTACCCAACAAATATCCCATCCTGGGATTTGGCAGCAAACTTAGTCAAATAAGACTTACCATTGTTAAGTATATAGCACTTGCAGCCAAAGATCCTAAAATAGGATAGATTTGGTTTTCTGCCTTTCACAATCTCATAGGGAGTCTTCCTGTGGCTTTTGGTGATAGAAGCCCTATTGATGACATGACAAGCAGTGTTAACTGCCTCAGCCCAAAAATATTCTGGGAGAGAGGTGTCACTCAATAGAGTTCTACCAGCTTCAATTAATGATCTATTCTTTCTTTCAGCAATTCCATTTTGCTGAGGTGTTCTAGGTGAGGAGAACTCTTGGAAAATCCCAAAGTCTATACACAAGTTTGTCATGCTTTCAGATTGAAACTCAGTACCATGGTCACTTCTGATTTTGACCACTGTACTGTTCAGTTCATTCTGAATTTGCTTTACAAACTTAAATAATACACTTGGGGTTTCAGATTTTTGTCTCAGAAAGAACACCCATGTAAATCTAGAATAGTCATCTACAACCACTAGTGTGTAGACCTTCCTTCCTAGACTGTGAACTGGCATAGGACCAAAAAGATCCATATGCAAGAGGTATAAGCACCTCACAGAATCCTTGTTTTCAAGGCTTTGAAATGAGGTTTTTGTCTGCTTGCCCTTTTGACAAGCTGAGCATACCCCTTCCTTTATACACTTAACTTGAGGCCCATTCCTCACTAGTTCTTTACTAAAGAGTTGGCCAATTGTCTTGTAGTTTAGATGAGCCAATCTCTTGTGCCACTTAACACAATGAGAAGCATTGTCATCAGCTACAAGACAAATGGGGGATGCCTTATTCTCACATTCAAAATTAAGGCAATACACATTTCTCTTCCTATACCCAGTCAATATGATCTCTTGATCACTTGACCTTTTGATATGACATCCATCCTTACCAAATGAAATGTCATATCCTAGATCACTCAGCTGGCTTATGCTTATTAGATTATGATTCAAACCTTTTACATAGGCCACTTGGGTGATAGTAATTAGGTTTGAAGAGATGTTACCAAATCCTTTGATGACTCCTTTTTCAGATCCACCAAAGATCACTTTATGTCCATCTTTGACAGATGAATACTCCTTCAGCAGCCCCTTTGTTCCAGTCATGTGCCTGGAACAACCACTATCCAAGTACCATATAGGGGCATGGTAACTTGGATTCACCTGCAATACAGAATTACTTACCCTTAGAACCCAAGTAAGTCTTGGGTCCTTGGTTCAGGTTAGCCTTAATAAAGTTATCATAACCTCTTCTAACAGGTAGACTCTTATTCTTTATAACACTTGTGTTATACCAGCAGTCCAATGCAAAATGACCCCTCTTGCCACAGCACCAACATTCAAACTTATTGTATCTAGATCTAGATACATCCTTGTCAGAAGCATTTCTGTTCATTGCTGGTGCTGTTGCAACTTCTCCTGCTGGTTTCTTAAAACCATAGGGCTTATGACCATAGGTAGGCCTGCTTGCCTTAACACCCTTGTTCTTCAGAACATTTGTCTTGATATGATCCTGAATGTCTTCATGATCATATATGTTAGAAGGCACTTTCTTCTTACCAAACCTTATGGGGACTGAAAGGTTTAGTGGCTGAATAGGGGCTTTGCCTTTCTTCTTGAATCTGCTAGCCCTGGAGTTACCCTTAAATCCTAATCCAGCCTTACCCTTCTGAGTGACAAATTCATCTATCAAGGGTAAGACAGATTTTGGCTTAGAGTAACTAGCCACTAAATCCCTTTCAATTCTAAGTCTGTCCTCCAGACTCTTTACTTGATCATTAGTATAATTAATTGTGCCCATCTGAATAATAGTTATATTTTTCAGCTTGGCAATTTCAGCTAACTTTTGATCAAGGACTTTTTCTAACTCAGCTGTTGTAACCCTTAGATCAGCAATTTCCTGAGCCTGTGATTTAACCAGGTTCTTGCTTTTCTTAAGGGCCTGCAACAAGTCTCCATACTTGTCTATCAATTGATAGACATCTCCTTCAGATCCAGATGCATCTTCATCACTTGATGCAGATGTAGCTGATTCTTCACTTGTACTACAAACAAATGTACTGGAAGGACTGTTTACCTCATTAGGACCAGACTGATTCTGGCATAGGTCCTCTTCTGATCTAGTCATCAAACCCATGCATTGATGTTCATTGATGGAGTCTAGCAACTGCATAAACTCCTCTTCCTCAGATGCAGCATATAATCCAATATATGCTTCAGCTTCAGATCCTGATTCTGAAGTTGACTGGTCTGACAGACTTTTATCTTTCTTTGCTACAAAGGATTTCTCCTTCTTGCCTTTTTGATAAGTCTTCTTCTTTTCTGAAGATTCCTTCCTTTTGTCAGGACAATCAGCCACTACATGTCCAGGCCTATTGCAACAATAGCAGACAATCTTTGAAGTAGTGGCTTTGCTGGGCTTTGACCTGCTTTTCTCTTTCCTAGATGACCTTCTTTTCTGATAATAGTCATCTACTTGCTGTGATGATGAAGGCCTAGACTTCCATTGCTTCTTTTTCAAGAACCTTTGAAATTGCCTAGTGAATGCAGCAAAGTCTGCATCTGAATCACTGCTGACTGAACCCTTATCTGAATTTTCAGAACTACCTTCTTCAACTTCCTTAGGAGGAGATGGTGATTTCCTCCTATTCTTTCTGGTGGCTTCAGCATTAAATGCCACAGTCTTTTCTCTATACTCTCCTCTTGAGTTTCTTTCCTCCTCCTTCCTTACCATAAGTTGCATTTCATAGGATAGCAACTTTCCAAACAGAGTTGGAGGAGATATCTCTGCCAATTTTGCCACTTCTCTTATGGCACAGATCTTTGTATCCCAATCCTTTGATAAGGATCTTAAGAATTTGTCATTCAGTTCATAGGTACTGAAGACTCTTCCATAGGAAATTAGCTCATTCACAATTCTATAGAATTTCTTATAGCACTCAGTGATGCTATCAGATTTTCCTTGTCTAAAACTTTCATACTCCTGATTTAGCATAGATTTTCTGTCCAGCCTTACTTCTTCTGATCCCTCCATGTAGACAATCAATGTGTCCCACATCTCCTTGGAGGTTTTGCAGTGAATCAGATTCTGAAATGTTGAATCATCTATGGCACTGACAATTATGTTCTGTGCCCTTTTGTCCATGGTTGCCAAGATGATTTCATCCTTGGTCATTTCAGAATAAGTCTTTGGTGTTTGGATATTTGCATCAAGGACAGATATCTTCATTGGTATGAAGGGGCCTTCCTGTACTGTGATGTAAATCCTTGGGTCAGATGCTTCCATAAACAATCTGACTCTTTCTTTCCAGATCCCAAAGATTTCCTTCTTGCATATGGGTAATTTCATTGACCCTAGCTCCTTATGATTCTCTCCAGAACCCATCTTCTTGATTCTTGATTCTGCCTATCAGATCTACCTCAGACTGTTAAGTCCTTTTTGAGGAACCTCCCTCTGATACCACTTGATAGTTTAACTTTCAAGGCAGCCTAAACACCTAGAGGGGGGGGGGGGGTGAATAGGTCCTGCTTCTTTTTCTAAAACTTCTAGACAGAATTCAATTTATTAACTAATACAAAAACACAGCAATCACAGAAAACAACACATCACAGATTGCACTATGTTTTATAGTGGTTCCCCAAGGTCTGGGTACATCCACTTTCCCCCTTCACCTATCTAGCTGTATGCTAGATTCGGCCAAACTTCCACTTATCTCAGATCAATAGATCTTACAACTCAGAACCCAACTGGTTCCTACAACTCAGGCACAACTGCCCTACCTCAGCCTTGCCCCAAGGCCTACAACTCAGAGAATATCCTTCTCCTACACTCAGGCAATCAGCCCTACCACTCAGAGTTCAACACTCCTACACTCAGCCTTTATAACATAGGCTTACAACTCAGATCTGTATAAACAGATCCTACAGAAATATAGAAAAGATTGTTTTTAAATTTGTCTTGCCAAATTGAGAGAGAAAAGGCAATGACAATTCTTAACCAGCTGATGCAATCAACTGTTTCTTAGCCTTCTTCAAAGCTTCTTGAAAATGTACTTAGCTGAGTTGATTCCAAACAGCTTCTTGATAATCCACTGGTGGATTCTTTCTTCTTCTTCAAATTCTGACTTGATCTCTCTCTATCAGCACTTGAATGATTCTTCAGAATTCTGGTTAGAACTCTTCTTAGATCTATCCTTAGATAGTCTTCTTAGATCTTCTTGAGAAGATCTTCTTAAGTGCCTTGCACTTTCTTGAAATGATTTGGATCGGAATCCTTCTTCAAAAGTTCTGGAGTTAAGAATTTCTTCAATGTTGAGAAGAATATTTCCTTCTTCTGAATATGTCTATTTATAGACTTCCTTCATGGTAACCGGCTGATCCGGTTTCTAACAGTTCTCTGACAAGTCTGACAGCTTCAGTTAACCGGTGGCAACCCACAGCTGTCAAGTCTTCAACAAGTCCTGTGCCTTAGTCTTGAACCACAGTGTGTCGAGACAGTCTGTCAGAAAGTGTCGAGACCATCTGTCTATTTGTGTCGACACAATTGACTTTGGTGTCGACACTGCCTTCAGTGATGTCGACTAAGTTGCCTTTGAGTCGACACAGCTTCTTCTGCAAACAATTTGATCTTGACTCTTCAGTGTGTCGACACAAGTCCTGTGTGTCGACACAGTTGTTGTAGAATCTTAACTTCAGTAAGTGTCGACTTAGCCTTCAGGTGTCGACACAGTCTTCTTTTAACTCTGCTTCAATGTGTCGACTCAATCACAATGTGTCGACACATTCTGCTGTTGTAGACAAACTTGTGGTCGACTATATTCCTTGAGGTCGACTATGTTCTTCTGTGTCGACATTTTTTTCAATGTTGAGGTCGACGCTTTCCTTCTGTGTCGACACTTTTTCCCAGAGTAGTGTCGACTTACTTCTTCTGTGTCGACACATTTTCCCAGTGTTGAGATTGACTATGTTATGTGTCGACACTTTTTCCCAGAGTAGTGTCGACTTACTTCTTCTGTGTCGACACATTTTCCCAGTGTTGAGATTGACTATGTTATGTGTCGACACTTTTTCCCAGAGTAGTGTCGACTTACTTCTTCTGTGTCGACACATTTTCCCAGTGTTGTGTCGACAACTTTCTTCTATGTGTCGACACATTTTCCTTTGTGTCGACACTTGGACTTAGAATTTTTCTGTAAACTTTAACATTTCTTTACCTGCACATGTCAACTCAAAACTACATCAAATACAACATGATGTATATCATTGAGCTAGGTTGGGCTTCTTCAAATCAGGTACACATTTTCCAATGTACCCAACATTTACTTTATCTACTTGTTCAGTATTCTTTTTACCCTTATCTGAAATAAAATTTACTGGTTTAGATAACTGATTTTTCTGGATTCTATGTAGTTCACTAGATGATGCACCTAGTCCTAGTTTACTATTATTAGTCTGAGCATTTATAGTACTAGTTATGTCTAACAGTTGTAAGCTTCTACCATTGAGAGATTCAACTAATTTCATGGCCTTAGGACAGATTTTAGGAAAACAATTTGTTCATTTTCTGAGTCAAGTTCAATTATTAGTTTAGTATTTTCAACAATGTGCTTATCTTGATCAGTTAATCTTTCTCTAAGAAATTTAATTACTTTTTCACAGTTAATTAAATCTATACACATGGTTTTAAATTCAATTTTAAAACTATCAGAACTATAATCAAATGATGATCATACTTGGTCATCTTCTGATTCTAAAGCTTCTTCATTATCAGATTCTTCTTCAGCATCTGATGGGCTGCAAGAGGAATTGATAGCCATGAGGTAGACTTCCCTATCCTTTGCCTCTTCTTCCTCTTCATTAGAGCTGGAAGATGTGGATTCATCTTTTGTGTCACTCCAGGTTTCAACAAAAAGCCCTTCGCCTTCTTTTTGGGCTTGCTGGAGGAAGGCCTGCTGTATTGCTTGCTCCTGGAGTCTTTTTCTCTTCTCTTTTCTTTATTCTAATTCTAAAGGCTTTCAGAAATGAAATGTCAAAGTTTCCTGCATCCAAAGCACACTATTTCTTTTGTATGAGTTTTATCATACCTAGGCTTGTCATCATTCCTGGGTGACTTTCTCTCAAAGTCCTTTCTTGCCTTGTTGTAGAATATCTTCGCAAAGAGACTCATCAATTCTTCGTTGAATGTTGAAGCTTCAGTCTCATCAACAGCTTTGAATGCTATATTTTTCTCCTTTCTTGTTGGTGGAGGAGTCCTTTGTTTTACAGCTTCCCTGGATTTGATCAGCTGCTCATAGGATTTGAGCTTTCTGAGGAGAGATTCTATGGAAATCTCATTCAAGCTTCTGGCCTCTTTGAATGGCCAGATCCTTGAGTCCCGTGAGCTTGGGAAGCACATTAAGATCTTGTCATTCACCTCTATGAGAGATATTTCTTTATCAAAGGTCTTCAACTCACTAATGATGGAGCTTAATCTAATGTACATGTCACTAATAGATTCAACTTCCTCTTTCTTGAAATTTTCATACTGTGAGATGAGAGTTGATCTTATATACTTTCTCTCATCTGCTAAGCCAGCAACCATCTGGTTGAGGGAATCCCAGATTACTTTTGCAGTGGTGTATTCAGCTACCTTTTGAAAGATGTCATTTAATATGGTTTGAGCCAATATGTTTATTGCTTTGGCATCTGCAATTTTGGCTTTCTTCTGTGCATCTTTCCACACAGGTGGTGGAACAACATTTGTGCTTGAAGTATAAGTTGATGCAGTTGTTGCAGTAGGAGGTCCTGTCAAAATGGAATTAAATATATCCTCATCAATAGAGTTCATATACAGTTTAATTCTTGCATCCAGATGGCAAACTTATTTAGATTGCTAACTAGAGATATGGTGCTTTCATAATCATTGTTCTGTGCCATTGCGATAGAAGAAAAGTTGAGAAGAAGAAACTCAGATCTAACTGGATCTTGGTTTAAGTGTTAACTTGTACAACAAAACAAACACACCCTCTGATACCAATTGAAAGGAGTGGTTAGATCTTATTACTCAAGAGGGGGTGGGGGGGGGGGTTAATAGAGTATTAAAATTTTTTGTTTATTCTTAATTTATATCAGAGTGAAAATAGTGATACCATATAGTAGTTAAGCCAAAGAAAATAGGATAACTATTCCAGCAATCACAAACACAGCAAGAACAAAACAAATAGAAAATGTGCCACCAGACAACAAAAGAAATTTATAGTGGTTCCCCTAAACTTGGGTACATCCACTCTTCTACCACCCTTATAGGAATCCACTAACAGGTTTTGATCAGGTGACTGCCACCTATGAGCTTTTGATCTGGTGCTTAAAAACCAATCTCAAGTCTTTTGATCAGGAGACTTGCAACCAAGCAAACTTTTGAAGGGAGTTAAAACCCTGTACAGTGGGGTAGAAAGAGGTTGATGGAAGTCTTCTCTTTTCTCAAAAATAACTTGAGAAGACTATGTGGATTATAATGGTGTCAAAGCTCCCCCTGAGAAGATGAAGGTTCAGGAAGAATGAGCTTTGCTTCAGCTTTGATCTGCCAATGTCCAGGAAATCCAGTTCACTGATGTTGAATCAAAGATTTCTGAGATTCCTGGAAATGAAGATGAAGAAGACTCTTGATTTCTTAAGATTGTTCTTCTTCAGTCCCGAGTATTGGCAAAGAATGAAAAAGCATTGAGAGGAATGAAAGAAACGTCTAGTGGTTGAATGCTCTCTGTGCTGTATCATTTTCTATTCTTGTGTCTGTATCCTTGAAAAGAGAGAATCTCTTTTTAATATTCTGTCAATTAATTCTCCTTTGAATTTTGAATAACTTCGTTAAATGTTGGCTAATCTGGAGAATTCAAAACGACTGGAAAAAAACATTTATGAGATTCCCCAACTGTCCTTGATAGAATAAGCAAGTAAATATTCTGATGAATACCATATTTAATACAGCCAATAACGGCTATATCCATATGAATATATGCATTAAATACTCAGAATAATACTACTAATAAATGAGAAAATAAAGGAGCAGAAGGAGGGAAAAACTCATTCTGGAACCGGACAGAAAACGTCGAACTCTGAACAGAATTCGTCGACCTGATATCCAAGATCGTCGACCAGAGAATTCTAGTTCGTCGACCTTAGCTCTTCGAACTGCTAACTGAGAAATACTTGCCAAATCTGCACTCTTAGTTCGTCGAGCTGAGAATCTGTCTGAAAAAAACTAATCGTCGAGCTGAGAATCTGTCTGAAAAAAACTAATCGTCGAGCTTAGCTCTAATTTCGTCAAACTTAGCATAGAGAATTAACTCTGAGTTTCGTCGATCTGAGATCGACAATCGTCGAGCTGAGTTCAAATAATTTCGAACTGATCAAACTCTCTTCTGATATCTTCTAAGTCTTAGTTTTCTGGGGTCCTTTGCAGGTTGGTCCAAGGAAGGTAGAACTACGAGGACTTAGCCTAAACCTTTGGACTTCTAGATATGACCCTGGCTATACAAGATGGGTCAGACTCAACCTAAATTAGTGAAGTTAGCACAAGTCCAACTAGGGATCCAACAGAGTGCCCCCCTCTCCTTTGAGGTGCTCCTGGAGAGGGTGGCGAAGGAGATAGACTTTGATAGGGCCAATTCGGCTTTTCCTAGGAAGCTGGCCCGGTTGGCAGAGGATGATGTGAAGGAACCAGTAGCAGAAGGCAGAGGGAGAAGACAGAGCCGAGGGTGAAGAGGGAGTAGAGAGAAGAGAGGAGGGAAGAACCCCGAGGGCAAGGGCAGCATCATGGATAGGGGCCCGAGAGCCGAACAACTGGTTGGGTTGTAGGCCAAAAGAGGGTCGCCCCAAGGGTCAAGGAGGAGGCTTTCAGTTAAGAGACAACTTCCGGGAGCCAAGGAGGTTAGATCAACCGGCGTGGAGGCAGGGTCCAAGGGGTCACCTCCCGCAACCACAAGAGGCCATGGAGGTCGGCAGTGGTAAAGGAGCAAGGAGAGGAGTTCGAGGAGGAGCTAGGAGAAGAAGAGGGTGAGAAGGAAGAGGGGGTAGGGCGGCGTTGCTCTTCTGTGACTTCGACTAGGAGGAAGTTCACGCAACGGCCACCTGTCCGGAATTCTTGGTGATGAGAGAAGCTGGGGGGCTGGTGAGGCAAGATCCGCTGATAAGGATCGTGGAGCTGCAATAGGGAGAGGGGGAATACATGTGTGAGGATCGGGCAGACGTGGGGATCCGAGGAGGGATTAGAGTGATCAACAGAGGAGTTGGGATTGAGGCAACTCGGAATGGGAGCCTCCAAACCATGTTCCGAAGGGGGGTCACCTCGACTTCCTTGGCTCCCCCTCCAGAAGAAAAAATCACCTTTTCATCAGTAGACATACCGGACTACGAGTATCCATTCTATGAACCCTGGTGATCCAGACGGTAGTGGAGAACTTCACGGTCTCTAGGATACTAGTGGACAATGGGAGCTCTGTGAATGTGATATTCAAGAAGGCCTTCGATGATATAAAGATTGAGGGTAAGAGGGTCTTGTTTTCGGATGGACCGTTGTTCTGGTTTTTTGGAGAGAGGAAGGAGGTAGAAGGAGGGGTAGGCATGCATTTGAAGTTAGGGGGCGTGTCACGGAACTATAGGTTCCTGATAGTGGACGCCCCAAGCAGTTACAATGTCATCTTTATGCACCCACTCATCAGCGCCTTTTGTTGCATCCCCTCCTCATTCCATCAGAGCCTCAAGTTTAATAATGGAGGGGTGCAGGTTAGGATCAAGATGACCCGAAGGTGGAAAGATAGTGTTACGTGATGGCAGTCAACACAGTGTCTTGGATGATAGAGACGGAAGAGATGGAGAGGGAGATGGAAGAGAAGGACGAGGTTGTTAGAGAAGACGAGGTGAGCCCGGAGGAAAAAGGGGAGAAAGAGTTGAGAGGGAGGTGTAGAGGGGCGTGGAGGTTGAGCAACAGCAGTAGGAGAGCCTGGAGGAGGCGATGGAGGTAGAGGAGGAGCAATGAGCAGAAGGAGTTGAGAGGGAGGCCCAAAGGGGAGTGGAGGTCAAGCAGCAGCAGCAGCAGGAGAGTCTTGAGGAGGCGATGGTGGTTAAAGAAGAAAGAGGGAGAAGGAGTTTGGGCAGTAGGAAGAGATGAAGGCTGGCTGGTGTTGGGTATTGTATCCACACTCACCTAGATTTGCATGAAGTCACCCATGAACTAAGTTGAATCCAGTTGTATTTGATATTTCTCTTTAGCCATATGCTTGCAGGTGTACACTTTAAGTATAGACCAATGTCAGTCTGCAATGGGTCATCAAACACAGGACTTCACAGTGTAATCCCTCACTGTGTAATCCAAGGTGTTGACTCATGTGTAGCCTCTCTATTGGAATATACTTAACCTCAAATCACTTGGAGAAAAGGACAAAAGCTGAAGCTGAAGAAGTTCTATTTGAAAACATTTTTCTGTAACTTAGAATTTTTGCCAAGTCATTTTTGCTCGAGAAATACATTAGTGCTCGAGTAAATTACATCTCTAGGTCTCGAGAAGTTTTTAAAGTGCTCGAGAAAAAGCTCAGCTTGCTCGAGAACTTTCTCTTTCAAATCTGACTGTCATTAATGCTCGAGAGAAAGTTTTCCTTTCTCGAGAAATTGACTTTGCTGCTCGAGAACTAGAATGCTATGCAAAAATATTTCTAAGGAAAGGTACTCGAGAAATATAACTCTTCTTCTAAGTCTACCTTTCTCGAGAACTATTTCTCTGTTGTTATTCTAAGTTCCTGTGCTCGAGAACAGCTTTAGCTTCTCGAGTACTTTCCTCCAGATTTTCCTCTATGTTCAAGTGCTCGAGAAATAATCCATTTGCTCGAGTACTCTAGTTTTCAGGATTTTGATTAAGTCTTTGTGATCGAGAAAGAGACTTGTTTCTCGAGTACTCCAGTTCTCAAGTTTGTTTTTAAGTGTTTAGTGCTCGAGAAATCTTAATAATTCTCGAGTACATTTCTTCAGGCTCTCGAGCAAATTCTGCTTGTGCTCGTTTTCCAGTTTTATTCTAAGTCTTTGTGCTCGAGAAGTTTCAAGTTCTCGAATATTTTCTTTCCAGTACTCGAGCAAGTTTACTGTATGCTCGAGTAATCCAGATATACTTTTTCTTCTAAGTATAAGTGCTCGAGTAGTACAATTAGTGCTCGAGAAAGTTATTTTGGACAGTATATTTTTCCCAGTCTCAGATCTCGAGACAATCATTTCTATTCTCGAGAACTCCTTGTTTCAGTGCTCGAGAACAACCTTCAGTTCTCGAGTACTTCTGACTTGAATCTTTTTCTAATTCTGAATTTGTCAAAATCGTTGACCTTCTATTCATTCTATTTTTCAATCTTTAATCTGTCATCATCTAATTGGCCCACGTGGCATTACTTTCAATACGATTTGATTTCTGACCGATTAGGCTCCCTATAAAAGGTCTAATCAGTCTCTGTTTTCATTAAGAAGAATTATTATTATCGTTTATCTTTTCTCTCTCTTCAAGAACGTAAAACGAAAAAGGGCCGACAAACCCTAAGTTCCCGATTCGTCTTCCCGGTCGCCGCCGCTCACTGTTTCCATCTGGAAGGCCGCCGACGAAGAAAGATCGACAAAGTGACACATAGAATCGAGATCGACCTCGACTTTCTTTCGAATCTCTTGATTCCGTGTGTTCCGAAGAACCAGATCTGTAGATCGACGACAGTATCTTCTCCGACTGATTCCTGACAGAGCCGCCATTGTTGAAGGAAGAAGAAACGTCAAGATTTTCTAGATCTGTCACAGTCTCATCATTTTCTGTAAATCTTTATTCTGTAGGAGATTCTTCTCCGAGTTGTAGGAGTTTTCACTCCGAGTATTTGTTGTAGGAAGATTGTGCTTCCGAGTGTAGATCCGGGTTGGATCGAGTTGTAAGATTTCTTTAATCTGAGATAAGTGGAGTAGCCGAGTCTAGTGCGTTACTAGATCGGTGAGAGGGAAAGTGGAGTACCCAAGATCGGGGAACCACTATAAATCTTGTGTCGTCTGTGCTTGTGTTCTTTTTGTGTGTGCTGCGATTAGTTTTATTTTATTCCGCAAAAGACGTCGCAATCACCTATTCACCCCCCTCTAGGTGATAATTTAGACAACTAGTCAACTTTCAATTGGTATCAGAGGGTCGTTGATCATATAAAGGTTAACACCTTGATCAGATCTGCCCTAAGTTGTCTAAGAAGTTAGCCAAGCATGGATAAGGCAAAAGATTTTGCAAAGCTTCCACTGTGCACCAAGACAAACTTTCCCATGTGGAAAGAAAGAATTAAATTCTTTATGGAAGCTGTGGATCCAAGGATCTTTATGATAGTTGAAGAAGGTCCCTATGTTCCCATGACAACCTCCACAATAAATCCTACTCTAATGGTACCAAAGAAACTGATGGATCTTGACAAAGATGAGATTGCACTTGTCTCGTTGGACAAGAAAGCTAAAAACATCATAGCAAGTGCAGTTGATGACTCTATGCTACTGAATCTGATACATTGCCAAAGCGCTAAGGAAATGTGGCAGTGTCTGATAGTCCTGATGGAAGGCACTGAAGAAGTAAGGGATGACAGAAGATCCCTTCTGAATCAAAAATATGAAGCCTTCAGACAAGGACCAAAGGATTCAATCACAGATACGTTTGAGAACTTCAGCAAAATTGTTAATGGTCTGAAGGGGTATGGCAGGAAGTTCACTAATGGTGAGCTGAATGACAAATTCCTCAGATCTCTGACGAAAGAGTGGGATACCAAAGTATGTGCCATTCGGGAGTTTGGCAGACTAGCAGAGACTGACCCACAGAATCTCTTCGGAAAGCTGATGTCTTATGAGATGCAAATAAATACAAGAAAAGCCGAAGAAGAGAAGAGCAGATCCTCTTCAAAGGATAAGACTGTTGCCTTGAAGGCAGAAAGCACAAAAAAGGTCAAAGCTCAATCATCTACTCCTGCTCAGGAAACAATTGAGAGTGAAGAAAGTTCAGAGCCCAGTTCATCAGGCTCAGAGATGTCTGAAGGAGAGTTCTCTCTCTTATCAAGACAGTTCAAGAAGTTTCTGAACAAAAAGAAGAATTGGAGAGGCAAGGATGGCTCACATAGACGATCACATTATGAAAGTGATCGAAGAAAGAAAGGCTCAAGCAGCCATGACAGGTATGTTCCTAAACAGAACAAACATGTTTCATCTGACATAGTTTGCTATTGTTGCAACAAGCCAGGTCATATGATTGCTGAATGCCCTCATAAGAAAAGAGAAGGAGGAAAGAAGGAAAGCAAGAAACCCTTTCACCAAAAGAAGAATGAAAGGAGCCTCGTGGCTAAGAAAACAAAGACCCTCAGCGACTCAGACTCCTCGGAGTCAAGTGAGGAAGAAGAAGCATATTTTGGGCTGATGGCTCAAACTGATGAGGAGACAGAACCCCAGTACACTGGGAAGGTAAACTCTCACACACCTCTTTCTGAATCTGAGAATTCTGAACATGAGAATGAGGACAGCTCTTATGACGATGAGTCTGAACTCATGGTTCAGTACAGAGAGCTGATCAAGGCCTACGACAAATGTCGAAAGGTCGTGAAAGCTCAAGCCAAAGAGATTAAGTCTCTTAAGGCAAGTGAAAGCTCTTTGAGAGAAGAAGTTCTTGAGATGGAATCACTCAAAGGTAAGCTTAACTCTGCCATAGAAGAATTGAATGAGACACTTAGTCTCGTCAGTCTGAAAGAAAAAGTCATTGAGAAACTGGAAGAGCAGTTTGAGGCTGAGAAGAAGCTTGTTGAGAGCTTCTCCAAGCCTAAGACAGTTCTTCCACTGATTGCTGGATTTTCAGCACAGACTGATGGTGCTGGACTAGGCCATATAGCCTCTTCTAGTAAGACTTCTAGAAGGAATAAGACTCAACGAAAGAATAAGGCAGCCAAGAAAGCCTTAGCCAAAGAAAAAGGGAAAGCCCCTCAAGAACAGACTACCTTTAATAAGGTAATCTACCCGACAAACAAGTTTGATCTTGAGTCCTCCTATGGACACTGGTCTAGGCCTACTTATGTAGAGCCAAAGTCTAGATACCAAGGATGGGCACGTCCTAGAAACTTTGGCGAAAGTGTTTTTTTAAAGCACCTTATGAAGAAATCAGTCTTCAGAGCTATGGTCCATATAATCATGGTCATAACTTTAAGAAAGCACCGAAAGTGAAAGAAGTTGAAGTCTTGTCCACCAAAGAGAGGAAAGCATGTTCCTGTGATCAACATGAAGCATCCACCTCCATGGCAGCTCCTCCTGCTAGACCTCATGTCAAGATGGTCAAGCAAGAGAAGAATGGACAAAGATACAATAGATTTCATTGTTGGTGTTGTGGCAAGATTGGTCACTTCGCCATCGATTGTTGGTTCAACAAAAGTGTTTATGCTGCCCCAAGAGTTATCAATGTGAGAAAGACCGCTCACGATGCTAACATCGGTAGGGGGAGCAATCTAACAAGAGACCAAGGACCCAAACAAATTTGGGTTCCTAAGGCAAAATGATTTTGTGTTTGCAGGTATGTCCAAAGGCCAATAGAACGCCAATATGGTACTTGGACAGTGGATGTTCTCGGCACATGACCGGAACAAAAAGTTTACTTCAAAATTACTCTCCAACCGAGAACGGACCAAAGGTCATCTTTGGAGGCTCCGACCGGGAGTTACAAAAGGATATGGTACAATTTCTAACGGTAGCGTATCCTTCTCGGATGTTGCTTATGTTGAGGGATTAGAACAAAATCTCATAAGCATAAGTCAATTATGCGACAAAGGATACGTTGTTGAGTTTCATGCCAACAAGTGTTTGATAAAAGCGGTTGATAAACAAGAAACCATTTTATCCGGCACTCGTAGCAGAAACATATTTTGTCTTAATTTTATTTGTTTGGATTCCTCTACCCCAGTATGTCTTCTTGCTAAAGATAGTGCATCTCTTGGTGACCAATGGCACAAGAGATTAGCACATATTAATTTCAAAACCATTCATAAATTGTTTTCGAAGAATTTGGTGCGTGATGCTCCAAATGTTAAGTGCGAAAAGGAAAGACCTTGTCACGCATGCATTAAAGGCAAGCAAACAAGGGCTACTTTTAAAAGCATTATTGGCAAAGATTCGGACAGGTGTTTACACCTTCTTCATATGGACTTGTTTGGTCCACTGCAAGTTAGAAGTTTAGGAGGTAAGGATTATACGTTGGTTATTGTTGATGATTACTCGCGCTTTGCGTGGGTGTTCTTTTTGAAACACAAGTCGGATACCTTTGATATTTTCACAAATTTTGTCAGGCAAATACAGAATGAGTACAACTGCTCCATTGTCAAAATCAGAAGTGACAATGGAACGGAATTCAAATCTGGGGCCATGACGGAATTTTGTGAAAGCCTTGGTATCCTTCATGAGTTTTCCTCTCCTCGGACTCCACAACAAAATGGAGTAGCTGAGAGAAGAAACAGAACACTCATAGAGGCTTGCAGGACTATGTTGAGTGATGCCTCACTACCGGAATATTTCTGGGCTGAAGCCGTCAACACTGCATGTCACGTGCAAAATCGAGCACTCATAAACAAGAACCATGATAAGACTCCTTATGAACTTTTAAAAGGCAGGAAGCCAATAATATCTTACTTTAGAATCTTTGGTTGTAAGTGCTTTGTACTTAACAACGGCAAGTATCATACCACTAAGTTTAGCGAAAAGAGTTTTGAAGGCATTTTCGTAGGCTATAGTAGCCAAAGTAAAGCATATAGGATCTTTAACAAGAAATCCTTGGTGGTAGAAGAATCAATTCATGTTATTTTTGATGAGACGAGTTTGTTGCAAAGCAACTCGTCTAGTGTGTTACTTGAAGCTGCAGGTTCCAAGATAAATGAAATAAAGTTGGAGGAACCAAGTGAAGAGAAGGGTGATACCTTCATCGAGATCACTTCTCCAACTACAATTGAGAATGAAGATCTGGATATTGAAGCAGTTCAAAGAAATGAAGTCACTCCAGATGCTGAAGATGTTCCAGATGCTAGGACATTAGAGCTCAGACACTTGAAGGATCATCCAATAGAACAGATCATTGGAAATCCTCGAGACGGTGTCAGAACTCGTAGAGGTACCACTAATGAAAATTTATATTTAAGTTTTCTATCTCAGGTGGAACCAAAGAAGTTTGAGGAAGCAAACTGCGACGCATCATGGATACTAGCCATGGAAGAGGAGCTGAACCAATTCAAACGGTGTGAAGTTTGGAAGCTTGTACCAAGACCCAAAGATAAGAACGTTATAGGAACCAAGTGGGTGTATCGGAACAAGCTAGATGAAGATGGTACAATAATAAAGAACAAGGCGCGTCTCGTCGCCAAAGGATACCGACAAGAAGAAGGAATAGACTTCGATCAAACATATGCTCCAGTGGCAAGATTGGAGGCAATAAGGTTATTTCTAGCATATGCTGCATTAAAAGGTTTCACCGTCTATCAAATGGACGTGAAGTCTGCCTTCCTTAATGGAAACATAAAGGAAGAAGTATATGTAGAACAACCTCCAGGTTTTGTTGATCCAAACTCTCCTAACCATGTCTACTTTCTATTTAAAGCACTGTATGGTCTCAAGCAAGCTCCCCGAGCTTGGTATGAGACATTGTCTACTTTTCTTCTTGAGAACAAGTTCACAAGAGGAAAGATAGACAAGACATTATTTCTTAGGGAAATAAAAGGCAAGATTTTGCTAGTGCAAATCTATGTCGATGACATTATTTTTGGCTCAACTGACGACAACCTTTGCAAAAAGTTTTCTAAACTAATGCAAGGGAAGTTTGAAATGAGCAGTATGGGTGAGTTGAAGTATTTCTTGGGACTCCAAGTGAAACAATCTGAGGATGGAATTTTCATATCTCAGACGAAGTTCACAAAGGAGTTGATTAAGAAATTTGGATTGGAGAACGCATCTACAATGAAAACTCCAATGGCCTCAGCTATGTCTCTGGATAAGGATGAGAAAGGGAAACCTTTTGATGAAACCAAATACAGAAGCATAATTGGGTCACTACTCTACCTTACTGCTAGTAGGCCAGACATAATGTTCTCAACATGTGTATGTGCTAGATTTCAGGTGAACAGTAAGGAATCTCATTACGCTGCTGCAAAGCGAATTTTGAGATACCTTAAAGGTACACCAAATCTTGGCTTATGGTACCCAAGAAGTATTGACAATGAACTGATTGGCTATTCAGATGCAGATTTTGCAGGTAGCAAGGATGATAGGAAGAGCACCTCAGGAACATGTCAATTCCTAGGAAGAAGGCTTATTTCCTGGAGTAGTAAGAAGCAGAATTGTGTCGCAATCTCAACAGCCGAGTCAGAGTACATCTCTGCAGGCAGTTGTTGTGCACAACTGCTTTGGATCAAAAATCAGCTTGAAGATTACAACCTGAAGTTTGAAGACATTCCTCTGATGTGTGATTCATCAAGTGCAATTGCCATTGCCAACAATCCAGTGTCACACAGCAGAACAAAACATATAGAGTTGAGATATCATTTTATACGGGAGCATGTGGAGCGAGGAGATATCAACCTTCAATATGTTCCAACAGATAGACAAGTTGCAGACATTTTCACAAAGCCACTGGATGAGGCCAAGTTCTCTTTCTTCAAGACAGAACTTGGGATGCTCAACAAAGAGGACTAAGGAAAAAGTCATCAATTGGAAAAAGTTCTCTTTCAACTTTTCAGAGTTTCAGAAAAAAAAAAAATAAAGCTAAGTAATTCTTTCTCGGGAACTTTACTCGGGGTACTCGAGAACTTTATTTCATTCTCGAGAGCGGTACTCGAGTACTTTGCCAAGTGTCAAATTGACTAAGTGGCGGTGCTCGAGCACTCAGACTACTTCTCGAGAACTTAATAAAGTACTCGAGTCTACCTCTCGAGAACTTAATAAAGTACTCGAGTCTACCTCTCGAGAACTTAATAAAGTACTCGAGCCTACTTGATACTTGCGAAAATTCTTAACCCTAATTTCCCGAGTACAGTTTTTGTTAGCTTTTATTATTTTTCGAAATGCCTAGTAGCAGTCCAGATCATTTCTGCCGCTCATTTACAATATGTATATAAATAGTCAGATTAAAATCGTTAAATCCACTAATCCCAAAATCCCCAAATATCTTGAGACCCTTCGCCTTCCGCCGGTGCCGTGAAAACCAGGAAAACCCCACAGTTTTTCTCCGTTTTTCTTCAATGGCTTCATCTTCTTCCATCGCCAAGCTCGGAATCGGCAGTGAACTCCTTCGAGATGGCATTGCAGACATATCCCCAGACTTTCAGAACCTCTTGAGCCTGCTGGATATAGCCGGCCTCACTTTTGTCCTAGAACAGAAGTGTCGTCTCCTTCTTCCTCAGGTTCATGAATTCTACCAGAATTTGACAGTCAGCACCAGTGGTCATGTTCTCCGATCTACCGTTTCTGGCATCAAGGTCAAACTCTCGGCCTCCATCATCAATCAGTTGCTTCATCTACCTCCAGTCACAGAACCAGAAGACCTAACCCATGCAGATTATGACCGTGCCTATTCCTTCTGTGGAATCGCCGGCATACCCTCTGGTATTCGACGCCCCCAGCTGAACCCAGAGAGCAAATTCCTCCTGGACATCGTCGGCAAATGCCTTCTCTGTGCTACTGGATCAATCAAACATGCTACAGGAGAAATGTTTGAAGTGATGACCTCCATAATCTGCAGGAAGCAATATCCTTTTGGTAGACTGATTCTTGATCACATTAGGTCCAGTCTCAAGAAGCCTGGATTTGCCAGAATTATAACCCTTCTACTCAGTGAACTTGACCCAGCAGTGTTTTCAATGTCTAAAGGCAGTGTTCTGCACTACATGAAGAGGCTCACAGTGGACTCCATTAACAGATGGGAGTTGAAATTGCAGAATACCACCCAGGCCACCAGGGCTCAGGAACTAGTTCAGGAAGAGGTTGTCAGGACTCCACCTCCCTCTCCTCATCCAGCAATTGAGGGGGAGCCTGCACAACCTTCCCTAGCTCCAAAAATTCCCCCAGTTCCTGCTACAACAGTTGTGGCAAAGGATGTTCCAGACTACAGGATTTCATCCCCCCCTCCAAACACAGAGAGTGTCATCCAGGATGCTTCTCTTGAGGGGGAGCCTGCCTCCATGGTTATAGATCTCACTGTCACTTCAGAACAAATTGATGCAATGATCACTGAACTCACTTCTGAGCACCACAGTTTAGCATCAACAGTGGTATCAACAGCTCCAGACTCAATTCCAGATTCTGCTCCAGCCACTACTCAGGACCCAGCTCCACTTGAACCAGTTCCAGAACTGCCTAAGAAACATACTTCTCCAGACCCAGATCAGCCCTCCAGTTCACTTCCCCCATCACCTTCTCACCCAGCTGATACCCAAGGACAGCAAGCTGCTGCTTCCTCCACAACCACTCCCTCTTCTTTTGAGCCAATGACTGACATCCAAGAAACTGATGAGGATGTTCAGGAGGCAGAGTCCAGGTTTCCTTCAAGGCCACACTTCTCCATCCCATCTTTCCTTCCTTCAGGAAATGAAGAAGATGACAACATCCCTCTGAGAAGACAGCCATCCACTTCTACTGTTGTAATTGAAGAGATCAACCCCAGCCCCTCCAATGCACCTTCTCCACCTGCTGCTGCTCAACCACATCCATCCAGTCTTGCTCCTGCAAGTGCTCCTGCTGCTACTGATTCCATCATAACACTGTTAACACAGTTGTTTGCTGAACAGAAAACCTACATAGACACAGCTGTCAAGAAGGTTCAAGACCAGGTGACTGCCCTTGAGAAGGCCATGCACAAAGGCTTTGCTGAAATCCAGGTGAACACAGATACCCTGAAAGAAGCATTTCACAAGGGAGGATTGGCCTTGGATCATACTATAACAAGTATTGGCCACCTCATGGAACAATCAGTTGTGTTGGCTAATAATCAAATTCAGTTGGATAAAAGGACAGATGACAAGTTCTTTAACCTGACAGGTGAGGTTGGCACCTTTAAGGAAGATGCTATTGCAACCCTTACTACAGAAGTCAGAAAGGGGGAGGAGATTTTCAAGACTGTCTCAGCTAAACATTCTGAATCCATCATGACCAGAATTACCAATGCCAGCATTGAAACCCAAGCTGACATAGAAGCCAAAGTCATCAAGGCTCAGAATGCTTTCCATACCTCCCTGAAAGAAAATGTGCTGAAACATATTGACTCTGTCAAGTTTCATGCCTTTGATACCTCTGTCTGGATGCACAACAATATATTCCCTGACCATCAGATTGACCCCAACTCAATTCCCCATCATCTGAACCCAGTTGCAGTCAGAGCAGCTCTTGCTGAAAGCACTCAAGACTCTGCTGCCCAATCTGTTGCTGATGCAATGGCTGCTGTCCAAGCTGAAGAAGATGCTGCTGCTGCTGCCTTTGCTCAGAAGGCCTTCTCTCCATACATTGAACTTCAAGAAACTTTCATGCCAACTGGAGAGGTGTGGGAAGATCTACCTAACCAGCCACCTAATATCCAAACAAAGAAAAGGAAATATGGGGAAGGGCCCTCTGCAAGGAGATCTGCACCTGAACATGATCAAGGCTACAGAAGACATCAGGATGAACCAAGGCAGTATCCAGTACACTCTGAAGTCTGGAGCCCCACCTCCAGGACTTTAATCCTTGAAACTCTGAAGCTGGTAACTCAATTCAGTGAAAGACAACAAGAATTCTACAGCCATGAGGAATGGAGAAAGTATGACAAGAACTGCATTCAGAGGAGGCTGCATGAGTCTAAGTATGGATTTAACAATGCTGCAGCTCCTCCTAAACCTGAAAAGTACTTTCCCAAGCCCTTCAGCTACTTTGAGAGACAAGAGTAGAAGAGATGGCAAGAGGGTGAAAGACAAAAGAAACAGGCTGATGGCAAGAAGAAGTAACCTGCACTCTATTTCATAACAGCCTTTTGTATCTTTGGGAATAGTGGGATTTAAAAACATTAATCTGAAAAATCTGATTACTTATATACCTATATGTTTTTGATTGTGCTGTGATTCATTTCTGTTATTCCTGCTCTAGGTTATTTTGATTATGTCACATATGTCTTGCTTACTTGTTGTTATGTATTATTTGTTAAGGGATTCAGCTTAGTGTATAGGGTTCTGACTTCTGCAAATAGGGGGAGATTGTTGGGTATTGTATCCACACTCACCTAGATTTGCATGAAGTCACCCATGAACTAAGTTGAATCCAGTTGTATTTGATATTTCTCTTTAGCCATATGCTTGCAGGTGTACACTTTAAGTATAGACCAATGTCAGTCTGCAATGGGTCATCAAACACAGGACTTCACAGTGTAATCCCTCACTGTGTAATCCAAGGTGTTGACTCATGTGTAGCCTCTCTATTGGAATATACTTAACCTCAAATCACTTGGAGAAAAGGACAAAAGCTGAAGCTGAAGAAGTTCTATTTGAAAACATTTTTCTGTAACTTAGAATTTTTGCCAAGTCATTTTTGCTCGAGAAATACATTAGTGCTCGAGTAAATTACATCTCTAGGTCTCGAGAAGTTTTTAAAGTGCTCGAGAAAAAGCTCAGCTTGCTCGAGAACTTTCTCTTTCAAATCTGACTGTCATTAATGCTCGAGAGAAAGTTTTCCTTTCTCGAGAAATTGACTTTGCTGCTCGAGAACTAGAATGCTGTGCAAAAATATTTCTAAGGAAAGGTACTCGAGAAATATAACTCTTCTTCTAAGTCTACCTTTCTCGAGAACTATTTCTCTGTTGTTATTCTAAGTTCCTGTGCTCGAGAACAGCTTTAGCTTCTCGAGTACTTTCCTCCAGATTTTCCTCTATGTTCAAGTGCTCGAGAAATAATCCATTTGCTCGAGTACTCTAGTTTTCAGGATTTTGATTAAGTCTTTGTGATCGAGAAAGAGACTTGTTTCTCGAGTACTCCAGTTCTCAAGTTTGTTTTTAAGTGTTTAGTGCTCGAGAAATCTTAATAATTCTCGAGTACATTTCTTCAGGCTCTCGAGCAAATTCTGCTTGTGCTCGTTTTCCAGTTTTATTCTAAGTCTTTGTGCTCGAGAAGTTTCAAGTTCTCGAATATTTTCTTTCCAGTACTCGAGCAAGTTTACTGTATGCTCGAGTAATCCAGATATACTTTTTCTTCTAAGTATAAGTGCTCGAGTAGTACAATTAGTGCTCGAGAAAGTTATTTTGGACAGTATATTTTTCCCAGTCTCAGATCTCGAGACAATCATTTCTATTCTCGAGAACTCCTTGTTTCAGTGCTCGAGAACAACCTTCAGTTCTCGAGTACTTCTGACTTGAATCTTTTTCTAATTCTGAATTTGTCAAAATCGTTGACCTTCTATTCATTCTATTTTTCAATCTTTAATCTGTCATCATCTAATTGGCCCACGTGGCATTACTTTCAATACGATTTGATTTCTGACCGATTAGGCTCCCTATAAAAGGTCTAATCAGTCTCTGTTTTCATTAAGAAGAATTATTATTATCGTTTATCTTTTCTCTCTCTTCAAGAACGTAAAACGAAAAAGGGCCGACAAACCCTAAGTTCCCGATTCGTCTTCCCGGTCGCCGCCGCTCACTGTTTCCATCTGGAAGGCCGCCGACGAAGAAAGATCGACAAAGTGACACATAGAATCGAGATCGACCTCGACTTTCTTTCGAATCTCTTGATTCCGTGTGTTCCGAAGAACCAGATCTGTAGATCGACGACAGTATCTTCTCCGACTGATTCCTGACAGAGCCGCCATTGTTGAAGGAAGAAGAAACGTCAAGATTTTCTAGATCTGTCACAGTCTCATCATTTTCTGTAAATCTTTATTCTGTAGGAGATTCTTCTCCGAGTTGTAGGAGTTTTCACTCCGAGTATTTGTTATAGGAAGATTGTGCTTCCGAGTGTAGATCCGGGTTGGATCGAGTTGTAAGATTTCTTTAATCTGAGATAAGTGGAGTAGCCGAGTCTAGTGCGTTACTAGATCGGTGAGAGGGAAAGTGGAGTACCCAAGATCGGGGAACCACTATAAATCTTGTGTCGTCTGTGCTTGTGTTCTTTTTGTGTGTGCTGCGATTAGTTTTATTTTATTCCGCAAAAGACGTCGCAATCACCTATTCACCCCCCTCTAGGTGATAATTTAGACAACTAGTCAACTTTCAGCTGGGATCAGTCACGGTTGGAGTGGCTGAGGAAGTGGTGGAGTGGAGGTCTTTACCTGTGCAGGACAGGTGCAGAGGGTGCGGGTTAGCGGGGGCTTAAGTCCCGAGGACCAAGAGAGAGTGCGGGCTAGCATCTAGAGCAACGTCGACATCTTTCCATGGAGCACGGCGGACATGTCGGGCATCTATGCTGATGTGTCCTACCATCGCCTAAACCTGGACCCACGGACGTGCCCCATTTGCCAGATGATGAGGATCATTGCCACCAAGCTGGAGGAGCCCATCCGCAAAAAGGTCAAGAAGCTTCTAGAGGCTGGCTTCATCACGGAGATCCAGTATCCATGCTGGATCTCCAACGTGGAAATGGTGAAAAAAGGGGGAGGGAAGTGGAGAATGTTTATTGACTTTTCCTTATTGAATAAATCACCCCCTAAGCATTGCTACCCCCTGCCTAGATTCGGCGCGCTGGTTGATTCAGCCAATGGTTTTTCTATTATGAGTTTCTTAGATGCTTTTTCAGGTTATCACAAGATCCGGATGCACCCTCTTGATGTCAAGGATGTCACCTTCATCACAAGGGAGGGGTGCTTCAACTATAAGATGATGCCCTTTGGGCTGAAGAACGCAGGAGCTACATACAAACGCATGATGAATTGGGTCTTCCAGGGTCAAAGGGGGAGGAACCTGGAGGTCCACGTCAATGACCTGATGGTCAAGAGCAAGAGTATTGACTCACACCTACGTGACCTGGAGGAGACGTTCGCTACCCTATAGAGGTTCAAGATGAGGCTGAACCCCTCGGGGTGCGTCTTTGGGGCGAGTCGCGGGAAGTTCCTATGGCATCTTCAGACCCCGGCAGGGGTAGAGCCCAACCCTGATAAGGTAAAGGCCATCATGGAGTTGGAGTTAGAGGTTTGAATGGACCGCCGAATGCGAAGAGGCCTTTCAAGCATTGAAGAGGAAGCTCTCCCAGGATCCGCTACTTCGAAGCCCGAAGGAGGGGGAAGATCTAGCCTTATACCTCGGAGTAGGAGTCGAGGTTGTGAGCTCCGTTCTGGTAAGGGAAGAGGGATTGATGCAACTGCCAATCTACTACGTTAGCAGGACCCTAAAGAAGTAAGAGCTCCGCTATCCCATCTTAGAGAAGCTGACATACGCTTCGATTGTTTCAGCAAGGAAGCTTCGACCATATTTCCAAGCTCATTCGATCAAAGTGGTGACGGACCATCCCCTTCGTAAGATATTTGAAGGATTAGAACACTCAGGAAGGTTGGCCAAGTCGTCTATTGAACTGAGCGAATTTGACATCTCGTTTGTCCCGAGGCTCTCCATCAAGGCGCAAGTGGTGGCTGACTTCTTGGCCGACTACGTTGTTGAGGTCGGAGCCGAGGAGTCGCGGCTGCAGGGGGCTTGGAAAATGGTTGTAGACGGGGCATCGGGAAAGCATTCCCTCGGGGGAGGAGTGGTGTTGATAAGCCCTCAGGGGGTCAGTATAGAACAAGTGGTGGTCTTGCACTTCTCAGTGACTAATAACCAAGCAGAGTATGAGGTCGTGATAGACGGCCTCCGTTTGGCAAAGGATCTTGAGATCTAGGATATGGAAGCCTTAACAGACTCGTAGGTGGTAGCATCACAGATCCGGGGAGAGTTTGAAGCCCGGGAGCCCACTCTTGCAAAGTACTTATCCAAGGTAAGGATGATCATCGGAGGGTTCCGAACGTTCTTGATCCAACACATTCCCAGGAAAGAAAGTGCAGCGGCCGATCGGCTTGCTATGTTTTGACCTCGAGGTGGGGAGGAACCCTGAACGAGCTATTTCGACCTGCAATCGAGGAAGGAGAATTGATGGAGGTAGATCAGCGCTCCTCATGGGTAGACCCCTTGGTGACCTTCCTGACCACGGGTGAGCTTCCGAAAGGGACTAAGGACGCCAAAGGATTCAGGCATAAGGCGGCCCATTACCAAATGTTGGAGGGAGGGTTGCATCGGAAGATGTTGTAGGGGCTCCTGGCAAGGTGTGTGACCGAGGAAGAGATCCCAAGGATCCTGGAAGAAGTGCATTCAGGAGAGTGCGACAGTCACTCGGGGGGAAGGATGTTTGAAGCAAGGGTGTTAAGGCAAGGGTATTTCTGGCAGACCCTGAGGAAGGACGCGACTGAGTTTGCGAGGAGGTACCAAAAGTGTTAGCTGTATGCTCCCCTCCATCTCTTGCCCGCTAAAAGTCTCTGAAGAATCACGGCACCATGGCCTTTCTACATCTAGGGGATGAATGTAGTTGGGCCCTTCCCTCCAGCTAGCGGGCATAGGAGGTTTCTCCTAGTCATGATTGACTACTTCTCCAAGTGGCTGGAGGTCAAGGAACTGGCCATGGTCACCTTACAGGTCATCTTGAACTTTGTTTGGGGAGAGAGCATATGTAGGCACGGGCTACCCCAGGCGATAGTAATGGATATAGGTCCCTAGGTTGCCAGCGAGGAATTATTTAGCTTTTGCACCCAATTGGGGATATACCACAGGTTTTCCTCTGTCCACCACCCCAGGAGCAACAGCCAGGTGGAGGCAGTAAACAAGGACATCGTGAACTTACTTAAGAAGAAGGTGGAGAATTTGAGGGGGAATTGGTTTGAACAACTCACCTCAGTTTTATGGGCCTTATGAACGACCCCGAACACAGCCAGTAGTGAGACCCCCTTCAAACATTCTCATGGGTGTGAGGCGGACCTGCCAGTGGAATTTGAGGTTCGATCCCTGCTGGTCGCGGCCGCGGGAGATGGAGAGGAGATTTGGAGGTTGGAGAATGAGGGGGAGTTGAGCCTCTCATTTGATATGGTGGAAGAGCTGCGCGATGTCCCGGATATCAGTTAAGAGGAAATCAAACGGCAGATGGCAATATACTTTGACAAGCATATCATGATCAAACAATTCGCAGAAGGAGATCAAGTATTAAAGAAAGTCGATGTCGCAGGACGATCAACCCTCGTTGGCAAGCTCAATCCAAAATGGGAAGGACCCTATATTGTTGAAAGGGTTCTAAGAACAGGAGGTTACCACCTCCAGGATGTGGATGGGAGGTCCATGATCCACACCTGGAGCGGTGACGATTTAAAGCATTTCTACCTATGATGGGGGAAGGTGAAACTGTGTATTTAAAGTCAAGTTATTACATTGTGTTCACTAGTTTGTTATTTCTTTCATCTTACATGTTATGGAATGCAGTTGATAGAAGGGTTGGATGTTTGCACTACCCCAATCTCGGCTCGGCCCATGGTAGAACCGATGTGTAGGATCTCATTTAGCTGGCAGGTCCGAAGGCTCGCCTGTGGGGGAGAGGTTTGGTTCATGGAGATACTTCAGCTTGGTTGTTAGCACTAACCTGAGCTTGGCTCGGCCCCAGGTAGACACGCTGTGCAGGCTCTCATCAAGCTGGCAGGTCTGAAGGCTCGCTTGTGGGGGAGAGGTTTTGTTCTTGGAGGTACTTCAGCTTGGATTTTCGCACTACCCCGAGCTCGGCTCAGCCCCAGGTAGACCTGTTGCGCAGGATGTCATCTAGCTGGCATGTCCGTATGTTCTCCTATGGGCGAGAGGTTTGGTTCTTGGAGGTACTTCAGATTGGATGTTTGCACTACCCTGAGCTCGGCTCGGCCCTAGGTAGACCGGCTTTGCAGTCTCGCATCTAGTTGGCAGGTCCGAAGGCTCGCCTTGGGGGGAGAGGTTTGGTTCTTAGAGGTACTTTAGCTTGGATGTTTGCACTACAGTGAGATTGGCTCAGCCCCAGGTAGACTCGCTGCGTAGTCTCTCATCTAGCTGGAAGGTCTGAAGGCTTGCATGTGGGGGAGAGGTTTGGTTCTTGGAGATAATTCAGGTTAGATGTTTGCACTACCTTGAGCTCGGCTCGGACCAAGGTAGACCCATTGAGCAGGCTCACATATAGCTGGCAGGTCTGAAGGCTCGCATGTGGGGGAGAGGTTTGGTTCTTGGAGGTACTTCAGATTGGATGTTCGCACAACCTCGAGCTCAGCTCGGCCCTAGTTAGACCCGCTGCACAGGCTGTCATCTAGCTTGCAAACCGAAGGCTCGCCTATGGGGGAGAGGTTTGGTTCTTGGAGGAAATTCAGCTTGGATATTTGGTTCTCATCTAGCTTGCATGTTTGTAGGCTCACCTGTTGGGGAGAGGTTTGGTTCATAGACGTACTTCAGCTTAGATGTTTTTACTACCCTGAGCTCGTCTCAGCCCCAGGTAGACCGGCTGAGTAGACTCTCATCTAGCTTGCAGGTCCAAAGGCACGCTTGTGGAGGAGAGGTTTGGTTCTTAGAGATACTTCAGCTTGGATGTTAGCATTACCCCGAGCTCGGCTCGGCCCCAAGTAGACCCGCTGTGAAGGCTCTCATCTAGCTGGTAGGTCTGAAGGCTTGCCTATGGAGGAGAGGTTTGTTTCTTAGAGGTACTTCAGCTTGGATGTTTGCACTACACCGATCTTGGCTTGGTCCAAGATAGACCCGCTGCACAGGCTCTCATCTAGCTGGCAGGTTCGAAGGCCTGCCTGTTGGGGAGAGGTTTGGTTCTTGGAGATACTTTAGCTTGGATGTAATCACTACCCCGAGCTCGGCTCGGCCCCAGGTATACCCGCTGTGTAGGCTCTCATCTAGCTTGAAGGTCTGAAGGCTTGCCTGTGGGGGAGAGGTTTGGTTTTTAGAGGTACTGCAGCTTGGAAGTTCACACTACCCCGAGATCGGCTCTTCCCCAGGTAGAACCGATGCGCATGCTGTCATCTAGCTGGCAGGTCTGAAGGCTCGCCTATGGGGGAGAGGTTTGGTTCTTGGAGGTACTTCAGCTTGTACGTTTGCACTACCCCGAGCTCGGCTCGGCCTAAGGCAGACTCGCTGAGCAGGCTCTCATCTAGCTAGCAGGTCCGCAGGCTCGCCTGTGGGGGAGTGGTTTGGTTCTTAGAGGTACTTCAAATTGGATGTTTACACAACCCTGAGCTCGGCTCGGCCCCAGGAAAACTCGCTGCGCAGGCTCTCATCTAGCTAGTAGGTCTGAAGGCTCGGCTGTGGGGGAGAGGTTTGGTTCTTGGAGATACTTTAGCTTGGATGTTAGCACTACCTCGAGCTCCGCTCGACCCCAGGTAAACCCGTTGCGCAGGCTCTCATCTAGCTGGCAGGTCTGAATGCTCGCCTGTGGAGGAGAGGTTTGGTCTTCGAGGTACTTCAGCTTGGATGTTCGCACTACCCTGAGCTCGGCTCGGCCCCAAGTAGACCCGCTGCGTAGGCAGCTATCTAGCTGGCATGTCCGAAGGCTCGCCTGTTCTGGAGATTTTTGGTTCTTGGAGGTAATTCAGCTTAGATGTTTGCACTACCCCAAGCTCTGCTCGACCCCATATAGACCAGCTGTGCAGGCTCTCATCTAGCTGGCACAGGTCCTAAGGCTCTCCTGTGGGTGAGAGGTTTGGTTCTTGGAGATACTTTATCTTGGATATTAGCACTAACCCGAGCTCGGCTCCGCCCCAGGTAGACCCGCTGCGTAGGCTCTCATCTAGCTTGCAGTTCCTAAGGCTCGCCTATAGGGGAGAGGTTTGGTTCTTGGGGATACTTCAACTTGGCTATTAGCACTACCCTGAGCTCGGATCGGCCCCAAGTAGACCCGCTGTGCAGGCTCTCATCTAGCTGTCAGGTCTGAAAGCTCGCTTGTAGGGGAGAGGTTTGGTTCTTAGAGGTTTCCTAAGCTTGGATATTTTCACTACCACGCTCTTGGCTCAGCCCCAGGTAGACCCGCTGCGTAGGCTCTCATCTAGATGGCAGGTTCGAAGGATTGCATGTAGGGGAGAGGTTTGGTTCTTGGAGATACTTCAGCTTGGATGTTAGCACTACCCCGAGCTCAGCTCGGCCCCAGGTAGACCCGCTGTGCAGGCTCTCATCTAGTTGGCAGGTCCGAAGGTTCGCCTGTAGGGGAGAGGTTTGGTTTTTGGAGGTACTTCAGCTTGGATGTTTGCACTACCCCAATCTCGGCTCGGCCCCAGGTAGACCCGCTGCACAGGCTGTCATCTAGCTGGCAGGTCCGAAGGATCGCCTGTAGGGGAGTGGTTTGGTTCTTGGAGGTACTTCAGCTTGGTTGTTTGCACTACCCCGAGCTCGGCTCGGCCCCGGGTAGACCCGCTGTGCAAGCTCTCATCTAGCTGGCAGGTCTGTAGGCTCGCCTATGGGGAAGAGGTTTGGTTCTTAGAGGTACTTCAGCTTGGATGTTTGCACTACCCTGAGCTCAGCTCGGCCCCAGGTAGAATCGCTGAGCAGGCTCTCATCCAGCTGGCAGGTCCGACGGCTCGCCTGTGGGGGAGAGGTTTGGTTCTTGGAGATACTTCAGCTTGGATGTTAGCACTACCTCGAGCTCGTCTCGGCCCCGGGTAGACCCGCTCTGCAGGCTCTCATCTATCTGGCAGGTCTGAAGGCTCGCCTGTGTGTGAGAGGTTTAGTTCTTGGAGATACTTCAGCTTGGATGTTTGTACTACCTCGAGCTCGGCTCGGCCCCAGGTAGACACGTGGCACAAGCTCTCATCTAACTGGAAGGTCCGAAGGCTCGCCTGTGGGGGAAAGGTTTGGTTCTTGGAGGTACTTAAGCTTGGATTTTTACACTACCTCCACCACGGCACGACCCTAGGTAGACCTGCTGCACAAGCTCTCATCTAGCTGGAAGGTCCGAAGGCTTGCCTGTAGGGGTGAGGTTTGGTTCTTAGAGGTACTTCATCTTGGATGTTTGCACTACCCCGAGATTGGCTCAGCCCCAGGTAAACCCGCTGCACAGGCTCTCTTCTAACTAGCAGGTCAGAAGGCTCACCTGTGGGGGAAAGGGACCCTGAGCGCTACTCGGCCCCGGGTAGACATGCTTCTCAGGCTCTCATTATCTGGGCAGGGCTGTAGGCTCACCTGGGGGGAAAGGGCTTGTTCTTAAATATGTTCTTCGGAGCACTACAACTTGGCAACATTGGCACAAGCACGAGTGAGGCTCGAACCCGGGTGGACTCGCTGACCGGGCCTTCTAGGCAAGAAAGGAGACACACCTGTAAGGCAGAAGAAAAAGTTTGGAAACCCCCTCAGGAGAGAGATGTCTCGGCCAAGAGGTCTCGGCTATGAGGATCTTGACAGAGTGAGTTCCCGGCAGGAGGGCTTTCGACGAGGAGCCCTAGGCGAAAAACTCCGTTCACTCACACGAGGTGAAGGGGGCGGCCCCCCTCCCCCTCAAGAACCTACAGCCAGCGCTCCCAGAAAAAGGGTCTCGGTAGAGGGCACTCATAAACGGCACACTGGGCCTTGAGATCTCGGCAGGTCTCCACTATTGATCGCTAAGGGCGACAACTATCCTAGGGAGACCGAGGACCTCGGAGAGAACGAGCTTGAGAAGAATTTGACACTACATCACTTATAAAGAGGTAAGAAATCAATCACAATATGCAAACATATACAATATATCTTTCAAAATACGATTACAGGCGAGAACATCTCGCGCGTTTCAAAGACAAAAGGATTGGGGAAAAAGAAACCCATCAGGGGACGCACTATACCCCCTGTTGGAGCTCCTGCTGGAGCTCTCGCCAGAACACTCCCCGGATGTCTCGCCAACAGCATTGGGAGATTTCGGAACATCCGAGGGGGGTGGGAGTCAGGTGCGCTTGGTGGCTTAGGTATGGGCTCAAAGAGCCACGAGATAAGTCGGCGGGCGACGAGGGTTTCGCCGCCCTCATTCAGACACCCTAAGTCCTGCAATGTCTCTATGTTAAGTCTGGATATTGCTTGGGAATTTGCCTGCAGTAGCTTGTCGATATCTGATGGCCGCAGAATAGAGACCGACTATGGGTGGTTTGAAATGGTAAGATTCCACGGGCCGAGTTAGAAGATTGAGTTTTCTAATGAGAGGAGGCAAGTGCACCTATCACGTAGTACTCGGTAATAAATTTTACTAAGTTAGTTCGATGACGGGTTAACGCTCGGTATCGAATCGGATAAAGACTAAAATAATTCTTAACAATTATTGAACATAGTTTTTAAATTAATAAAAGGCACTTGGCCGTGGAGGTTCCATAAATATGAGCGCACTTATCTCTAGGAATATTGCTCACATAAACATTAAGACTATTCGACCGATCGTTAGACCGACGAAGGATTCCTCTTAATGCCCGCTTTACGCTAAGAACCCCGCAATTGGGTGGGGAACCCAATTCGGTAGAACTACGCTCGTCCTCTTTCGAGGGTATGTATGCAATTCTATTTACCCAAGGAGGATCGGTCCATACGTGCGGCCTCTCGGCGTTACGTATAGATAACGGAAATACAGCCCACACATCAATTATGTGGTCCTATGCGTCGTTAACCCAGGGCAAACCTTAAGTCCTTAAATTAAAATAATAATAAAGTTCTTTAATTATTTCAAATCATTTTATATGTCTCAATGCTCTTCGATGCCGAAGGCTAATAGAGATTAGCCACTCATCGGTGTGGGGACGGCTTTATGGTTTTTAGTGAGAGTTGAGTTCAAAATTAAGCACTAAACAATTATAAGAGAAAACATAGAAAAAAACAGGACATTTTGAATAATTGAAGGAAAGCTAATTGATGCAGGCACTCACACACACTTCAAAACCATAAAGAAATTAAATAAAGCAAGTCCTACTCGAATTAGTAGGGGGGAAATAAATGCAAGTACAAGTCCTACTCAAAACTGAGTAGGCGGTAAATTAAAGCAATGCGCCATTTAACTCTTAACGAGTAGGAGGAAATTAATGCATAAATAAAAAGAAACTAAGTTACAAAAAATGAAAATTACAAGTCCCACTCGAATGAGTGGGCGGAAAATTAAAGCAGAGCGTCGTTTAACTCTTAACGAGTAGGAAGAAATAAATGAAAACATGCACACACTCTACATAAATGAAGAAAACAATAAAATTGTGAGTCCCGGCTCGAATGAGTTGGCGGGAGAATGAAAACAATAAAATTATCACATACACGCACGCACTCTACATAATTGAAGAAAGCATTAAAACCAAGCAATAAAAGTTATCACCTACACTCACGCACTCTACGTGATTGAAGAAAGCATGAAAGAAAGCATGAAAAGTTAGTCTCATTTTCTCATACACACTAAGTAAAAACAAGAAAAACAAAGTTACCTAAAAATTATAACTACAACTTTTCTACCATTAAAACTTGCCAAAAACAAATAAAAAGATGAAATAAAAATTAAAGAAGCAAAAAGTTTTTTAAAACAAAGTTGAAATCAAAGTTGTTGAAAAATTAAAATGTTTACATTTTCATCCTTAGGATTTCATAAAAAAGATGAAAAAGTGAAAATAAAAATTAAAGGAACAAAAAGTTTTACAATCCTAAGACAAAGCTAAGTAAAAAAAACACAAAACACTTTAAAACCCCTTTTACGATTTCATAGGAATAAAAATATAAGCTTTTAAAAGGTTTTAAATACAACTTTTATTTCTTTAAAGAACACTTAAACAAAATTTTTCCATTATAACAGCTCATTTTTTTTGATAAAACCTATAATGAAACCTATCATGATAACTAAAGAGAATATGAGAATGAACAAAGCATAGAAAAATAACATTTTCATTCTAACCTAGCATAAAGACAACATGAACAAAGATGAACATGGCAACCATTTAAAAGCATGAAAAATTACAAGTTACACTAATTTATGAAGAGGTAGACTAAGTAAAACAAGAGGATAAAAACAGAAGAAAGTGGGCACACAAGTTCATTCTAAAGCCAAATAAGAAGAGAAAAGCTAACATACTTTATTGATTGAAAATATCTATTACAAAGCTAAAGCTAAAGCAAAAGCAAACATAAAAAGGAGGGGGAGAAAGTTCTCCTTACATGGCAATAGAGTCCACAATGGAAACCCACAAAACACACTAAATTTGGCTCAAAAAAGTGAACCCTTGGGCATTACAGAAAATTTTTATTTATAGGCAAAATTTCGGGTGTGACACGCCCTGGTCACGGGCGTGACAGGGGGCATGTCACAGCTGCCGTGTTTGACTTGGTGACTTCGGCGAGCTAGCGCCGCTCTGGAAGGTTCGAGAAGGTGACACGTGGCGGTCACGGGCGTGACAAGCTTATCACGGGTATGTTGGGGGCATGACTTGGACAGATGGCAGTCTTACGTCGACGGCGTTGAGTGTGAAAAAGCGTTGAGTGTCGACCTCGACACGGGCCTGACGTTGTTTGGACACGGGCGTGATATGATGGCGTTGAGTGTTGAACAGTAAAATCATTTAGTGTCGACTGCCCGAAGGCGTTGAGTGCCTGACACGGGAGTGTCAGGCAATGACACGGGCGTGTCAGGTCAAATTTTGACATTTTTCTGATTTTTTCTGGAAAATAAAAATAACTAAGTTAGAAGTAAAATTTACAAAATATGAACAATTTATTGAACAAAACAAACCAAAAAGGGCAAAAATATAGTAAAATATCATAATAACAATACTATAAAAGTAGGTATAATTATAACTTATCAAATACCCCCACACTTAAGCTTTTACTATTCTAAAGCAAAAGTTTGAGGTGAACTTATAATAAAAAACTCTAAGTTTTGCTACCGCTTGAATTAATTATCAGAGAGATCTAAATAAATATATAGTGTATAAGAGTTAACTCCTAAAATTATGTAGATGATTTAAACAGGGCAAAAGTTTTGGCCAAAAGACTTCTTGATGTAATCAAATAGAAAGCAATAATTGTATTGGTTAGATTAACAAAAAATAGTTTAGAATTATATGAACTTTATCTTATAGGAGTTTTACCGGAAATAATGCAATTTACGAATTATGCACTTAAAAAGATTTTTGAATTAATTCTACAGTCATGAAATTGGCTAAGGGGGCCGGATGTTGGTTTACGAAGATGATTGGATTTTGAGGCGAGGCAATTTTTTCTCGAACCTCCAATTTGTTTGATTTGGATTTGGATGTTATAGGAAAATGAAATCTTATTTTCCTTAACATGAAATTTTTTTTTCTTCATAACATATAATCTTTTAATTAACCCAATGTATATATGTAGGAGTAATGAATTTTAACCTCTTACTCCGTAACATATAATCTTTTAATTTATTGGGTGCCTATGTTTACGAAACGAAATCTTATTCCCATTGACATAGGATCTTTTTTTTGGGGGGGGGGGAATTTTTAGCATACCAAGTAGGTTATGATAAGTATGGGGAGAAAAGAGAACAAGATTTTTAATTAAAAAATTTTTGAGAGCAACCTTTATAAATTGTACGTTCCAATTTTTCAGAAAGCTAAAGTAAGCATAATTGAATTCTATAGTCGTTATTTTCTAACAAGGTACACGTGCTCCTATCTATGAAAAATTAGAAGTAGTGCCTAAAGCGAGTCCCATATTTTTAACAAAGTATAATAAATTCTTTAAAACTTAACCCCGGCTATTTAGATTTTTCAATCTATAATTAACAAACGAATAGTGAACAAAGAATTGATCAAATTCGCATATAAATAAACTCAAAACAAAAGTTTTGGATAGCAAGAAACTTAAGAATGATATATTTGATTTATTTATTTCATAAATTATATATATATATTATTATTTTTTTTGAATTTTTGAAGTTATTATCTTTTTTTTGTAATTTTGTATTTATTTCTTTAATATATACATACTAAAAAAAGAAAAATGCGAAAATAAATTTTTTTTGGATTTTTAAGTCTTGCGAATTTTTTTTGTATTTTTAAGTTTTGTGAAATTTTTTTGTATTTTTAAGAAAATTTTCATTATATTTACAAAAATTTGGGAGAAAAAGAGAAATTATTTACAAGGATGAGAGGGAAAAAGGGAGAGGGGAAAAAGAAAGAATATTTACAAAAAGTACTTACAAAAATTATTTACAAAAAATATTTACAAAAATATAAACTAGGTTGCCACGGGATGACTCGTTATGTTGATGGCTCGACGAGCCGCATCTCGCGGACCGAGTTAAAAATAAATCAAAGTTTCAAAAATGAAACTTCAAAAATTTTTTGTGATTTATGTGTTTTATTTATTTTTTTTTTTAGTTTTTTTTTTGTAAGTGAAAAAGAAAGTACGAAAATATAAAAACACCCCCATAATTAGTTCCAACATTGTCCCCAATATTGTATGCTAAGCATGAGGAACAAGACAGTAGGTATATGTACAAAAAAAAAGAGGGGGGCAGAAAACGTCCCTGATTCGCGCTTGGGGAAGCCCATTAGAAACCCTGCAGTTATTAGAAAAATAGAAAACATGATAAATAAAGACGTAAAAAATATAAGCATGGGGTGCCTCCCAGGAGCGCTTTGTTTATAGTCGCGTAGCTTGACTATATTGGCGGGTTTATAAGTCGAGGAGGGATATGGTTTCGCTATACTCGATTACAGGGTCTCCTGCTATGTAAGTCTTTAACCGATGACCGTTTACTTTAAACGAGCCTTTTTCCGGGTGGGAGACGAGTACGGTCACGTATGGAAAAATTTCTTCAACTATGAAGGGACCGGACCAATGAGATTTTAGTTTTCGTGGAAAAGGTTTAAGACGAGAATTATAAAGATGGAGTAGATCGTCTGGAGAAAAATTTTTGGGGGTTCTAATTTTTCGATCATGATATAACTTAGAACTCTCCTTATAGAACTTATTGCTCTCGTAAGCGTTCGCACGCCATTCATCGAGCTCGTTTAGTTGCAGTTTTCTATTCTGAGCGGCTAAGTTAGAGTCGAGGTTTAAAATTTTTAATGCCCAAAGTGTGCGGTGCTCCAATTCTACGGGTAAATGGCACGCTTTGCCATAGACTAATTGAAACAGAGTACAACCGATAGCGGTTTTGTACGCAGTACAATACGCCTAGAACGCGTCGTCAAGCTTAACGGACCAATCTTTCCAATTAAGTGAAATAGTTTTTTCTAATATTCGTTTTATCTCTCGATTTACTACCTCAACTTGGCCACTTGTTTTCGAGTGGTAGGGGTGACAAGTTTGTGCGTGACTCCGTATTGAGCTAACGTCTTAGCCATTAGAGCGTTACAGAAATGCATTCCCCTATCACTAACAATAGCGCGAGGCGTGTCGAAGCGAGAAAATAATTTTTTTTGAAATGTAACGACGACTCGCGCATCGTTGGTGGGGAGAGCTTGCGCTTCCGTCCACCTTGATACATAGTCGACCGCCATTAAAATATACGTATTTTTATAAGAAGGAGATAGGGGGCCTACAAAATCGATGCCCAACAAATCGAAGACTTCGCATTCTAAAAACATGTTTTGGGGCATCTCGTCTCGACGTGAGATGTTACCTGACCGCTGACAGGTATCGCATGCGTGCACAAAATTGTGCGCGTCTTTGAAGAGAGTGGGACAAAAGTAGCCCGCCTCTAGCACCTTCCTAGCGATCTGGTTGGCTTGATAGTGCCCCCCCCCCCCCCCGCTGGACCCACGTGGCAGTGCCTCAATATTTGCGTGCACTCCACACCCGCGACGCAACTTTGGACAGCTTGGTCCGCGCAGATAGAGAAAAGAAATGGGTCCTCCCAAAAGAAATTTTTCAAGTTGGAAAAGAATTTCTTCTTTTGATGACTTGAAAATTCTTTTGGAATTACCCGCGCGACTAAGTTGTTTGCAAAATCTGCGAACCAAGGCGAAGATGACGAAGACGAACGAAGGGAAAGCAGGCGTTCCTCGGGGAATCTGTCATTTATTACAGATTCGACGAGCGCTTACGCACCCGGATTTTATAAACGGGAGAGGTGGTCTGCCGCTAGATTTTCCGCGCCCTTCTTATTTCGGATCTCCAAGTCAAATTCTTGAAGGAGGAGAATCCATCGAAGAAGGCGGGGTTTTGCGTCGGTTTTTTCTAGTAAATACTTAAGGGTGGAGTGATCGGTAAAAACGATAACATTAGATAGCGTTAAATACGAGAGAAACTTATCGAAGACGAAAATGACGGCTAAGAGTTCCTTTTCTGTCGTCGTGTAATTCACTTGTGCGGAAGTGAGTGTCTTGCTAGCGTAATAAATAGGATGAAAATGTTTTTCGACGCGTTGGCCAAGAACGGCGCCTAAGGCAATATCACTAGCGTCGCACATGATTTCGAACGGAAGGGACCAATTAGGGGCCACTAGAATTGGAGAATTGATAAGTTTTTGTTTTATAAAATTAAAGTAAGACTCGCAATCACTACTAAAGACAAAAGGTGATTCCTTTTCCAAGAGGTGAGTAAGAGGCTTTGTTATTTTTTAAAAATCTTGAATGAAGCGCCTGTAATAGCCCGCGTGGCCTAAGAAAATCCTAATAGATTTTATGTTAGTCGGCTGAGAAAGCTTTTCTATGATTTCTACTTTGGCCTTATCGACCTCTATCCCCTTAATCGAAATCTTATGGCCGAGGACCAAACCTCCTCGAACCATAAAGTTGCACTTCTCCAAATTTTAAACAAGATGTGTATCCTCGCATCGCTGGAGGACACGATCGAGATTACGAAGACAATCCTGGAATGAGCATCTGAATACAGAAATGTCATCCATAAATAATTCCATAATATCTTCTACTAGCTCTCCAAAGATTGCTAGCATACATCTTTGGAATGTAGCTGGCGCATTGTAGAGGCCAAATGGCATTCTTTGGTAGGCGAAGGTGCCAAACGGGCAAGAAAAAGTTGTTTTCTCTTGGTCCTTGGGGTAAATGGGGATTTTGAAAAACCCCGATAAACCGTCGAGAAAACAATAAAATGGATGACCGGAAAGACACTCGAGAATCTGGTAAAGGACGGTAGTGGGAAATGGTCCTTGCGGGTGGCATCATTAAGTTTGCGATAATCGATGCACACACGCCAACCCGTAACAGTACGAGTTGGGACGAGCTTGTTGTGCTCATTCGCCACTACGGTCAGACCGCCCTTCTTAGGCACGACATGAATGGGATGAACCCATGCACTATCAGAAATGGGATAAATAATCCCCGCACTAATAATTTAATTATCTCAGTTTTCACGACGTCTTTCATGTTTGGGTTAAGACGTCACTGCGGTTGAATGGTTTTGCGGGAATTATCGTTTAAGAAAATTTTATTAGTGCTGAAAGAAGGGTTAATCCCCTTACGGTCAGAAATTTGCCACGCAATTGCGTGGCGATGTTTAAGCAAAACCTCCAATAAATCAGAGGTCTCCGAATCACTTAAATGCGAAGAAATGATTACCGGGAGTGTATCATTTTTCCCCAAAAAGGCGTATTTGAGGGATTCGGGTAATGGTTTGAGATCTAGGGTGGACAGTTCTTCTAGCGAGGTTTTAGTAGTAATGTCTTTTGAACCAATTGGTTCAAAAGGCATGTCCGTAGACCCGTCCTCATCGCAAAAAAAATTTTCGAGCAAAAAAATATCTTCGTTTAAAAACTCGGACTCGAAAACCGGAGAAGAACAATCTCCATAAAAAGAATCTAAAGAGAAGCAGAAATCGTCGCTCGGCGACGAGTCTTCCATTGAGGGGTTAATAGAAAAATTAACTTGGTCGACTCCTACCCGAAGGAGAAGATGACCGTTACTTACATCGATTAGCGCATGTGAGGTTGCGAGGAAAGGGCGACCGAGTATTATTGGTACCTCGGCGTATTCCTCGATGTCTAAGATGGTGAAGTCCACTGGGAAGGTGAACTTATCTACTCGGACAAGGACATCCTCTACTACCCCGATGGGGAACCTAACCGAGCGATCCACTAGTTGGATGCGCATATTGGTAGGAGCAGGAGAACCCAAACCTAAACGCAGGAAGAGCGAGAATGGCATCAAATTAATGCTCGCGCCTAAGTCTGCCAAGGCGTATTTTACTAATACATCGCCAAAAAAGCACGGGATGGAAATCCGTCCCGGGTCGTTTTGTTTTGAGGGCAACTTATTAGTAAGAGCAGCCGAGCAGACAGCGTTAAGGGAAATATGCGAAATATCTTCAAGTTTTCGTTTGTTAGAAAGAAGCTCTTTTAAAAATTTTGCATACTTAGACATTTGCGAGATGGCCTCGCAAAAAGGAACATTAATATGAATTTGTTTAAGTAATAAAATAAATTTTTCAAATTGCATGTTCACTCGCTCGTTATCTAATTTAGGCGGGTGGGGCAATGCCTTGTTTAAAATTGTTTTGTCGTTTAAAATAGGTAAGGGCTGCGTAATCGAAGAAGAGGGAAGAGGGGTCGGAGGTGAAATATGTACCTGAGGATCGATCCGTTTTGGATCGACCACCTCCTTACCACTACGGAGGGTTATAGCATTGGCATTCTCCCTTGGATTGGGCTCCGTATTCCCTGGCAGTTCCCCCAGAGCGCGTTCCGACATAAGTCGCGCCAGCTGTCCAACCTATATTTCTAAATTTTTGAGCGATCCGGTGATGTTCCGGATATTGGACTCGTTGGACGCAACATATCGATTAAAATTTTCCTCCACCGAAAGAGGCTTCAGAGGAGTGGACGGAAAATAGAGTGCAAAAGGAGGGGGAGGAGGGCTCTGCGCGTTATTCGAGTTACTCCATGATAAATTCGGGTGGTTCCTCCAACCCGGATTATAGTGGCTACTATAAGGGTTGTTTTGAAAGGAGGGACGCACCAGATTCCCCATGTAGTCCACGAATTCATCGGCCACGCAGGCATTAGGGGGGAGAAAACAAGGAGGAGTGGAGGAGGAAACAGACATCTCCGCCACCTGCTTAGTTAGCCTTTCGACTTGAAGGGCTAGCTGAGCAGTGACATCCACTTCATAAAGGCCCGCCTGCTTATTGCGCGCCTGCGGGACATTCCATTGATAGGCATTCATAGCCATTTCTTCGAAAAGTTCCTGGGCGGCCTCGGGGGTCTTATTATTCAGAGTGCCCCCGGCAGCCGCCTCAATCATTTGACGCGTCTGACTGTTTAGTCCATTATAAAAAATTTGTACCTACAACCACAATAGCATTGCGTGGTGTGGGCACCGGCGGAGAAATTCCTTAAAATGCTCCCAAGTCTTATAAAGAGACTCGGAGTCATTTTGCATAAGGGAGGAAATGTCCGCCCGCAATCTAGCAGTTTTTGCGGGCGAAAAATATTTAGTAAGGAATTTCTCTGCCAACTCCGCCCAGGTCGTGATGGATCCTCGTAAGAGGGAGACCAACCACTCCTTGGCCTTGGAATTAAGAGAGAAGGGAAAGAGGCGAAAACGAATGGCGTCATCAGTGACGCTATTTATCTTGAAAGTATCGCAAATTTCTAAAAAATTAGACAAGTGGTTATTTGGGTCCTCATCCGGCTGTCTGTTGAACTGCACGACATTTTGGATCATTTGTATAACACTTGACTTAATTTCAAAATTATTGTTCGCCGCAGCAGACCGAACAGTACTCGACCCCGTATCATCCAAGTTAGGTCGAGCGTAATAAGACATCGTACGCTCGGCCGCTTGGGCATTATTTGGGTCGGCCATAGAAAAGAAAGATGGTTCTCCGGTGGATTCTGCGGGGTCTAAAAAGGGAATTCAACGTAGAGATCGGATACGCGCAAGAGAGCGGTCGATCTTCGTGTCAAATTCAAGATTTTCAGAACTCGAAGGTTGTCCACGAGTCATGCACCCTAGAAAAAAAAACGAAGGGGGAAGGATTTTTTTTTGTTATAAAACTTTTTGCTTGAAATAAAGTAAAATTAAAAGAGTCCCGGATTCGATATAACAACCGTGCTCCCCGACAACGGTGCCAAAAACTTGATGGTCGCAGAACAGAGACCGACTGTGGGTGGTTCGAAATGGTCAGATTTCGCGAGTCAAGTTAGAAGATCGAGTTTTCTAACGAGAGGAGGCAAGTGCACCTATCGCATAGTAGTCGGTATTCGGGAGAATACCGAGGTCATATTGTTCTCTACGGCGCGTTAATTATATAAAAGACTATTATCTTACTATCTGTGAGGTGGGATTTTTAGTTTAATTAAAACGGAAAGAGAGAAGAATTTTACTAAGTTAGTTCGATGACGGGTTCACGCTCGGCATCGAATCGGATTAAGACTAAAATAATTCTTAACAATTATTGAACTTAGTTTTCAAATTAATAAAAGGCACTTGGCCGTGGGTTCCATAAATATGAGTGCACTTATCTCTAGGAATATTGCTCACCTGAACATTAAGACTATTCGACCGATCGTTAGACCGACGAAGGATTCTTCTTAATGCCCGCTTTACGCTAAGAACCCCGCTATTGGGTGGGGAACCCAATTCGGTAGAACTACGCTCGTCCTCTTTCGAGGGTATGTACGCAATTCTATTTTCCCAATGGGGATCGGTCCATACGTGCGGCCTCTCGGCGTTGCGTATAGATAACGGAAATAGAGCCCACACATCGATTATGTGGTCCTATGCGTCGTAAACCCGGGGCAAACCTTAAGTCCTTAAATTAAAATAAAAATAAAGTTCTTTAATTATTTCGAATCATTTTATATGTCCCAATGCTCTTCGATGCCGAAGGCTAATAGAGATTAGCCACTCATCGGTATGGGGACGACTTTATGGTTTTTAGTGAAACGTTAGTTAGAAATTAAGCACTAAACAATTATAAGAGAAAACATAGAAAAAAACAGGACATTTAGATAAATTGAAGGAAAACTAATTGATGCAGGCACTCACGCACCCTTCAAAACCATGAAGAAATTAAATAAAGCAAGTCCTGCTCAAATGAGTTGGGGGGAAATAAATGCAAGTAAAAGTCCTACTCAAAACTGAGTAGGCAGTAAATTAAAGCAATGCGACATTTAACTCTTAACGAGTAGGCGGAAATAAATGCATAAATAAAAAGAAACTAAGTTAAAAAAAATGAAAACTACAAGTCCCACTCGAATGAGAGGGCTGAAAATTAAAGCAGAGCACCGTTTAACTCTTAATGAGTAGGCGGAAATAATTGCACACACGCACACACTCTACGTAAATGAAGAAAACAATAAAATTGTGAGTCCCGTCTCGAATGAGTGGGCGGGAGAATGAAAGCAATAAAATTATCACATACACGCACGCACAAAAGATAATTGAAGAAAGCATTAAAACAAAGCAATAAAAGTTATCACCTACACTCACGCACTCTACGTGATTGAAGAAAGCATGAAAGAAAGCATGAAAAGTTAGTCTCATATACTCACACACACTAAGTAAAAACAAGAAAAACAAAGTTACCTAAAAATTAAAACTACAACTTTTCTACCATTAAAACTTGCCAAAAACAAATAAAAAGATGAAATAAAAATTAAAGAAGCAAAAGTTTTTGAAAACAAAGTTGAAATCAAAGTTGTTGAAAAATTAAAACGTTTACATTTTCATCCTTAGGATTTCATAAAAGTGATGAAAATGTGAAAATAAAAATTAAAGGAACAAAAAGTTTTACAATCCTAAGACAAAGCTATGTAAAAAAAACACAAAACACTTTAAAACCTCTTTTACGATTTCATAGGAATGAAAATATTAGCTTTTAAAAGGTTTTCAAAACAACTTTGATTTCTTTAAAGAACATTTAAACAAAATTTTGCCATTATAACGGCTCATTTTTTTTTGATAAAACCTATAATGAAACCTATCATTATAACTAAAGAGAATATGAGAATGAACAAAGCATAGAAAAACAACATTTTCATTCTAACCTAGCATAAAGACAACAAGAACAAAGGGTAATATGACAACCACTTAAAAGCATGAAAAATTACAAGTTACACTAATTTATGAAGACGTAGACTAAGTAAAACAAGAGGATAAAAAGGAGAAGAATGTGGGCACACAAGTTCATTCCAAAGCCAAATAAGAAGAGAAAAGCTAACATACTTTATTGATTGAAAATATTTATTACAAAGCTAATACAAAGCTAAAGCTAAAGCAAAAGAAAACATAAAAGGGAGGGGGGAGAAAGTTCTCCTTACATGGCAATAGAGTCCACAAGGGCAACCCATAAAACACACTAAATTTGGCTCAAAAAAGTGAACCCTTGGGCATTACAGAAAATTTTTATTTATAGGCAAAATTTCGGGTGTGACACGCCCTGGTCACGGGCGTGACATGGGGCGTGTCTCAGCTGCCGTGTTTGACTTGGTGATTACGGTGAGCTGGCGCCATTCTGGAAGGTTCGTGAAGGTGACACATGGCGGTCACGGGCGTGACAAGCTTGTCACGGGCGTGTTGGCGGGCGTGACTTGGACAGCTGGCAGTCTGACGTCGGCGGCATTTAGTGTGAAAAAGCATTGAGTGTCGACCTCGACACGGGCGTGACGTTGCTTGGACACGGGCGTGACATGATGGCGTTGAGTGTTGAACAGTAAAATCGTTGAGTGTCGACTGGCTGAAGGCGTTGAGTGCCTGACACGGGCGTGTCGGGCAATGACACGGGCGTGTCAGGTCAAATTTTGACATTTTTCTGATTTTTTCTGGAAAATAAAAATAACTAAGTTAGAAGTAAAATTTAAAAAAAATGAACAATTTATTGAACAAAACAAACAAAAAAGGGCAAAAATAAAGTAAAATATTATAATAACAATACTATAAAAGTAGGTATAATTACAACTTATCAATATCGTACTCTGAGAAGTGGCGGCTCCTCAGCCTCTCGTCCAGCGAAGGAGTAGGCGGGACCGCCACCGCCGCCGCTTACATGCGCCGGAGCTGGTCCTTCAGAAGGACGTTCTTGTACCTTATCCCGACAAGCTCTGCGCAAAGCACCGTGCTCTTGGCAGAATCCTACATAAGGGAGAAACAAGTCAATTCATAGGAGAGACGGGCTGTGGATTACAGGGACGAGAGCGAGTGCCTTGAAAGGTCTCGGTTACCTCTTCCACTGGGCGCAAGGACAGAAGTTGTTGGGCATCTGCCAGCTCGGCATTTAGCGCTGCCGCGTGGGCCGCCGCCTGGTCCCTCGCTTTGAGCATCTCGCGAAAGTTACGGTTGATAGTGATACTCTGGCGCGCACACATATACGCGAGCTCGAACCCGCAGAGCAAGGCCCAGATGGAGTCAAGGGCCAAGAGTCGGGTGGACATTTGGTCGATGATGCTGGCATCCCCCTAGCTATAAAGGTCGTAGCCCAACGCGAAAGCGTAGCCGGTGACCTGGTCGCGCTCCGCCTGTAAGACCCTTTTTTTCTTTTTAAACACCGGGGTCTTAGGCCCAGAATCGTCGCTTTGCGGTGACACCTTCTCACCCTGAAGGCCGTCACTACAAAGCACCGATCCTGCTGGCCAAATCGATCATTACCGCAGCAAGGAAATAGAGAACTACCAGTCCACAGAGATCACATATATAGAAATAAAAGTCTCCACGAAGGGAGTGTCCACAGAATAATATATCAAAGTACTAAAATATGGGCTTATGCCCAGTACATCAAATCCTCACTACCTAGTCACTCAAGCAGAAGCAAAGTAAAACACTACTAGAATCATGGACTCACAGTCCCAGCTGTCTGAACTCCTGAGCTAGACTGCCCCATCTCCAAGCGCACCGGTCTCTGGGGCTGCTCCCCCGTGTTGGGCTCAATGATTCCCTAAAATGATGCGGTTCGAAAATCGTTATTCATAAAGACTAAGCCCTATCATCCCCTACCCCTTCCCCTATGGCTCCTAAGTACCGGGCGAAGAGGAAGAAAGGGAAGGACATGAAGGTGGAGATTAAATCAAAAGAAACCGTTGGCAGCGGAACTAATATAGCAATTCTATAATAATTAATGGCAATAAGACGAAATATTAAAAGTAACCTTCACTTATGTGAGAACACAAAAGCCAAGGGGTATTCTCTAAGGCTCCCATCGTATAAAAAGTCCCATACTAATTTCTACGTTGGGGTGTCGATTATCAAACAACAGTATATATATATATATATCAAAATTGACCTTAATTTATAAACTTGCCCACACAAGCTTAAAGGCCAAGGGGTCATTTTGCAAGACCTAATGTATAAGCGTCCCATTCCACTTATACCTTAGGTGTCAGGGGTTAAATGAATCAATTATGCTATGACATGCTAGTGGGTATGATGGAATATGTAAGTGCAACACACACATCCGACTCTGTGTACACAGACCTTTAGTTCCCCCTTTTTGGGGTCATAACCTCCCAGAATACCTCCGTAGTGGAAGACGGAAGCAGTGGGTTGGGCCTCGCCCACCTCTGAACCAGTAAAGCACAACCGGTCAGACCTATCGTATGCCTCAATGCTTGGTGCACGAAGCGGACTCCTGCGTACTCTTGCCGGCTGGCGCACCGGACTTCTGTTGGCGAAGTGCTAACCACACTTGCCGAGTCAGCGTATTGGCATCGGTGCATCGACCCTCCAATACCGAAGACCCACCACCTTAATTTTCTTTCCCTTTTATGCACATGCAAATTTAATGTATTCTAAATTAAAACAATCCGAGTCGAAGCTCCCCGGGCTAAAACGTCCGTCTTAAACAATCGAGTCGAAACTCCCCAGACCAAAACGTCCGTCTCTTAACTATCCGAGCCGAAGCTCCCAACTATCTTCCTGTGCAATCTGTGTTTGTGAAATGTGCAACCCTAATTACTAAGTTACTCTTTTCAGCTTGTTAATAAAGTTTACGTTAACCCAGGACTGCCCCCGGTATACCCCGTGAAAGGCTCTCTAAGGGCACTAGGAACTATGATGGTAGCTGAAGCCCATCGTTCTTTTTCGCAAGGTACTTATTATTATTGGTTGATTCCCTAACCCATTCCCTTCTCATATTACGATAGACTAACCTATTAACTCTAGCCAACACCACTTCTCACTAACCTTCCCATCCTTATATGGTGAACACTTTCACATCAAACCAATTAAGCAGATTAACTAACTCCAACGCAGTGCCCAATCATATCCTATGACTATTAGCTCAAATTGATAATTACAAACTATCCTATGCTATATGTCTAGCCGGATAGGAAATGATCCAACACACATCCAAATGCCCTAACTTTTTTACTAGAGGTATATCATGATATAATTAGCCTATAATAAGAAAATTATAATTTTTCCTAATTTATCTTGCATTTAATTAATTTCCTCAAAAATTCCAAGGCCTACCGGTTTGAACATGAACTACCCTAAGTACTCATACAAGATGTCCATCAAAATTATTATAAATATTCTGTTATCTCAGTATGGTAAATCCAAAGTATCACAATTTTTCTGTCATCAAAAAGGCACTAAAACTATTTTATCAATATTTTCTATCTTTCGTTATTTGTGAATCAAGTAAAGAGAATATCCATCCAAAAATTATAAACTAATTATACTATGCAGATACAACCTTAAAAATAGGATTGGACATGTTTCATAATTTTTCAACAAATATTAATCTCTAAATAAATTAATTATCAAAAATCTCCATAAGGTGGACTTGTAAAGAAAGTGTCGTAACTAAGAATCTAAAAATCATGAATAAATGTCTACAAGCACATAATGGCCTGAAAGTCTCAATTCCTAAGTATCATAATTTTTCAACAACAATATCATCCATAATTAATTTTTAAACCATAAAACCCTTTTTTATCATTTGTGAATGAAGTACTAGATTTACTAAACTAAAAATTATACTAAAATTCAGGAGCAACCATTCTGACTTGAAACATTTACTTCCAAGATTTTATGGGGTTTCAAAGAACAGAAAGATCTAAATAATTAAAACGTCAATTAGGGCTATAACAAACTTTACAAATGAAGTGCTAGAAATAAAAATCATAAAATTCCAGTAAAATTGCTATAGGTTCTACCCATTCCAAAACTCACTCTACCGAAGTTTCACAGCTTTTAAGTAATGTTTAGTGATAGATTTTACTTATTTGAGATTTTATCCTAAAACTATGGTTAGGGTTTTGAGGTATCTACCTATCTCCAAATTCTCCGAGATTCCATCCAGATGATTTATATTATGCTAACGTCGACTCTACTAAATTTTAAGGCAATATGAGGGCATTTGCCCCCATGTCCTTCACAACCCTCATAACCCTCTATTTAGGGTTTGAGTTTGGATCCTAGGGTAAATCAACCCTAAAGCACACAATTTTTCTTCAAGTGGGTTATAATAACCCTTCTAAGTCAGTGGTCAAAATATCTGCCTCTGTTGAGGTGATTTGACCATTCCAACCTCTTAGTGCACTTTTTACTCAAAAATGCCTCATTAATGCCTAGTTATGGATAGGTGATTTCCTACCCAAAACTCATCCAAATTAGTTGGAATTTTGTACAGATCTAGGTTCTATAGACAGGGACCACTCACGAAAATTTGGGAGGGTTTGGAGGTCATTTGACCACTTAAATAAATTACTCTAACTTTATTAAATTAAAACAAAAAACCTCGGGCAAAGTAGCTCTAAAAATTCCCATTTTTAGACAGCCTTTAGGTATGGCTAAGGGTAACCCCGTGCCCAAATTTTAGGTCATTTGGACTAGGGATGAAGAGTGGGCATTCATTTTAGTTTTTTCCCAACTCTAGGTACAACCCAAACTAAAATGGGTGTTGCGGTCAAAGCACTTACCCAAACGAGTTAAAATTAATTTTAAATTAATCTAGACTTGAAGGGCTACAAATTTCGTGATAGGACATTTTTCCTAAATCGGCGTCTAAGTGCCTCATTTTGCAGCATCAAAAAGCGCCCATTTAATGTATCTTTTCCTTAAATACTATATACATAATTTTTATATTATAAAAAATGTTTTACTGTTCATCTTCTACAAGACCCGAAAACCTGACTCGGAAAACTTGTATTTCCTGTAGCTCTTCCGCGATCGTTCGCCGGCCATCCGGTAACTTCCCTGGCCAGCCTCCACCACCACCACCTCTGTCGAGGCAATGGCTATCGGTCGGCGGTGGTTTGGCCGCCGGAGGTGGCGGTTTCCGGCGGACCCGAAAATATATTTTTCATGGTTTTTTCAAGAAAATGCGGGATAGGTCTAGCTTCATTGAGCACGAACTTCCTTTCTATGATCCTAAGATCTACCCATAAAAGAAGAAGTAGAGGATGACCTTGTTCGCGGTATGGAGGTGAGATGAACGTCGGGTTGCCATGGCGCGGTGGTGGCGTTGCCAAACCTCTCCTACAACCAGAACAACAACTCTAATCCGTTTGGTCAAGAGTGTAAACTTCTCATCTTGCTCTAAGGGGGCTTTTATAGATCACCAAGTGGGGAGGGGAAAGGATAAAGCATTTAAGGCCATGCAAGCTCTCCTATTAATAGCATTTCGGTTATGGTGGAGGGAGAGGAAAAGGTGGAAGATAAAAAGATGTGTCCATGTGGCGATTTCCTATTGGACCAACTCTTCCTCATTTTATTAAGTAATTAGAGAAGGAAACGGCCCATAAATAATGTAACACCTCTACCCGTCAAGAAGAATATAATAGAGGGTCCGGCCGGGGCCCCAAGCCATATTCCACAAATAGGCGGAGACGCTATGAAATAATATCATACAACCCAACGAATCCTAACACAGAGAATTCTAGCGGAAGCTTCACGGTTGAATCCTTGAACTCAAGCAAAACAAGAACTGTCCACTAACAATATAAGAATGTATACAACCCAAGTATTTGGCCTTAAGGCCTTACAAATTTATCTTAGCAAAGGTGTGGTTTACAGACATCGGCACGCAGGCCGGCCACACATGAACAAAAAGAAACAAAATAAAGCCTTCGAGGGCAGCAACAAAACTTGGACTTCAGCCCTCTAAGTGCCGCTCAGACAAGCACCTCTTGCACCTGCAAGAACCAATCCACCAAGTGATGGTAACAGGGCAACGGTCAGCATTAATCTTACTAATTATAACGACCCTGCCCCTGGCACGGGGCAGCGGAATTCCATCCCTGCATAGCATTTTTCCAACAGTATGTATAGCAAATCACGCAAGACGTGCACGACCGCATAGTCAATACATATCACAAACGCCGGCACGATGGCCAGACGCTCCGTGCACTCAAGGCACATTTGATTGTACCGGAAACACCGGATCCCACTACCGTTCAGAGGTCCCAGACATGACGGTCCAAATTGAGCATTTCCAGTCTGATCGGCACACAAGCCGTCGACTCTCGCTATGTGATCCTAACAGGGCCTTAAGCACCCAAGGTTAGACAACCATAACGCGGGTACTGATCCACCTTCCTCATTGCTAAAAATCATCAGAATTAAGACTGGACTGACGTGGGTACAGCTTCACCTTGAACGTCCGCCACCAAGGAATTCCTCTAGTTGCAGCCTAATTGCTCAACTTCATACCACATGGCACTCACGGCCACAAGAGTTGAACCCAATTCTCACCATTTCCTAGACTTCCTCTAGTACTTCCTGCGGTACTAAGCCACATGCATCCACCACGGATTTCATGCATACAAGCAATAATCACGGAGTCTTCTCCAATATGCAAACAAGCATCACAAATCCAGACCAGCATGTCCAGATGGGCTTCACACAGCATGCCTAGATCCGTACTCCGATTCCGGACTCTAATAATGGGGACTTCACATATCTACCCCAAGGGACACCGCAACTCACCGCACACTCGCGGGAATGGTTTTCCCTCTGCAAATGCAAGAAAGTAGGACTTAACATGTCCAAGAAGGAAATTGGTACCCCTTTTAATTAGCCTCGGAGCCATGGAGAGAATTGAGACGGATGAAAGCCTTCGCAGCAGCCTTGCTTTCGCAAATCCGAACTCGGCTCACGATTTGGACCACCGTAGCACCACCGGCAGCCGGATTCCCCTTCTTCTTCCTTGCCTTGCTCTCCTCTCTCTCTTATCTTTAGAAAGAGAATGGAAAACTCAAAATGAGCTATCTCATCATCAAATCCCGGCCTTATCAACCCAGGAAATAGCCTAGGCCATTGGATCTTGGTCAAAGGAAATGGAAGCCTCAGATTAGCCCTGAAATTGATTTTCCTGGGCCAAACACGGGTTGTGACATGCCCGTGTCACAGGTCGTGTTCCTGAAGCGGTGTAAAACCGACTGAATATAAACCAGAACACGGGAATCGACACGCCTATGTCGAACCTGACACGCCCGTGTCACCAAGTACACGGCCGTGTATCTGGCTGTGTTACCCCTGTAACACGATCTCCAAAATCACCCGAGCTGGACACGGCTAAGGCACACGCCCGTGTCCCTAGCCGTGTGCAAAACACGCCCCTGTGACATGCCCGTGTCACAAGCCATGTTCCACACTCGACGATCAGTTCTCGAGTACTTGTCGAGAATAGGGGCACGCCCTGGGACACTCCCGTCACCCAGGCCATGTACACCTGACATGCCCTGAGACATGCCCGTGTCTCAGGCCATGTCAGCCAACCTGAATCCCAATTTTGGCTTTTTAGATTTCTGGGGTGTTACAATCCTCCCCTCTTTAAAAAAATTTCGTCACGAAATTTTGATGCAGTAGGGAGATAAAAACATAACACAATATAGGATAATGCGATATATATGTTTCTATCAAATAGACAAACGAGCCAATAGGTTACAAAAATAACTCGGGAAACTCGGCTCGCATGGTCTACTCTCGCTCCCATGTTAGCTCTTCTCAGCCACAATTGTCCCACCGGAGTTTGACCATCCCGATTGTTTTGTTCCGCAACTGTTTCTCGGCTCGATCCTCGATCCGAATGGGCCTCACCTTTGTCGTTAGCCCATACTCAACCGGCACCCGATCATTCTCAATCACTTGAGCTAGGTCTTTGACTTCTTTTCGTAGTACCGAGATGTGGAACACATCATGCAGTTAACCCAATTCCGATGAAAGAGCAAGTCGATAGGCAGCTTCTCCAACTCGCTCCACAACTTCAAACGGACCAAGGTATCAAAGACTTAGCTTTTTCAACCGCCGAATCCGATATACGCCTTTGAAGGGTTTAATCTTTAAATAGACCCAGTCGCCCACCGCGAACTCCACGTTTCGGTGCTTAGCATTGTAATACTTTACTTGCCGATCCTGGGCTATTAGTAGCCTCTCTCGAATAGAGTGTATTGTTGAGTTTCATCCTCGACTTGCTTTTGTCCCAACAGTTTGGACTCACTAGTTTCTGCCCAAGCTAGCGGTGTACGACACTTGCGACCATACAGAGCCTCAAACGGTGCCATACCAATGCTCGCTTGGTAGTTATTATTATCGGCAAACTCCAGCATAACAAGATGATCTTTCCATTTCTTACCGAAGTCCAGGTCGCACATACGGAGCATATCCTCCATCGTCCTGTTGCTTCGTTCAGTTTGGCTATCTGTTTGAGGATGAAAGGCCGTACTGAATGCTAACTTCGTGCCCAACAGTTGATGGATTAGCCTCCAATATTTCGAAGTAAATCGCCCATCTCAGTCACTAACGATGCTCCGGGGAACACCGTGCAATCGAACAATCTGCTCCACATAGAGCTTTGCCAACATTTCCACAGAATCGTCCCGCTTGTTCAGTAGCAAGTGAGCCACCTTTGTCAACCGGTCTACAATCTCCCAGATTTAGTCATTTCCGCGTTGAGATCTCGGCACTCCGTGCACGAAATCCATAGAAATATCCTCAAACTTCCACTGTAGAATCGGAAACGATCTCATGAAATTGCTCGGTCGTTGACATTCTGCATTTACCAAAGCATAAGTACGACACTTAGCTACATACTCGTCTATGTCCTTCTTTAAACCGGGGCACCAGAATAATTTCTTCATGTCCTTATACATTTTTGTGCTCCCAGGGTGAATTGAGTACTTTGTAAAGTGCGCTTCGTATAACAATTCTTCTCATAATTTAACCGCACAATGGACGCACAATCGGCCATCCTTCCGTAATAAACCATCATCCCTGGAGAATTATTCACCAGACCCTTCCTTTGCATAGCGCTGGAGACTTTCATCCAACTTCATTGCCCGCCGAACCCTGTCCGCAAGGTCATACTGAATCTCCATCCAATTCAAGCATGCATTGGACGAAGAATCCCTCTCAACACAAGATATCTCCAACGTTTCTAACTCCTGGATTAGACGCTCATCATGTATCCGTAACAAACTTGCCCGCACCGGAGTCCGACGACTCAAGTCATCAGCGACCACATTTCCATTTTCGGGGACATTGTGATTGTCGAAGGTATAATCCCCTAGGAATTCCATCCACCTCCGTTGTCGCATATTCAAATCCTTTTGATCGAGCAGATACTTTAGGCTTTTATGTTCTGTATAAATATCTACCTTCACGCCATAAAGATAGTGCCGCCACAAATTTAGTGAAAAGATCACCGCCTCCAACTATAAGTCATGGACGGGGTAATTACATTCATGCACTTTTAATTGACGTGAGCCATAAGAGATCACCTTGCCAAATTACAGGAGAACGCAGCCTAAGCCGCTTCCTGACGCATCGCTGTATATCTCAAAATCGTCTGTACCATATGGCAATGTCAAAACAGGTGCCGTGGTCAAACGACTCTTTAGCTCCTCAAAAGCTCGCGGGCACTCCGGCGTCCAAACAAACTTCTTATCTTTTCTCGTCAACGTAGTCAAAGGCAAAGCAATTCAGGAGAAGTTCTCCACAAATCGCCTATAGTAGCCTGCCAGTCTAAGAAAACTCCTGACTTCGGCCACCAAAGACATCACTGGCCAATCACGAATGGCACTTATCTTTGCTGGATCCACCGCTATGCCCTCTCAACTTACCACATGGCCCAGAAAAGTCACCGACGAGAGCCAGAACTCACCCTTAGAGAACTTGGCATACAGATTATTCCTTCGCAAGGTATGCAATACCAACCGCAAATGGTTTGCATGATCTTCCTCTGACTGTGAGTACACGAGGATATCATCAATGAATACGATCACAAACAGATCCAAGTATTCGCGGAATGTTCGATGCATGAGATCCATGAATACCGAAAGTGCATTACATAAGCCAAACGGCATCACTGTGAACTCATAATGACCGTAGCGTGTGCCAAACGCTGTCTTGGGAATGTCACCTTCCCTAATCCGCAATTAGTAATACCCGGATTTCAAATCAAACTTGGAATAGACGGTTGAGCCCGCTAGCTGATCGAACAAGTCATCGATCCATGGAATCGGATACTTGTTTTTCTCCGTAAGCTTATTCAGTTCGCGATAATCAATACATAGCCACAAACTACTGTATTTCTTTTTCACAAAAAGAACAGGCGCGCTCCAAGGTGACATACTTGGGCGTATGTATCCATGCTCTAACAGCTCTTACAACTTAACTTTCAGTTCGGCCATCTCTTTTGGCGCTACCCAATACGGCGAACGGGACACAGGTTTCACACCTGGCACCAGCTCGATAGCGAAGTCGATTTCCCTTTGGGGAGGTAACCCCGGAAGGTCCTTTGGAAACAAATCCGCATACTCCGACACAATTGGCACTTAACTCACACTGGCCTCCGGCGCCACCGCCTCTACGAGTGTCAAGAATAACTCCGCACTCTTCCGAACTTCCTTAATGACTTGGAGAGCAGATAACAACATTCCACTCATCCCTTGTATACCAATGAACTTGGTCTCTTGTTCAGTATTCTTCCCGAGTGTGACCTCTTTTGAAGTGCAATCTATACAGGCACACTGCTCTGAAAGCTAGTCCATACCAAAGATTATATCAAATTCCTTGATCGACAATACTAATGTTTCCACCTTGAACTCCCGACTCCCTAACTTGACCTCAAGACCGCAAGATTTATCCACGCACATCAAACATCTGTTAGGTAACAACACCTTTACACTGTCTGTCGTGGTCTGGATAGGTACCCCGATACGAAAGACGAAATCTTCAGACAGAAACGAATGGGAAGCACCTGTATCAAACAGTGCTCGCGCCGGATACTCTCGTATAAGGAAAAACCCTATAACATCACAATTAAACAAGCACAACACACAGTATAAAATAACATTAAAAACTGTGCGCACCTGTGACGATATCGGCCTGCTTAATGGCCTCCTGTTGTCCAAGGTTGAAGACCCTAGGCTGCGTGTACGAGTATGAAGACTCCACCACAGTCTTCCCTTTCTCCGCATAAGACGCTCCGGTCTTCTTGTCACCCTTTGGAGGACAAACTCGGCAATCTCGTGCGAAGTGTCCCAACTTCTCGCACGTAAAACAAGCACGAGATCCATACCCAGATGTCTCTATCACAGTTATAGAAGGAGCTTGTCCAGTAAACTTGGACTTCTTTCCCCATATCTTACAATACCCAAACTTCTCTAGACGCGACGTCTTGAACTCTGGCTTTGTCATAGACAAGGTCCCCTTTTCTTGCCCCCTTCTCATGTCCGTCTCCAAAGACCGAGCCGTACAGACTAAGGCTTGAAATTCCTTACTCACAGAACTTGAGAGCAAATACCGCAGCTCATCTCGCAGTCCCGCATAAAACCTACCAGTCTTACGCTCTTCTTCGGCGAAGATTGTACCCGCATATCTTCCCAAATGTATGAACACATGCAGGTACTCATACACACTACGATCTCCTTGGGTTAACTGTTGAATTTCCATTTCCATCGATATCCTTGGCTGCATTGGTAGATGTTGTGCCAAGAACAGCCGAGAAAATTTGTCCATCGAGACCTCTGCTAATTGCCTGCCGGCCAAGTGATGCAGTTCAATCTCATCCCACCATAATCGAGCCTCTCCTTCCAGTAGGAAAGTGGCCAACATAACCTTCTGTCCCTCCTCAACCTTGATAGCTCTAATGATCCTCTTGATCCTTGCAAGCCAATCCTCTGCTTGGGCTGGTGACCCAGCCCAAGTAAATTGTGGAGGATTGAAGCTCATAAATTCCTTCAATTATTGATCTGCTGTCCGCGGATCAACTACAGCTTCTACCGGTTTTTGCCGTACCCCAGCATGCGTTGGCACCACTACAGGACGTGCCTGCCCAGCCTGCTGAGCATTCATCACAGCAAGTACCGTTTCCGTGATGAAATGTACTGTTTCAGCGGATGGAGGAGGTGTGGGATCCACAGCTGGTGCCGCACTTTCTACAGAATGTTGAGGTTCGGATTGACCCGCAACACTTCTAGTCACCTATATTTGTAAAACACATAATTTTGCGACCAAGTAAAACGGAATACTGACAAAAAGAATACACAGGTTCAACAATCAAGTGTATTTGCATTCCTAAGTGGATATTTTTGAGTTCAAGTTAAGTGTTATAACGACAACATTAACACGTGCTCTCCACCCCTCAAAAGAATTCGTCCGCGAATTCGGAAGAGATCGACCAACAAGCTGATACCAAATTGGTCGGAGGATCGAAACCTCCCTCTGATACCAAATTGTAATACCTCTACCTGTCAAGAAGAATATAATAGAGGGTCCGGCCGGGGCCCCACACCATATTCCACAAACAGGCGGAAATGCTACAAAATAATATCATACAACCCAACGAATCCTAACACAGAGCATTCTAGCGAAAGCTTCACGGTTGAATCCTTGAACTCAAGCAATACAAGAACTGTCCACTAACAATATAGGAATGTATATAACTCAAGTATTTTTCCTTAAGGCCTTACAAATTTCTCTTTACAAAGGTGTGGTTTACAGACATCGGCACGCAGGCCGGCCACATATGAACAAAAAGAAACAAAATAAAACCATTGAGGACAGCAACGCAGCTTGGGCTTCAGCCTGCTAAGTCCCGCTCGAAACAGCACCTCCTTTACCTGCAAGAACCAATCCACCAAGCGGTCGTAATAGGGCAACGGTCAGCATTCAACTGACCAATTATAATGACCCTGCCCCTGGCATGGGGCAGCGGAATTCCATCCCTGCATAGCATTTTTCCAACAGTATGTATAACAAATCACCCAAGACGTGCACGACCGCACAGTCAATACATATCACAAACTCCGGCACGACGACATGACGCTCCGTGCACTCAGGGCACATTCCAGTGTACCAGAAACACCGGATCCCACTACCGTTCAGTAGTCCCAGACATGACAGTCCAAATTGAGCAATTCTAGTCTGATCGTCACGCAAGCCGTCGACTCTCGTTATGTGATCCTAACAGGGCCTTAAGCACCCAAGGTTAGACAACCATAATGCGAGTACAAATCCACCTTGCCCGTTGCTCAAAATCGTCAGACTCAAGACTGGACTGACATGGGTACAGCTTCACCTTGCCCGTCCGCCACCAAGGCATTCCTCCAGTTGCAGCCTAACGGCTCAACTTCATACCACATGGCACTCACGGCCATAAGAGTTGAACCCAACTCTCACCATTTCCTGGACTTCCTCCAGTACTTTCTGCGGTACTAAGCCACATGTATCCACCACGGATATCATGCATACAAGCAATAATAACGGATTCTTCTCTGATGTGCAAACAAGCATCACCAATCTAGACCAGCATGTCCAGATGGGATTCACATAGCATGCCTAGATCCATACTCCGATTCCGGACTCTAATAAGGGGGACTTCACATGTCTACCCCAAGGGAAACTGCAACTCACAGCACACTCCCGGGGATGGGTTTTCCCTATGTAAATACAGCAAAGTAGGACTTCATATGTACAAGAAGGAAATCGTTACCCTTGGAATTCGCCTCGGAGCCATGGAGAGAATTGAGACGGATGAAAGCCTTCGCAGCAGCCTTTCCTTCGCAAATCCGAACTCGGCTCGTGATTTGGACCACCGTATCACCATAATGAGCTTTAGAAAGAGAATGGAAAACTCAAAATGAGCTATCTCATCATAAAATCCCGGCCTTATCAACACATGGAAGAGCCTAGGCCATTGGATCTTGGTTAAAGGAAATGGAAGGCTCAGATTAGCCCTGAAATTGATTTTCCTGGGTCGAACACGGGTTGTGACACGCCCGTGTCATAGGCCGTGTTCCTGAAGCAGTGTACAACCGACTAAAAATAAACCAGAACACAGGTATCGACACGCCCGTGTCGAACCTGACACGTCTGTTTCACAAAGTACACGGTCGTGTATCTGGCCGTGTTACCCCTATAACACGATCTCCAAAATCACCCGAGCAGGACACGGCTAAGGTACACGCCTGTGTCCCAAGCTGTTTGCCAAACATGCCCCTGTAACACGCCCGTGTCACAGGCCGTGTTCCACACTCGACGATCAGTTCTCGAGTACTCGTCGAGAATAGGGGCACACCCTCGGACACACCCGTGTCCCAGGCCGTGTACACCATACATGCCCTGAGACACGCCTGTGTCTCAGGCCGTGTCAGCCAACCTGAATCCTAATTTTGGCTTTTGAGATTTCTTGGGTGTTACAAATACTCCTGGTGTAACTTCCCATAATTATAGTTAATTATGGCATGTGTTAAAGAAATTTCTAGTCTGGCTGACATTTCGGCCTTTGTCACGGGAGTGACATATAGGTCATGAGCATGACACTAGTCCACTCGTCATTCTCGAGTCGACGACCGATTTTACTGCATCGGTTCACGGGTAACCCCCATGTCATGGGCATGACACGTTTGTCACGGGCGTGACAGGTGTTCTTCGGTCGATGTTTGTCGATCTGAGGTCGACGGTCGGTGGGGCATCACACCCTAGGTCACGGGCGTGATGGGTCGGTCACGGGCGTGACAGGCATTCTTCGGTCGACGTTCGTCGGTCTACGGTCGACAGTCGGTGGGGGCGTCACGCCCTAGGTCACGGGCGTGACGGGCCTGTCACGGGCGTGACCAACCCGTGACATGAGTTCTGAGCTCGAGAATCATCTTCCCTATTTCGTCGACCATCGAAGGAGGCACAGGTATGACGAGCCGGTAATGAGCGTGACCAACCCGTGACTCGGGATTTCGGTCGAAGGACTTCGGAGGATTGCGTCTTCGGCTAGTCGTTGTTCCTGAACCTATTTTTAGATCGATTACTGTCAATTTCTGGGGTTTAAGGGGGTTCTGTCACGGCAGACCGACTCCTAGGGGTCTAGCCGGAAATTGGATGTTACAAATCCCAATAAACAAAACAAAAATTTCATCCCCGAAATTTAGGTTAAGCCTACGGGGATTTCTACCGGAATAAAATAAACTTGTAACATCCCATATGGTTTTCCTATTGAGTCGAAGCGACTACTTGTTCAATAAACGAAGGAAATTCCCCAATAAACAAAAGATTAGCCCCTACTTTCCTGACTAAGTGCGCATGCCTAGGTTCTCAATTTCCCTTATCTAGTCCTACCGGTTCAATACATGAAGGTAATTTATAGTATACCGAGAGGTGGTGAGGTATACCTGCTTGAATAACTCTGGGTATTTTTGCCTCATCAGATCCTGCGTTTCCCAGGTGTGCTCCTCCTGACCGTGGTTCCTCCACAGAACCTTGACTAAGGGGATCTTCTTACAGCGTAAGATTCGTACTTCTTTTGTCATCGATCTGAATCGGCTCAAAGTGAACATACCGGTCATAAGCTATCGGCCCTTCGGTGGTCAAAATCTGCTGCTCTAGGCGTAGTAGAGCCCTCCTCAGCGAATAAATGTGGAAGACGTCGTGTAGAGCTGCCATCTCTAGTGGCAACTCCAACCTGTAGGCTAGGGCCCCGATCTGCTCCAGGATCCTGTAAGGGCCCATATACCTAGGGCTGAGCTTCTTCCTCCGACCGCGCACCCGTGAAACTCCATGCATGGGCCGGATCTTCAAGAAAACCCGGTCTCGAACCTGGAACTCTAACTGACGGTGCTGGGCCTTATAGAACTTATCCTGTCTACTCTGCGCTTCCAGCATCATGTCTCGTATCAATCTCACTTGAGCCTAGGTGTCTTCGACAAACTCTGATCCCAACAACTTTGGATCCTCGTCCTGAATCCATGACAGTGGAATCTTGTACCTCTGTACGAGGGTGGAGAGCTTTGTTAAATGTCGGGCGAGAGTCCAAATAAGCCTGGACTGACCTTTTCTCCTTATACGTACACTATCCATCCTGATTTGACATGATCACCTTAATAAAACCATGATAACGGACTTCTACTCCCAAACTTCAAGAAACAACCACGGTAGTTTTCTTCCGGGTCGGGGTGACCCTAGCTTCCTCGGCCAGTCTATCCTCGATGTTCCCTATATAATTAAGCCCGGAGTGGGGATGAGGAATCATGTGTATGAAAATCCCTAATTATACCCTCGAACTTCGACTCTAACTCTGGCAGTGTATGATAATTGTGCCTCTTTCTTCACTCAGGGGAGATACATGTTCTGAGATACACCATACTTCCGGTGATACATCATATCGATTAAATTTTTACCATTCAGATATCCTGAATCTTGTTACCCATCATCTAAATTTTTTGTGATCATAGTTAATCCTCATAATTACTGCGTCTTATTACCATGTTAGTGTCTTGGTAATGCTACAGGTCAACATTCCAAACATGTTTTTATAAAATCTTATCTTCGCCCGAATAACGTCAAATTATATCGATTTCAACCTCACTATGTTTGTTACGCCACATTCCCTAAACAAGGTCCAAGGGAACCCAAGCCAATACTAATTTGCCCAATAAACAAAATTTTTGCCCCCAATAAACAAAAGATAAGCCCCTACCTACCTTGGGCTATGCATCATTGATATTACCATGTTATATCCGTCCTAGCTGGGTGCACAATCCCTAGGGAATCAATCTTCGACTTAGGGTTCCAACCTGATACTTACCAATATACTCCATACTTTAAAATCTATGAGTCACATTTACGACGACCTTATCGGGGTCAAAATGTTCCCAATCCCAAATGGGTATCTTCCGAACTTGAATTCCTATCCGACCCTCAGTGTTTGTCTTGTTGGTTGCCTCCAGGTAATTTTGTCTCTGGTACGAGGGTCGAGATAAAATGTCTTCTGCCATTTTGCTAATAGATCATTGGCCTCAATTCTCCTTAAGGCCATCCTACCAGTTTGAGTAATCCTTGATTGGGATAGTAGGGACACCTGAGTTTATGTCTTAGGTAGTTATTCTCGTGGTAAACTCCTCCTTTATTCTCTTTGGGTATCTCCTTACCTTAACCAAGTTCATACCCAAGGTCTATTTTGAACTAGGGCATACTATAAATTGTCATGGTTAGTCATGAGTCCTACTTGGTTGAGTCTAACTCATTGGTTAGAGGATTATAAGATGAGATCTTCGCAGCCGGAGGTGTTCCCTTCTGGGGGCAGGGTTTACTGCAGGCTACAAAAAAGAATTCCAATTAATGAAGAAGTGGACTTTTACATGTGATTTCCCTTATGGGCACACCACTGCTTCCGCTGCTAGTTTGTCCCCAAACAAAACTCAAGCGGGGGTGACCCAGGGTTAGTGGACTGCTACCATTCTGATCGAGGTTCGCTCTGATAGCACTTGTAAGACCCCATTTTTTTTATTTTTAAACATCGGGTTCTTAGGCCCAGAACCGCCGCTTTGTGGTGACACCTTCTCGCCCTGAAGGCCGTCACTACAAAGCATCGATCCTGCCGGCCAAATCGATCATTACCACAGCATGGAAATAGAGAACAACCAGTCCACAGATATCACATATATAGAAATAATAGTCTCCATGAAGGGAGTGTCCACAGAATAATATATCAGAGTACTAAAATACGGGCTTATGCCCGGTACATCAAATCCTCACTACACAGTCACTCAAGCGGAAGCAAAGTAAAACACTACTAGAATCAGGGACTCACAGTCCCAGCTATCTTAACTCTAGAGCTAGACTGCCCCATGTCCAAGCGCACCGGTCTCTTGGGCTGCTCCCTCGTGTTGGGCTCTACGATTCCCTAAAATGATGCGGTTCGAAAACCATTAGTCATAAAGACTAAGCTTTATCATCCCCTACCCCTTCCCCCATGGCTCCTAAGTACCGAGCGGAGAGGAAGCAAGGGAAGGACATGAAAGTGGATATTAAATCAAAAGAAACAGGTGGCAGCGGAACTAATCTAGCAATTCTATAATTAATAATGGAAATAAGACGAAATATGAAAATTAACCTTCACTTATGTGAGAACACATAAGCGGGGTCTTCTACAAGGCTCCCATCGTATAAAAAGTCCCATACCAATTTATACGTTGGGGTGTCTGTTATCAAACATCAGTATATATATATATCAAAATAAACCTTAATTTATAAACTTGCCCACACAAGCTTATAGACCAAGGGGTCGTTTTGCAAGTCCTAATGTATAAGCGTCCCATTCCACTTATACTTTAGGTGTCAGGGGTTAAATGAATCGATTATTCTATGACATGCTAGTTGGTATGATGTAACATGCAATTGCAACACAGACACCCGACTCTATGTACACAGACCTTTAGTTTCCCCTTTCTGGAGCCGTAACCTCCCAGGATACCTCTGTAGTTGCAGACAGAAGAGGTGGGTTGGGCCTCGCCCACCTCAAAAACAATAAAGCACTACAAGTCAGACTAATCATACGCCTCAACGCTTGGTGTACGAAGCGGACTCCTGCGTACTCTTGCCGGCTGGCACACCGGACTTTTGTTGGTGAAGTGCTAACCAAACTTGTCGAGTCAGCCTATTGGCTTCGGTGCATCGACCCTCCAATACTGAAGACCCACCACCTTAATTTTCTTTCCCTTTTATGCACATGCAAATTTAATGAATTCAAAATAAAAACAAACCGAGCCGAAGCACCCCGGACTAAAACGACTGTCTCAAATAATTGAGTCGAAACTCCCCGGACCAAAACGTCCGTCTCTTAACTATCCGAGCCAAAGCTCCCAACTATCTTCTTGTACTATCTGTGTTTGTGAAATGTGCAACCCTAATTACTAAGTTACTCTTTAAAGCTTGTTAATACAGTTCACGTTAACCCAGGACTGCCCCCCGGTATACCCCGTGAAGGGCTCTCAAAGGGCACTAGGAACTATGATGGTAGCTGAAGCCCATCGTTCCCTTTCGCAAGGTTCTTATTATTATTGGTTGATTCCCTTACCCATTCCCTTCTCATATTACGATAGACTAACCTATTGTGATTTTTAACCTTCCTCTCCTCGGGAAAGACGATCTTTCGTCGAACCCGAGCACCTCTTAACTCTAGCCCACACCACTTCTCACTAACCTTCCCATCCTTATATGGTGAACACTTTCACATCCAACCAATTCAGCAGATTAACTAACTCCAACGCTATGCCCCAGCATATCCTATGACTATTAACTCAAATTGCTAATTGCAAACTATCTTATGCTATATGTCGAACCAGATAGGAAATGATCCAATACTCATCCAAATGCCCTAACTTATTTACTGGAGGTATATCATGATATAATTAGCCTATAATCAAAAAATTATAATTTTTCCTAATTTATCTGGCATTTAATGCATTTCCTCAAAAATTCCAAGGGCTACCCGTTTGAACATGAACTACCCTAAGTACTCATGCAAGATGTCCATCAAAATTATTATAAATATTATGTTATCTTAATATGGTAAATCCAAAGTATCACAATTTTTCTGTCATCAAAAGGGCAATAAAACTATTTTAGCAATATTTTCTATCTTTCGTTATTTATGAATCAAGTACAGAGAATAACCATGCAAAAATTATAAATTAATTATACTATGCAGATACATCCTTAAGAATAGCATTGGCCAAGTTTCGTAATTTTTCAATAAGTATTAATCTCTGAATAAATTTATTTTTAAAAATCTCAATAAGGTGGACTTGTAAAGAAAGTGTCGTAACTAAGATTCTAAATATCATGAATAAATTTCTACAAGCATATAATGGCCTGTAAGTCTCAATTCCTAAGTCTCATAATTTTTCAACATCAATATCATCCATAATTAATTTTTAAACCATAAAACCCCTTTTTAACATTTGTGAATGAAGTACTAGATTTACATAACTAAAAATTATACAAAAATTCAGGAGCAACCATTCTGACCTAAAACATTTACTTCCAAGATTTAATGTGTTTCAATGAACAGAAAGATCTAAATAATTAAAACGTCAATTAGGGCTATCGAACACTGTACACATGAAGTGCTAGAAATAAACATCATAAAATTCCAGTAAAATTGCTATAGGTTCTACCCATTCCAAAACTCACTCTACCCAAGTTTCACAACTTTTAGATAATGTTTAGTGACAAGTTTTTCCTATTTGAGATTTTACCCTAACACTAAGGTTAGGGTTTTGTGGTATCTACCTATCTCCAAATCCTCCAAAATTCCATCCAGATGATTTATATTATGCTAACGTCGACTCTACCGAATTTCAAGGCAATACGAGGGCATTTGCCCTAATGTCCTTCACAACCCTAAAAACCCTCCCTTTAGGGTTTGAGTTTGGATCCTACCGTAAATCAACCCTAAACCACACCATTTTTCTCCAAGTGGGTTATAATAACCCTTCTAAGTCAGTGGTCAAAATATCAGCCTCTGTTGAGGTTATTTGACCGTCCCAACCTTTTAGTGCATTTTTTACTCAAAAACGCCTAATTAATGCCTAGTTAAGGATATGTGATTTCCTTCCCAAATCTCATCCTAATGAGTTGGAATTTTGAACAAATCTAGGTTTTATAGCCAGGGACCACTCACAAATATTTGGGAGGGTTTGGAGGTCATTTGACCACTTAAATAAATTACTCTAACTTTATTCAATTAAAACAAAACCTTAGGCAAAGTATCTCCAAAAATTCTCATTTATGGACAGCCTCTAGCTTTGGCTAAGGGTAAATTCCTGCCGAAATTTCTGGTTATTTAAACAAGGGACGAAGAGTGGGCATTCATTTTAGTTTCTGCTCAACTCTAGGTACAACCCCACTAAAACGGGTGCTGCGGTCAAACCACTTACCTAAATGAGTTGAATTTAGATTTAAATTAATCTAGACTCGAAGGGCTACAACTTTTGTGACTGGCCATTTTTCCTAAATCGGCATCGAAGTGCCTCGTTTTGAAGCATCAAAAAGCGCTCATTTAATGTATCTTTTCCTTACATACTATATACATAATTTTTATATTATAAAAAATGTTTTACTATTCATCTTCTACAGAACCCGAAAACCTTACTCAAAAAACTTGTATTTCCAGTAGCTCTTCCGCGATCCGTCGCCAGCCGGCCGGTCACTTCCCTGGCCAGCCACCACTACCACCACCTCCGTCGAGGCGATGGCTATCGGTCGGCGGTGGTTTGGCTGCCAGAGGTGGCGGTTTCCGACGGACCCAAAAATATATTTTTAATGGTTTTTCCAAGAAAACACGAGATTGGTCCAACTCTATTGAGCACGAACTTCCTTTCTATGATCCTAACATCTACCCATAAAAGAAGAAGTAGAGGAGGACCTTGTTCGCGGTTTGGAGACGAGATGAATTTCGGGTTGCCATGGCACGGTGGTAGCGTTGCCGAACTTCTCCTACAGCATGAAGAACAACTCTAATCAATTTGGTCAAGAGTGTAAACTTCTCATCTTTCTCTAAGGGGGCTTTTGTAGATCACCAAGTGCGGAGGGGAAAGGGTAAAGCATTTAAGGCCATGAAGGCTCTCCTCTTAATAGCATTTCAGTTATGGTGGAGGGAGAGGAAAAGGTGGAAGATGAAAAGATGTGTCCATGTGGCGATTTACTATTGGACTAACTCTTCCTCATTTAATTAAGTAATTAGAGAAGGAAACGACCCATAAATACTTCTGGTGTAACTTCCCATAATCAGAGTTAATTATGGCATGGGTTAAAGAAATTTCCAGTCTGGCTGACGTTTCGGCCTTTGTCACGGGCGTGACACGTAGGTCACGGGCGTGACACTAGTCCACTCGTCATTCTCGAGTCGACGACCGATTTTTCTACATCGGTTCACGGGTCACCCCCCCATTTCACGGGTGTGACACGTTTGTCACGGGCGTGACAAGTGTTCTTCGGTCGACATTCATCGATCTAAAGTCGACGGTCAGTGGGGCGTCACGCCCTAGGTCACGGGTGTGACGGGTCGGTCATGGGCGTGACATGCATTCTTCGGTCGACGTTCATCAGTCTGAGGTCGACGGTCGGTGGGGGCGTCACGCCCTAGGTCACGGGCGTGACGGGCCTGTCACGGGCGTGACCAACCCGTGACATGAGTTCTGAGCTCGGCGATCAGCTCCCTGATTTCGTCGACCATCGAAGGAGGTCATGGGTGTGATGGGTCGGTCACGGGCTTGACCAACCCGTGACTCGGGATTTCGGTCGATGGACTTCGGAGGATTGCGTCTTCGGCTAGCCGTCATGCCTGAACCTATTTTTAGATCAATTACTGTCAATATCTTGGGTTTACGGGGGTTCTGTTATGACAAACCGACTCCTAGGGGTCTAGCCGGAAATGGGATGTTACACCGCCCAACTGGGGAGGAGGGTAGAGATGGAGACCCGATTAGTCTCAGGATCCCACAAGAGCTGAGGATTTCCTTCCGCATTCAGACACTTCACGCCGAGGACGAAGTTCCAGTGCCCCTTTGGAACCTGCGGGGTGTGGCTGGAGTGAAGGTTTCGGCGGCTACGCCCTCGCCACCAATCCCGCCTACGGCAGGAAGGCTCTCAGCAGGGACCCTAATGGTTGCCCCGGCGGTAGTTATCGCCTCCCCGACTGCCGACTGGATCTTGGCGAGGGATCGAACCTTGGCAGCAAGTCAGGAGGGAGAGGCCACCACGGACTTCGCCTTGTCTATGGCGGTGGGCTTTGGTCTTTATAACGGGTTGGACGAGAAGGTACCGGGCTTTCGCTTCCCGGCACCAGATCGAGGGGGAGGAGCCAGCTCATCCCAGTAGGAGGGAGCCGCAGTTTGTGCAAGAGCCAGTGGATCTCTCGTAGCCATGGTCTCGACAAATGGCTGGCACCGAGGGATTTCCCGCTCTACTGCAAAGTCGACAACATTCAGCTTAACATTTTAGAGTATGAAATGTCAAGATAAAGACGAGACCATACCTTCGCAAGGAGCCACTGCCAGGAGAGAGTCGATGTCACGCTTGAGAAATTGGACGTCTAAGTCCTTGGTCCCGAAGAAATCCAGGATGGTGCTCTCACCCGACACTAGAGTGGGCGGCTTGTAGGCGGCATTGTCATATTGGACTGGCGCGAGGGGCATGTTGCCGAAGTCACCGGAAACATAGACGAACTTCTCGCCCCAGTTGTGATGCTTGTTAGCGAGACCATAGGTTTTGAGCAGCTGACCAGAGAAGAAGACTACCCCGCCCTTAGCGCGAAAGATGAACAGCTTCCGAAAGAAAGGTAGACTAAACTCGATCCTCTCTGATCGCATGTAATAGAAGAACGCCACCAGGATGGCGACTGAATTAGGTTTGAGCTGGGTGGGAACCACCCCATTGTAGCGAATGGCCTAGCGAATCTCGGGCCAGAGGGGGAGGCGGAAGCCCACCTTAAAATCCTCGAGGGGGATGGAGAGCTCTCCCTCTCCCACGAGATTTACCCTATCATCGTTACCTGGGTTTCTCGCGGAGAAACCAGTATGGATGTAGCGGGAGGTGATCAGGTGGTACTCGTTCATGGTCAGTCGGCAAGGAGGGATCTGGTGCCTCCGAAAGGCTTGCGCGCAGTTGGAGCGTCCTTTGATATCGTCTTGCATCGTGGTTAAGAGATTGAAGGCGAAAGTTTGGGGAGAAAGGCGATAATGAGAGAAGGTAGCGGAAGTGAGGGAAGGTCTCGGCAAGGCGCGAAAGCAGCAAGAAGGAGGGCAAGGTTTCCGAATCGGAGAAATAAATGCGCTGGATGGGCAGGCCTATTTTTATAAAACCGTAGTAATGATGGTTTTTCCCAAAAAGGCGGCGAGGGTACAATCGCCATGCCTCAAGAAAACACTGCCTCATTTTCCACCCCAACACACGTCAGGCGCCTAAGCCAATTAGAAGATTCCGGTTCATAGATAACAGCGATTGACAGACACCTTGAGTGCGCGCAAACAGCGAGATAACATCTTAAAACAGAGCAATGAAATAGAAATGGAAAAAAGAGGGGCTCTCGCCGAGCGAGAGCCACATAATAGATAATAATAATAATAAAGCCTGAAGCAGTCAAGGTTCAAATTAAAAAAAGTGGGTACATTGCGAGAAGGGTAGGCCAAGGGATGAGGGAGGCGAGACTCCATTATTTAGTATGGTTCCCATCGCAATCATCCTCGTTCTCGCCTTCTGGTCCTCGGAGGAGCTCGCGGGTTGAAGTAAGATGACAGGGTGGTGCATCCAAGGTTTATCCGGGGCGCGTGGTCTCAAATCCGTGGAATACACCGCCATAGGGACGACCCGACGGTAGGCATATCCTGCCACCCCGTCTCGCCCAGGAAGTTATAATCCCGCTCGAGGGCCTCCATCCTTTGCTCCACCATCTCTCGATGTTCCTTCTCCGCAGAGGCATTGGTCCGCTCTCTCTGTACGAGCTTCGACAGGATTGTCGGTATCCTTTTTCGCCATCTCTTGATGTTCCCGGCACCGTCAATGATTTCTTTCATCTACTCGGAAGAAGGAAAGGGGGAGATCTCGTCGTCATCCCCTTCCACTCAAACTTCATCTTCGTCTTCATCTTCCTCGTCGGCTCACGCTCCCGGGTCAACAATCCCTGGAAAAATCAAAGTACCATGGTTATGGCGAGGGAAAATTAAAGGCTATGATAGTACCACGTAAAACTGCCAGACGGTGAGAGATACCAGCCGGCGGCAAGCGAGAAGGCCCAGACTCTCCCTCATTCTCCTTTCAAAAGAGGAGGTGGAGCAGTTTTACTCGTCCCGGGCGGAAGGTCTTGCATGAGGTGATATCGACCTAGCCGAGAGTTAGGGGATTCGACCTCTCTCACTTGGTGGCTGGCCACCTTTGGGGATACGGAGGGTTCGGTGGCCACCCCTCCCGCCAGTTGGGCGGGATTAGCCGTTTGGGTGACCAAGTTAGCAGCTGCTTGTTCGTTCTCCCGGGTGGCGAGACCCGGGCTGGCAGAAGCTGGTGCTGCGGGAAGTCAGTTCAACAGTTTGGAATGTTATGGTTGGAACGATAAAATAATGGCAGTAGGGATAAAAGATTACTTGGAGTTCTCGAAGGGTCAGCTAGAAGAGTGGCCTCCGGGACCCGTGATGGATCGCCGGGAAGGCGAGACGCTGAGTCTGGGTGCACCAGCAGGGACCCGGAGCCGTCATGTCAAGCCATCTCCTGCGAGAAGTATTGCTAGTCATTTGTTAATCCATTTGCTTATTCAGTTCATAGTCTTGGTAATCAGTAAGCCGGAAAGACGTACCTTCTGTAGAGGGGAAGGATTATCTGCACGAGCCACAGGGTGGCACCAAGGGCCTGCTCTTGAGTCCTCTCCCTCGTGGCTATTAAGCGAGCCCCTATCTCCTCGGATATAGGCATCGGTCGGCTATAGTTCGCGAGAAGGGTGGAAGAAGGGTGAATTTTTCAAAAGGTCTGATTGAAAATTTATAGCACGAGGGTGGGGCCCCTCAAACGGTTTTCTCTAGCTCAACAAAGCACTCTCCGAACACGTAGGTAGGATTATTATTTCCGAGCATGGCCAAGCTCAAAAATAGTGGGGATTATATACTACCCCGTGTTTGATGAGTGGGCCGACCACCCCAGGAGATCAAACTAGGGGATCCCATTCCACGTCAGAACAGCAAGCAGGCGGACTCAGAACGACCAACTCGCTCTCGACAAAGCTAGGTGGACAAGCTGCGCAAGCAGGTCCACCCAGCCCTCTCCCGCCTGTAGTTTGTCGAGCTGAGCTTGGCTTTTGTCAATCTAAGCCTCTTGTACGCCTGGTGTTCGTCGAGTTGAGCTTGGCTTTTGTCGATATAAGCCTCATACCTGCCTGGAGTTCGTCGAACTCAATATCTCTGGGCTTTGGGAGTAACAATCTCAAAACGGTCTGGCTCGCGCTCGACTGCAAAAAGAGGGCGGGGAGAACCAAGGTCGCGTCCTCCTAGGGCGACGAGGAATGCCTCAGCATTTGCAGTCTCGCACTCGCCCTAGTTAGCTCGGCCGAAAATAGGCGAGCTAGACCGGTCGGGCTCATGTCTCACGAGGTTCAGGGAAGGTGGTGAGTGCCAGATCCATTGAGCACTCGCCTCCCCACACGAGTGAAGGCGGCGTGTGCCAGCTCCATCGAGCACTCGCTGCCCCAAGAGAGTGGAGGCGGCGAGTGCCAACTCCATCCAATACTGTTCGCCCCAGGCAAGTTGAGGTTTTAGAGGGCTACTCACCTAGTTTTTTTGTGATCTATCTTTACCATTTTCCCCCGTTGGCCTGCCTATAGCCTGCTAGAATAGGGGAGTTACGATGTTGGCAGACCAAGTTGGGCCGTACATAGCTGTTCAGAATAGCGGAGGTTGGCTAGTTGCAGGTCAATTTCAGAAATCTATAAATAGATCCAAGGGGCACCTTAGAAGGCATGCTCATTTGTCTCTTAGTCTTCTAGATCTTTTGGAGGTTGCTCTAACTCGGCTCTTGGCTAGCGAGGGGAAGTGCTCTAAGATCTTGCGGGTGTGTGGTGGGACCTCCGCGTTGAGCCCCTGGGTCAGTTCTTTAATCTTTTTCCTTGTCATTTTGCTTGCAGGAGAGAAGTAGGTGCGCTATCACCCCTTCCCCAAGGGTGAACTCCACAGAGACCGATTTTTCATTTTCAACACTGGCTAAAACTAATTTCATCATTGCTAACCCTAGACAAGAATATAAGCCAAAGTCAAAATCCACATAAGTATAAAATGTCCAATAAGTACACCAAATAAAAGAAGCAACCAAGGCTTCTATAATATCAAAGTACATATGAAATGCCAAAAGGCTACAAAATTAGTCTCTCAAAAACTCATATCAGAAACTGACGATAGAGATGGTATCATCACTTCAGGCCCTGTCTCCCAGGCCTGGAAGTCCTCCTGCATAACTTGCTGCTGCGGGGTCTCCTCCTAAAAAGTAAGACGTAGCAACCGTTAATTATAAAGACAAAGTGGCTATCACCTCTTCTCCTCCGACAACTCTTAGGCACCGGGTGGAAAAAAGAAGTGGGTACAATATATATATATATATATATATATATATATATATATATATATATATATATATCAACAGTAGTACAAGCAGGTGGTATAAGGCTTATCAATATCAGAGTATCCATCAAGATATCAGAAATAACTATAATAATTTATACTAGCACTTCTCCCATCAACAACAATGAACAAGTAAAGTCCTACAACAAGAAAGTAACTTAACTTATATGAATGCTCATACTAACATATAAGTTAAGGATCGGCTTAATAGTAAAGAAACTCATCATATAAAAGTACCCATACAAACTTATAAGATAAGGATCTGGTGTATGTAATGCAATGCAATGTTATGAATGACTTATGATGACTCACCCATGCTCACACAAAAGTACGTGCTTTGTCGACACAGACTTGTACTTCCCACTTTTAAGGGGGTAGCTAACCTCTCAGACATCATCCGTCATGGCCAGACAATGACAGTGGAACGAGCTTTCCACTTCTAGGCAAGCATCCACACTAACAAGCCTAGGCCTCCGTACGCCTCAATGCTAAGAACACAACAGTGGAGCTCACATGCGTACTATGACTCAGAGGGGTCTTGGGTATATATGCACCAAGAACACAGCCCAAAATGGCCTATAGGTGTGACAGGGAAAGGGCCTTGGGAATAAGCACCAAGGAAATAGCCAATCAATCCACTTGGCATGGAGAGGGCCTCAGGAATGAGCACCGAGGACACAGCCAAACCGTCCAAAAGTCTATTTGTCAACTCCCGTCAGTGTGATGACTGGCGAGTCCATAGACCTGGAACTCTATCCTTATCCCAGGATTATGACACCATGTGGAAACTCACACCGCATGCAATTTCATATTTAAGGTCTCCACAGTGTGTCCCTTTTATTTATTCACATCCCATGATCAACAGCACGCAAGGGCTCCACACCGAGTCCCTTATCCCGACATTGTTCCAGTGCGGCAAGCACACACGCACTCCCAACCCTTCTATATTTCCATACCACAAAAGGGTTCATCGTTTACACACGTGGCAAGCCACCTTACATAACATACCAATCTCACACTGCTACCCGTAGGGAGACTCAACTCTAAGCAGTGGATTATTATACACATTCATCTTTATCATCATATCACCTGGGCATGTATTAACCTTGTCCATTTCCTTATTAACGTCAAGCATTCACAATCAACTATACTTCCACAGGAATATCATTGTTGAATCAACATATCAATTTATTTGTTCTCTAGCTTACCCAAACCATTTGTTTGTTGACGTCCTTCGAACCGTTGTTACAATCGTGCTCTACCAAACCATTTGTTTACTTAAGGGTCTATCAACTAAATCCCATCAATCATTTGTTTAGCACAATTACCAATAGTTTAAGTTTAACAAACCACATGAAAATGAAGGAGACGTTGCTGACACGGCCACAAGTGATCCCCGTCTGAGAGAGTTCGTCGATTTGGACGATCGCTGCCGCAAGCTCGAGGATGGGATCGACGTCCGCCTCCATTATATAAAAATATATAATTATAAATTAAATAACTATAATTATATATTTTTAGTAATTTTATTATTTTAGCAATTTTATTTTAAGTATTTAATTCATGTTTTAATTTTCATTTCATGTGTAATGATGGGTGCTTATAACAATCATGTGTTGGTTTAATTATTTCATTTCATGTGTAATGATGGGTGTCTATAACCATCTTATTTTCAGTTTGAATTTTGAATTTTGATTGGAAGGAGATTGAGTGGTGTAGGCTATATATAGCCATGTTAATGAAGGATTGTTTAGAGAGAGAATGAAAGATTAAAACCTTAATTCAAAGATTGAATTTCCCCCCTCTTTCACTCTTCCCCCTTAGGCAAATTTTGGCCTTCCTTCTCATCTTCCTCCTCTCCCTCTTCAAAATTCATCCAAGTCTAGTTCCTCCTCTCCCAAAAACCGACCTCCAACAAAGCAACCATTACCCACGTCCTTGAAGAAATCGGCCAAGGCAAAGATCTCCTTTGTGGATTCCAACTCCAGCGTGACGCGACGAAGGAGGACAAGTTTCCTCTCGATCCGGAGTGACTCCGGCGGAGCCGTTGAAGAGTGATCCAAGTAGAGAGATCGGAATCATCTATTTCGATTGGGTAACGAAACCTTCTACCTTTGTGTGTTTCTTTTCCTAGATTTATTCCTGTGGTGGTAGATTCTTAGCGTTGAATTTTGATAGCATTAATTCATCGTGGTTTTTCTTCGATCGGTTTGTGTTTATCTTGATTGATCTAATTTCGAGAAAGGATTGACGAACCTTCGTTTTCTTTTGTTGGGAGAGATCTACCTTTTCCGAATCGTATTTTATTTGGTAGATCTCTTTTGATACAACATCGCTCATTCGGACCGGGTAGGTCCTTTTAGCCGGAAAGAATATTGGCCTATCGCCTCTATTCGATCCTAATCGTTTTGGCTACCCGTACGCTAGCATATAATTGATAGAATTAATTAACGTAGTGTCGCATAGAGCGATTGTGCGAATATAGGATTTAGATTGTGGAGAGGTATACATGCTAGTCCGTAGATATATTTCAGTGTCAACGTACAAGCCTGCATCAATTTACCAATATTGGCCTATCGCCTCTATTCGATCTTAATCGGTTTGGCTACCCTTACGCTAGCATATAATTGATAGAATTAATTAACGTGGTGTCGCGTAGAGCGATTCTGCAAATATAGGATTTGGATTGTGGAGAGGTATACGTGCTAGTCCGTAGATATATTTCAGTGTCAACGTGCAAGCATGCATCAATTTGGTATCAGAGGGAGGTTCACGTCAATTTCCTAATTGGCACCCTCCCCCTTTTATTATTTTTCACCATCACGCACTTGCATGTTCATTGCACAGCATAAAAAAACAAAGTTTGAATTTTTGGTCTGCAAAGAGCGGCCTAAAATTTTCAATTTTTCTCCGATTTCAAGAAAATAAAATTCAAGAAATTCTCTATCATTTTATTAGTAAGAAATAAAAAAAATTATTTTTATTAAGTCATTATTTTTATTAAATCTGTATAAATTTTTCATTTTGGTCTGCAAATAGCGGCCTATCTTTTTATTTTTTCAGCAAAATCAAAAAATAAAATTTAATTAATAATGTTCATATTATTTCCAGCAATAAAATAAAATAAAAACATTTGTTATTTTAAGTAATCAGCGAGAACAATTACATCTGTGAAAATTATATAGGGCCTTATTATTCATTGCATATGCACCAGTTCCGGGTGAGTTTTCTCTCCGGTTCTCACTGATATGGCCTATGACATTCACGTTTCCCTTTTAGACTATTGTTATGATAAACCCATGGCTAAACACACCCCCGCCTTGCCTTCATACCATAGGAAAACTAACCGTCCCAACGCTTATCATCCCACTAGAATGGAGGTACTTACTTATGACGGTTTAGGGTGTCCCCAAATCTTTAGAGACTGGCTTAAGGGATTAGAGCATAATTTTAATTGCCAATTATGGGATGACCACAAAAGGGTTAACTTTGCCCGAGAGCAATTAGTAGGTCAAGCCCAATTGTTTTGGTTAAACGATGAGCGTCGTGTTGGTAGTTATAAACACACTTGGCGGGCAATGCGAAGCCTACTCTCAGATCAATTTGATCCCGCCTACCTTCACACTGCTGACCCCAAGCCTGTGAGTGAGTATAGTTGTGGAGCAAGACCCGTAGTTATTCATAGGAGTTACTATATGCCTCAGGTTAGATCATTTCCCCACAATGATAGGATTACACCTAGTGTGCCTAATTCCACTCCTATGGAAAATATGCAGTCTAGACCCTATGTTTTGGAATCGAAAAATGTTACTACTAGGGTTATGCCTCCTTTAGCCTCGACGTCTAAGCCCCCTGATATAGTGACTTATACCCATGAGGATGCTTATGTAGATGTGGTATCTATTGATCCTGAAGATGCTGATGTTGATATACTAACTCTGGATTCTGAAGATGACTAGCTAGGTGAGAGTATTCCTTCACATATGATAGTTCCCAATGAGGCTAAATACGCTGACGATTTGAGTGACGATGAGGAGATTTGTTTCCCTATTGACCTGGATGAGGATTTATCCTCTAAGGAATCATCTTTGCTTCCCTTTGATGATGTTTCCTAGGCGTCTCCTTTGAATATCATGGAGTCTTTGGTTGACCCAGTGTTGGTAGATGTTTCAACAGTTTTGGAAGAGTCACCTTGGGATGATCTTAGTGATGCACTTTCGGGAGATAGTTCATTGATATTATTGTCGTTGCTTGAGGTTCAATCTAATTTAGATTCTCCCCGGGATTCGATTCTCCCAATCCTCTATCCTCATTTAGACGTTGTACCTACTTCATGGGAAGATTTGGTATCAAAGCGAGGTTGTAATAAATTACTCTATATAGTTGCATCTTATGATGATTTATATGCTTGTTGCTCGCCGAATGAGATGGTGCACGGATTTAATGCACAAGTGCTGATGGCCGCGGAACAGAGACCGACTGTGGTTGGTTCGAAATGGTCAGATTCTGCGGGCCGGTTAGAAGATCGAGTTTTCTAACGAGAGGAGGCAAGTGCACCTATCGCAAGTAGTACTCGGTATTCGGGAAAATACCGAGGTCGTATTATTCTCAGGGACGCGTTGATTATATCTACTCTTCCAGGAACACTATTATCTTACTATCAGTAAGGTGGGATTTTTTAGTTTAATTAAAACGGAAAGAAAGAGAGTTGAATTTTGCTAAGTTAGTTCGATGACGGGTTAACGCTCAGCATCGAATCGGATTAAGACTAAAATAATTCTCAACAATTATTAAACTTTGTTTTTAAATTAATAAAAGGCACTTGGCCATGGGGGTTCCAAAAATATGAGCGCACTTATCTCTAGGAATATTGCTCACCTAAACATTAAGACTATTCGACCGATCGTTAGACCGACGAAGGATTCCTCTTAATGCCCGCTTTACGCTAAGAACCCCGCTATTGGGTGGGGAACCCAATCCGGCAGAACTACGCTTCTCCTCTTTCGAGGGGGCATACGCAGTTCTCTTTACCCAAGGGGGATCGGTCCATACGTGCAGCCTCTCGGCATCGCGTATGGATAACAGAAATAGAGCCCACACATCGATTATGTGGTCCTATGCGTCGTTAACCCGGGGTAAACCTTAAGTCCTTAAATTAAAATAAAAATAAAGTTTTTTAATTATTTCAAATCATTTTATATGTCCCAATGCTCTTCGATGTCGAAGGCTAAAAGAGATTAGCCACTCATCGGTATGGGGACGGCTTTATGTTTTTAGGTGAACGTGAGTGTTAAATTAAGCACTGAACGATTATAAGAGAAAACACAAAAAATAGGACAATTAGATAAATTGAAGGCTAATTGATGCAGGCACTCACGCACACTTCAAAACCATAAAGAAAATTAAATAAAGCAAGCCCTACTCAAATGAGTAGGCGGAAATAAATGCACACACGCACACACTCTTCTTAATTGAAGAAAGCGATAAATAAAGCGGTAAAATTATCTCGTACACGCACGCACTCTACATAATTGAGAAAGCGGTAAAATTGCAAGTCCCGGCTCAAATGAGGGGGCGGGAGTAAATTTATCTCATACACGCACGCACTCTACTTGAAAGTAAAACACACACACGCACTCTACAGAAATGAAAACACACGCACCCACACAAAGTTTTCCTACTCAAGTGAGTAGGAAGAAAATGAAAGCAGTAAAAAGACAAGTCCCACTCAAACGAGTGGGCGGGAAATGAAAGCAGAGCGCCATTTAACTCTTAACGAGTAGGCGGAAATAAATGCATACGCACACGCGCACTCTACAGAAGTTGAAATAAAGCAATAAAACCTAACTCATACACGCACACACACTTGCAAAAATAAGAAAAACGAAGTTGCTGAAAAATTAAAACGACTGCATTTCTACCGCTAGAATGCGGTAGAAATGCATAAAAAGTGAAAATAAAAATTAACCGAGCGAAATTATTTTGCAAATAAACGCAAAATGGAAGTACTCGAAACATTAATACAACTGCATTTCTACCGCTAGAATGCGGTAGAAATGCATAAAAAGATGAAATAAAAATTAAAGGGACTAAAAGTTTTGAAATTAAAAAGCGAAAATGAAGTGAGCGAAAAATTATAACGACTATATTTTTATTCATAAGTTTTTATAAAACCTCCAAAAAAGTGAGAATAAAACTAAAAAGGAACGAGAAGTTTTACATTCCTAAGAGCCTAAGTTAAAGAAAATAAAAACGAACACCTTTAGGGGAGTTTTTATAAAACCTATATGAATGAAAAATGATAAAGAAGAAAAAGCTAAAGCTAAAAAGTGCAGAAAATGAAAACTAAAGGGACGGCACAACGGCTAGAAATGTCGATAAATCCTAAATCTAACTAAGTTAGCAAAGCTATAAAAATGAAAACATAAAAGAAACACAAAAAGATGAACGAAAAATTGCTTAAGTAGGCGCATTCAAATGGATTTTTCATACTAATTAGAAGAGAAAAATTCAAATTTTATTAAAGCAAAAACCCTAATACAAACTAAGAGAGAGAGAGGGGGGAGAAATTCTCCTTACATAAGTATGGAATCCAAATGGGCAGCACCTCCCCTAAGCAAAGTGGTCAAAAAAGTGGACAAAATAAGCTTCCTAGAAGCTCTTATTTATAGACAAATTTTTGGGTTGGTCACACCCGTGACTAGGGCGTGACAGGGGGGCGTGTCGACACTATTCATGAGCTGATCGGGTGACTTGACTGGAAAGTTGACTTCGGCTGAAAACGTGGCGGTCACGCCCTATGTCACGGGCGTGACATGTGTCAGTCACGGGCGTGACTGGGGCGTGTCGGGGAGGTCGAACTGGGCGCGGTCCGGCCGCAAAGTCGTGCGCGTCACGTCGGGCCAGGTGGCTAAGTCATGCCCGTGTCACACCTTGACACGGGCGTGTCTTGGGGCGTGTCGAGCTTGGTTTGATCATCGCCGATCGTCGAGCTGGCAACCTGTGGTCTGCGATCGTCGAGGGCGTGACACGGGCGTGTCAGTCATGTGACACGGGCGTGTCAATCAACATTTTGACTTTTTCTGGAATTTTTCTGGAATAATAATAAAGCTAAGCTAGAAATAATATTTACAAAAATAAGCAATTTATTGGATAAAACAGATAAAACCAGACAAAAAACAAACAAAATTAACTTAAATAAAATACGAAAATATAGGTATATTTACAACTCATCAAACCCCGTACTTAAGCTTTTGCTATTCCAGAGCAATAGTTTGAGGTGAACTTATAAGGAATAATAAAAAACCCTAAGTTCTACTACCGCTAAATTAATTATAAGAGAGATCAAATAAAAATATACGGGGTATAAGAGTTAAGTCCTAAAATTATTTAGATGATTTAAACAGGGCAAAAGTTTTGGCCAAAAGACTTCTTGATGTAATCAAATAGAAAGCAATAATTGTATTGGTTAGATTAACATAAAATAGTTTGGAGTTATACGAACTTTAGCTTATAGGAGTGTTATCGGAAATAATGCAATTTACGAATTATGGTCTCAAAAAGATTTTTGAATTAATTCTAGAGTCATGAAATTGGCTAAGGGGGGTTGATGTTGGTTTATGAAGATGCTTGGATTTTGAGGCGAGGTTATTTTTTTCTCGAACCTCCAATTTTTTTGATTTGGATGTTAAAGGAAAACGAAATCTTATTTTCCTTAACATAAAATTTTTTTCTTCTTCATAAATAACCCAATGTATATGTGTTGGAGTAATTAATTTTATTCTCTTACTCCGTAACGTATAATCTTTTAATTTATTGGGTGCCTATGTTTACGGAATGAAATCTTATTCCCATTGACATAAGATCTTTTTCTTTTTGGGGAAATAATTTTATCATACCAAGTAGGTTATGATAAGTAAGGGGAGAAAAGAGAACTAGATTTTTAATTGAAAAATAATTGAGAGCAACCTTTATAAATTGTACGTTCCAATTTTTCAGAAAGCTAAAAGCAAGCATAATTGAATTCTATAGTCGTTATTTTCTAACATGGTACACATGCTCCTATCTATGAAAAATTAGAAGTAGTGCCTAAAGCGAGTCCCCTATTTTTAACAAAGTATAATAAATTCTTTAAAACTTAACCCCGGCTATTTAGATTTTTCAATCTATAATTAACAAACGAATAGTGAACAAAGAATTGATCAAATTCGCATATAAATAAACTCAAAACGAAGGTTTTGGATAACAAGAAACTTAAGAATGAGATGTTTGATTTATTTGTTTCATAACTTACATAAAATTTTTTTTGTTGTTTTTTTTTTTGAAGTTATGCTCTTTTTTTTTTGTATTTTTATATCTTTAATATATACATACTAAAAAAAAGAAAAAATGCGAAAATAAAATTTTTTTGGATTTTTAAGTTTTGTGAATTTTTTGTATTTTTATATTTTGTGAATTTTTTTCTATTTTTAATGAAATTTTCATTCTATTTACAAAAGTTTGGGAAAAAGAAAAAATATTTACAAGGATGAGAGGGAAAATGGGAGAGGGGAAAGAGAAAGAATATTTACAAGAAGTATTTACAAAAATTATTTACAAAAATATTTACAAGAATATTTACAAAAATATAAACTAGGTAGCCGCGAGATGACTCGTTATGTGGATGGCTCGATGAGCCGGATCTCGCGGACCGAGTTAAAAATAAGTCAAAGTTTCAAAAATGAAACTTCAAAAAAATTTTAATTGAAAATTTTTTTGATTTTTTTGTGTTATATATATTTTTTTGTTGTTTTGTTTTTTAAAATTTTTTTTGTTTTGTTTTGTTGTTTTTTTTTGTAAGTGAAAAAGAAAGTACGAAAATACGAAAACACCCCCATACTTAGATCCAACATTATCCCCAATGTTGTATGCCAAGTATGAGGAACAAGACAGCAGGTATATGTACAAAAAAAGAAAAAGAGGGGGGGGGGGCAGAAAATGTCCCTGATCCGCGCTCGGGGAAGCCCATTAGAAACCCTGCATTTATTAGAAAAATAGAAAACATAATAAATAAAGACGTAAAAAAGATAGACGTTGGGTGCCTCCCAAGAGCGCTTTGTTTATAGTCGCGTAGCTTGACTATAGTGGTGGGTTTATAAGTCAAGGAGGGATATGGTTTCGCTATACTCGATCACAGGGTCGCCCGCTATGTAAGTCTTTAATCGATGACCGTTTACTTTAAACGAGCCTTTTTCCGGGTGGGAGACGAGTACGGTCCCATATGGAAAAACTGCTTCAACTAAGAAGGGACTGGACCAACGGGATTTGAGTTTGCCAGGAAAAAGTTTAAGATGAGAATTATAAAGAAGGACTAGATCGCCCGGAGAAAAAATTTTGGGGGTTTTAATTTTTCGATCGTGATAAAACATAGAACGCTCCTTATAGAACGTATTGCTCTCGTAAGCATTCGCACGCCATTCCTCGAGCTCGTTTAGTTGTAGTTTTCTATTCCGAGCGGCTAAGTCAGAGTCGAGGTTTAAGAGTTTTAATGCCCAAAGTGCGCGGTGCTCCAGTTCTACGGGTAAATGGCACGCTTTGCCATAGACTAATCGAAACGGGGTACAACCGGTAGCGGTTTTGTACGCCGTACGATACGCCCATAACGCGTCGTCGAGCTTAGCGGACCAATCTTTCCTATTAAGTGAAACGGTTTTTTCTAATATGCGTTTTATCTCTCGATTTACTACCTCAACTTGGCCACTTGTTTGCGGGTGGTAGGGGTGGTAAGCTTGTGCGTGACTCCGTATTTAGCTAACGTCTTAGCCATTAGAGCGTTACAGAAATGCGTTCCCCTATCACTAACAATAGCGCGAGGCATGACGAAGCGAGAAAATTATTTTTTTAGAAATGTAACGACGACTCACGCATCGTTGGTGGGGAGAGCTTGTGCTTCCGGCCACCGTGATACGTAGTCGACTGCCACTAAAATATATATATTTATATAAGAAGGAGGTAGGGGGCCAACAAAATCTATGCCCCATAAATCGAAGACTTCGCATTCTAAAAACAAATTTTGGGGCATCTCGTCTCTACGTGAGATGTTACCCGACCGCTGACAGCTATCGCATGCGCGCACAAAATTGTGCGCATCTTTGAAGAGAGTGGGCCAAAAGTAGCCCGCCTCTGGCGCCTTCCTAGCGGTCCGGTTGGCTTGATAGTGCCCCCCGGCTGGACCCTCGTGGCAGTGCCGCAATATTTGTGTGCACTCCACTCCCGCAATGCATCTTCGAACCGCTTGGTCCGCGCAGATACGTAAAAGAAATGGGTCATCCCAAAAGATATTTTTCAAGTCGGAAAAGAATTTCTTCTTTTGATGACTTGAAAAATTTTTTGGAAGTACCCGCGCGACTAAGTAGTTCGCAAAATCTGCGAACCAAGGAGAAGAGGACGAAGACGAACGAATGGCGAGAAGGCGTTCCTCGGGGAATCTGTCATTTATTTCATATTCGACGAGCGCTTCCGCACCCGGATTTTCTAAACGGGAGAGGTGGTCTGCCGCTAGATTCTCCGCGCCCTTCTTATCTCGGATCTCCAAGTCAAACTCTTATAGGAGGAGAATCCATCGAAGAAGGCGGGGCTTCGCGTCGGCTTTAGCTAATAGATATTTAAGGGCGAAGTGATCGGTGAAAACGATAACTTTAGATAGCGTAAGGTACGAGCGAAACTTATCGAAAGCGAAAACGACGGCTAAGAGTTCCTTTTCCGTCGTCGTGTAATTCACTTGTGCGGAAGTGAGCGTCTTGCTAGCGTAATAAATAGGATGAAAATGTTTTTCTACGCGTTGGCCAAGAACGGCGCCTAAGGCAATATCACTAGCGTCGCACATGATTTCGAACGGAAGGGACCAATTAGGGGCCACTAGAATTGGAGAATTGATAAGTTTTTGTTTTATAAAGTTAAAAGCAGACTCGCAATCGCTACTAAAGACAAAAGGTGATTCCTTTTCCAAGAGGTGAGTAAGCGGCTTTGTTATTTTTGAAAAATCTTGAATGAAGCGTCTATAAAAGCCCGCGTGGCCTAAGAAACTCCTAATAGATTTATGTTAGTCGGCTGAGGAAGTTTCTCTATGATTTCTACTTTGGCCTTATCGACCTTTATCCCCTTAAACGAAATCTTATGGCCGAGGACCAAACCTCCTCGAACCATAAAGTTACACTTTTCCCAATTTAAAAATTGATTCGTGTCCTCGCATCGCTGGAGGACACGATCAAGATTACGAAGACAATCCGGGAATGAGCATCCGAATACAGAAAAGTCATCCATAAATATTTCCATAATATCTTCTACTAGCTCACTAAAAATTGCTAGCATACATCTTTGGAATGTAGCCGGCGCATTGCAGAGGCCAAATGGCATTCTTCGATAGGCAAAGGTGCCAAAGGGGCAAGTAAAAGTTGTTTTCTCTTGGTCTTCGGGGGAAATGGGGATTTGGAAAAACCCCGATAAACCGTCGAGAAAACAATAAAAAGGATGATCAGAAAGATGATCAAGAATTTGGTCAAGGAACGGTAGTGGAAAATGGTCTTTGCGGGTGGCATCATTAAGTTTGCGATAATCGATGACCACACGCCAACCCGTAACAGTACGAGTTGGGACGAGCTCGTTGTGCTCATTCGCCACTACGGTTAGACCGCCCTTCTTGGGCACGACATGAATGGGACTAACCCATGCACTATCAGAAATGGGATAAATAATCCCCGCATCTAATAATTTAATTATCTCAGCTTTCACGACGTCTTTCATGTTTGGGTTAAGATGTCGCTGGGGCTGAATGGTTTTGCGGCAATTATCGTTTAAGAAAATTTTGTGAGTGCAGAAAGAAGGGTTAATCCCCTTTAGGTCAAAAATTTGCCACGCAATTGCGTGGCGATGTTTAAGCAAAACATCCATTAACTCGGAGGTCTCCGAATCGCTTAAATACGAAGAAATGATTACCGGGAGTGTATCATTTTTCCCCAAAAATGCGTATTTTAGGGATTCGGGTAATGGTTTGAGTTCTAGGATGGGCGGTTCTTCTAGTGAGGTTTTAGTGCTAATGTCTTTTGAACCAATTGGTTCAAAATGCATGTTCGTAGACGCGTCCTCATCGCAATAAAAATTTTCGAGTGAAAAAAAATTTTCGTTTAAAAACTCGGACTCGAAAACCGGAGAAGAACAATCTCCATAAAAAGAATCTAAAGAGTAGCAGAAATCGTCGCTCGACGATGAGTCTTCCATAGAGGAGTTAATAGAAAAAGTAACTTGGTCGTCTCCTACCTGAAGGAGAAGCTGACCATTACTTACATCGATTAACGCACGTGAGGTCGCGAGGAAAGGGAGACCAAGTATTATTGGTACATTGGCGTCTTCCTCGATGTCCAAGATGACGAAGTCCACCGGGAAGGTGAACTTGTCTACTCGGACAAGAACATCCTCAACAACCCCGATGGGGAACCTAACCGAGCGATCCGCTAGTTGGATGCGTATATTGGTAGGAGCAAGAGTACCCAAACCTAAACGCAGGAAGAGCGAGAACGGCATCAAATTAATGCTCGCGCCTAAGTCTGCCAAGGCGTATTTTACTAATACATCGCCAAAAAGGCAAGGGATAGAGAACCGTCCCGGGTCGTTTTGTTTTGAGGGCAATTTACTAGTAAGAGCCGCCGAGCAGACAGCGTTGAGAGATATATGCGAAATATCCTCGAGTTTGAGTTTATTAGAAAGTAGTTCTTTTAAAAATTTCGCATATTTAGGCATTTCCGAGATAGCCTCGCAAAAAGGAACATTAATATGAATTTGTTTAAGTAATAAAATAAATTTTTCATATTGCGCGTTCACTCGCTCGTTATCTAACTTATGCGGGTAGGGTAACGCCTTGTTTAAAATAGTTTTGTCGTTAAAAATCAGTAAGGGTTGCGTAATCGAAGAAGAGGGAAGAGAGGTCGGAGGTGAAATATGTACCTGAGGATCGATCCGTTTTGGATCGACCACCTCCTTACCGCTACGGAGGGTTATAGCGTTGGCGGTTTCCCTTGGATTGGGCTCCATGTTCCCTGGCAGTGCCCCCAGGGCGCGTTCCGACATAAGTCGCGCCAGCTGTCCAACCTGGAGTTCTAAATTTTTTAGCGATCCGGTGATGTTCCGGATATTGGACTCGTTGGACGCGACATAACGATTAAAATTTTCCTCCATCGGGGATGGCTTCATAGGAGGGGGAGGAGGAAACGTTGGCACAAAAGGAGGGGGAGGGGGATGCTGCGCGTTGTTCGGGTTGCTCCTGGAGAAATTCGGATGGTTCCTCCAACCCGGATTATAGTGGCTACTATAAGGGTTGTTTTGAAATGAGGGACGCACCGGATTTCCCATGTAGTCCACGAATTCGTCGACTACGCAGACGTTAGAGGGGGGAGAAAACAAGGCGGAGTGGAGGAGGAAACAGACATCTCCGCCACCTACTTAGTTAGCCTTTCCACTTGGAGGGCTAGCTGAGCAGTGGCATCCACTTCAAAAATGCCCGCCTGCTTAGGGCACGCCCGCGGGACATTCCACTGGTAGGCGTTCACCGCCATTTCCTCGAAAAGGGCCTGGGCGGCCTCGGGGGTCTTATTGTTCAGAGTGCCCCCGGCAGCCGCGTCAATCATTTGACGCGTCTGACTATTCAGTCCATTATAAAAAATTTGTACCTGCAACCACGTTGGCAGAGCATGGTGCGGGCACCGGCGGAGGAACTCCTTAAAGCATTCCCAAGTCTCGTAAAGAGACTCAGAGTCATTTTGGACGAACGAAGATATGTCCGCCCGCAGTCTTGCAGTTTTTGCAGGCGGAAAATACTTCGTAAGGAATTTCTCAGCCAATTCCGCCCAGGACGTAATGGATCCCCGTGGGAGGGAGAGTAACCACGCCTTAGCCTTGGACTTAAGGGAGAAGGGAAAAAGGCGCAAACGAATGGCGTCATCAGTGACGCCATTAATTTTAAAAGTATCGCAAATTTCAAGAAAATTAGACAAGTGATTATTGGGATCCTCATCCGGCAGTCCGTCGAACTGCACGACATTTTGGTTCATTTGAATCACACTTGACTTAATTTCAAAATTATTGTTGTCCACAGCGGGCCGAACAATACTCGACCCCGTATCATCCAAGTTGGGCCGAGCATAGTAAGACATAGTACGCTCGGCCGGTTGGGCATTATTCGGGTCGGCCATAGAAGAAGAAGAGGGTTCTCCGATAGATTCTGCGGGGTCTAAAAAGGGAATTCGACGGAGAGATCGGATACGCGCAAGAGAGCGGTCGATCTCGGGGTCGAATTCAAGGTTTTCAGAACTCGAAGGTTGTCCACGGGTCATACACCCTAAAAAAACGAAAGGGGGATGGATTTTTTTTTGTGTATAAAATTTTTTATTTGAAAATAAAGTAAAATTAATAGAGTCCCGGATTCAATATAACAACCGTGCTCCCCGGCAACGGCGCCAAAAACTTGATGGCCGCGGAACACAGACCGACTGTGGTTGGTTCGAAATGGTCAGATTCCGCGGGCCGGTTAGAAGATCGAGTTTTCTAATGAGAGGAGGCAAGTGCACCTATCGCAAGTAGTACTCGGTATTCGGGAAAATACCGAGGTCGTATTATTTTCGGGGACACGTTGATTATATCTACTCTTCTAGGAACAGTATTATCTTACTATCAGTAAGGTGGGATTTTTTAGTTTAATTAAAACGGAAAGAAAGAGAGCTGAATTTTGCTAAGTTAGTTCGATGACGGGTTAACGCTCGGCATCGAATCGGATTAAGACTAAAATAATTCTCAACAATTATTAAACTTTGTTTTTAAATTAATAAAAGGCACTTGGCCGTGGGGGTTCCAAAAATATGAGCGCACTTATCTCTCGGAATATTGCTCACCTAAACATTAAGACTATTCGACCGATCGTTAGACCGACGAAGGATTTCTCTTAATGCCCGCTTTACGCTAAGAACCCCACTATTGGGTGGGGAACCCAATCCGGCAGAACTACGCTTCTCCTCTTTCGAGGGGGCGTACGCAGTTCTCTTTACCCAAGGGGGATCAGTCCATACGTGCAGCCTCTCGGCGTCGCGTATGGATAACAGAAATAGAGCCCACACATCGATTATGTGGTCCTATGCGTCGTTAACCCGGGGTAAACCTTAAGTCCTTAAATTAAAATAAAAATAAAGTTTTTTAATTATTTCAAATCATTTTATATGTCCCAATGCTCTTCGATGCCGAAGGCTAAAAGAGATTAGCCACTCATCGGTATGGGGACGGCTTTATGTTTTTAGGTGAAACGTGAGTGTTAAATTAAGCACTGAACGATTATAAGAGAAAACACAAAAAATAGGACAATTAGATAAATTGAAGGCTAATTGATGCAGGCACTCACGAACACTTCAAAACCATAAAGAAAATTAAATAAAGCAAGCCCTACTCAAATGAGTAGGCGGAAATAAATGCACACACGCACACACTCTTCTTAATTCAAGAAAGCGATAAATAAAGCGGTAAAATTATCTCCTACACGCACGCACTCTACATAATTGAGAAAGCGGTAAAATTGCATGTCCCGGCTCAAATGAGTGGGCGGGAGTAAATTTATCTCATACATGCACGCACTCTACTTGAAAGTAAAACACACACACACACTCTACAGAAATGAAAACACACGCACCCACACAAAGTTTTCCTACTCAAGTGAGTAGGAAGAAAATGAAAGCAGTAAAAAGACAAGTCCCACTCAAACGAGTGGGCGGGAAATGAAAGCAGAGCGCCATTTAACTCTTAACGAGTAGGCGGAAATAAATGCATACGCACACGCGCACTCTACAGAAGTTGAAATAAAGCAATAAAACCTAACTCATACACGCACACACACTTGCAAAAATAAGAAAAACAAAGTTGCTGAAAAATTAAAACGACTGCATTTCTACCGCTAGAATGCGGTAGAAATGCATAAAAAGTGAAAATAAAAATTAACCGAGTGAAATTATTTTGCAAATAAACGCAAAATGGAAGTACTCGAAAAATTAATACAACTGCATTTCTACCGCTAGAATGCAGTAGAAATGCATAAAAAGATGAAATAAAAATTAAAGGGACTAAAAGTTTTGAAATTAAAAAGCTAAAATGAAGTGAGCGAAAAATTATAACGACTACATTTTTATTCATAAGTTTTTATAAAACCTCCAAAAAAGTGAGAATAAAACTAAAAAGGAACGAGAAGTTTTACATTCCTAAGAGCCTAAGTTAAAGAAAATAAAAACGAACACCTTTAGGGGAGTTTTTATAAAACCTATATGAATGAAAAATGATAAAGAAGAAAAAGCTAAAGCTAAAAAGTGCAGAAAATGAAAACTAAACTGACGGCACAACGGCTAGAAATGCCGATAAATCCTAAATCTAACTAAGTTATCAAATCTATAAAAATGAAAATATAAAAGAAACACAAAAAGATGAACGAAAATTGCTTAAGTAGGCGCATTCAAATGGATTTTTCATACTAATTAAGAGAGAAAAATTCAAATTTTATTAAAGCAAAAACCCTAATACAAACTAAGAGAGAGAGAGGGGGGAGAAATTCTCCTTACATAAGTATGGAATCCAAATGGGCAGCACCTCCCCTAAGCAAAGTGGTCAAAAAAGTGGACAAAATAAGCTTCCTGGAAGCTCTTATTTATAGACAAATTTTTGGGTTGGTCACGCCCGTGACTAGGGCGTGACAGGGGGGCGTGTCGACACTATTCATGAGCTAATCGGGTGACTTGACTGGAAAGTTGACTTCGGCTGAAAACGTGGCGGTCACGCCCTAGGTCACGGGCGTGACATGTGTCAGTCACGGGCGTGACTGGGGCATGTCGGGGAGGTCGATTTGGGCGCGGTCCGGCCGCAAAGTCGCGCGCATCACGTCAGGCCAGGTGGCTAAGTCACGCCCGTGTCACACCTTGACACAGGCGTGTCTTGGGGCGTTTCGAGCTTGGTTTGATCATCGCCGATCGTCGAGCTGGCAACCTGTGGTCTGCGATCGTCGAGGGCGTGACACGGGCGTGTCGGTCATGTGACACGGGCGTGTCAGTCAACATTTTGACTTTTTCTGGAATTTTTCTGGAATTTTTCTGGAATAAAAATAAAGCTAAGTTAGAAATAATATTTACAAAAATAAGCAATTTATTGGATAAAACAGATAAAAAAGACAAAAAACAAACAAAATTGACTTAAATAAAATACGAAAATATAGGTATATTTACAACTCATCAAGTGCCTTTTGACTTGATTTTGTTTACACTGTCTTATAATCAAAGTCAACTCGCACTAGTTTATGCCTCTCATGTTCAAAAATTATATAATCACAGTTGTGAAACGCTAACCATACAAATTATATTTTATCAATTTCATGCTAGTTTACATAGAAGAGCGTCTCACTATATGATTTGTGATTTAGTTTTGGTTCGTCTCATCCCTAAACGGTTGCCTTCGGGCACCATTGAAAGTTGGCGAGTTGGCGAGTTGGACCTTTTTGGATATTAATGAAATTAGGAGAATACGCATATTATTGGAAGTTATCCACCGATTGGGGCATTACCCCTATTTTTAATGTTTCTTATTTAACGCTATATGTTTCTCCACCACTTTAATTATCTTCCTGTACGTTTAGGTCCACTTTGTTTTCTTATGGTTTGGGTAGTGAGTTTGTGCCTAGATCGCTCTCTTCATCGGTCTTCACTGGAGGTACGTTGGTTGTTGATGTAGAAATTTGTTATCCTTTATTGCCTAATGCTTTTCCGAGGTTCTCTAGGACCACTTTTTTGCATGACAGGATACACCAGGTTGAAGTGCTCACTTCTCCAAGTGGTGTGGTTTGATGCTATGTGTTTCTCTGGGATGATGCTCTCCTGCACCAGTACTTTCAGACCAACTCATCGGTGATGAGTACTTTTGTGCGAGGGAGGATTGATGGAGACGTTGCTGACACGGCCGCAAGTGATCCCCGTCTGAGAGAGTTCGTCGATTGGGACGATCGCTGCCGCAAGCTCGAGCATGGGATCGACATCCGCCTCTATTATATAAAAATATATAATTATAAATTAAATAATTATAATTATATATTTTTAGTAATTTTATTATTTTAGCAATTTTATTTTTAGTATTTATTTCATGTTTTAATTTTCATTTCATGTGTAATGATGGGTGCTTATAACCATCATGTGTTGTTTTAATTATTTCATTTCATGTGTAATGATGGGTGCCTATAACCATCTTTTTTTCAGTTTGAATTTTGAATTTTGAATTTTGATTGGAGGGAGATTGAGTGGTGTAGGCTATATATAGCCATGTGAATGAAGGATTGTTTAGAGAGAGAATGAAAGATTAAAACCTTAATTCAAAGATTGAATTTTCCCCCTCTTTCCCTCTTCCCCCTTAGGCAAATTTCAGCCTTCCTTCTCATCTTCCTCCTCTCCCTCTTCAAAATTCGTCCAAGTCTAGTTCCTCCTCTCCCAAAAACCGACCACCAACAAAGCAACCGTTCAACCCACGACCTTGAAGAAATCGGCCAAGGCAAAGATCTCCTTTGTGGATTTCAACTCCGGCGTGACGTGACAAAGGAGGACAAGTTTCTTCTCCATCCGACGTGACTCCAGCGGAGCCGTTGAAGAGTGATCCAAGTAAAGAGATCAGAATCATCTATTTCGATTGGGTAACAAAACCTTCTACCTTTGTGTCTTTCTTTTCATAGATTTATTCCTGTGGTGGTAGATTCTTAGCGTTGATTTTTTATAGCATTAATTCATCGTGGTTTTTCTTCGATCGGTTTGTGTTTATCCTGATTGATCTAATTTTGAGAAAGGTTTGACGAACCTTCGTTTTCTTTTGTTGGGAGAGATCTACCTTTTCTGAATCGTATTTTATTTGGTAGATCTCGTTTGGTACAACATCGCTCGTTCGGACCGGGTAGGTCCTTTTAGCCGGAAAGAATATTAGCCTATCGCCTCTATTCGATCCTAATCAGTTTTGCTACCCCTACGCTAGCATATATTTGATAGAATTAATTAACGTTGTATCGCGTAGAGCGATTGTGCGAATATAGGATTTTGATTGTGGAGAGGTATACGTGCTAGTCCGTAGATATATTTCAGTGTCAATGTGCAAGCCTGCATCAATTTACCAATATTGTCTTATCGCCTCTATTCGATCCTAATCTGTTTAGCTACCCGTACGCTAGCATATAATTGATAGAATTAATTAACGTGGTGTCGCGTAGAGCGATTGTGCGAATATAGGATTTGGATTATGGAGAGGTATACGTTTTAGTCCGTAGATATATTTCAGTGTCAACGTGCAAGCCTGCATCAGAAAACCTCAACATTAATCTACTATGACTTCTCTACCATGTTCAAACCCAGTTTTACACAAACCCGAGTACCATATGTACACAAGACATGACTGTGCAGCAACTTCGACTGGACATTCCCGAGTCTAAAGGACTCGTATTAAAACGGGTAACCACCCATTGGAAAGGTCTTTCCAAGGGATACGACTTTATTGCCCAGTCAAAGGCCCAGATCTGGCCATATCATACCTAAAATGGCCTTGAAGTTTACTGCGCACAGAAAATAGATTTCTACGTGCATCTTAAAGCAAGATGAATGACATTGGTTCATCTTCTTCCTTTAGACATTTATTAAAAGTTAGATACAGAACTTCCTCCTCCATTATTCACCCTCATTACACCATTTCTCTTCACGAAACCAAGTCCACCATCTTCACAAGAAGAGAGGAGAGGTTGAAGACATCAAATCTCTAGGGCACAAGCACTTGCATGGTCTTTACCTAGGAGATCTTCATCTCACAAGTCAAACTCTTTTGAGTCGACATCTCTCATAGAAAATAACTACCGATCTAGCACCATGGGAGAGGGTCACCTAATTTCCGGCAGTTCCGGCCATGGACTCATCACTCTCCTTGACGACATCTTTCTCTTATTGGTGTTTTTCTTTATGGGTGAGAGAATGGGAAGACTTCCTCTAGAAAATCCTACTCCGACAATCTTGTCGTTTCTTCCATTTCCTTCGGGGATGCACAGTAACGGCTCAGAAAAAATGGCGAAGTGACGGCTATGGTTTTCCGTAACTCTCCTTTTTGTTGGGAGTAGTGCCCTTCAATGTCCCCTAGGATTTGAAGAGGCATCACAAATCAGGCTAAGGGTTATTTGAGCCTGGTCTAGTCTTTGTTTGCAGGACAGTCCTTGATTGAACCAGGATACCCAAAAGAGTAAGCTTGCAAGTTAGATTTTTGTCCAAGGCAAAAACATTGAGAAAAAGTGTTAGTCTCAACACAACCGGTGAGACAAGTGGTTGTCTTAGCTAAGATGAAGAACCGCTGATATAAGAAAGCTCTGAGACAGTTAAGTAGAAAAATCGCTGAGACCAAGTCAGCATAATTTCACTATGTCCAGAAGTTCTGAGTGAAGCAGATTCATTCAACGCTTCAAATGAAGGGCCAGGTCTATGCGAGCTAAGTGATTCAACATCACTCAACGCTTGATTGTTTATGGAATTTTTCTAAGTCCATAGAGGGGTGACGTCAGTTGATGTCACCAGAAGTCAACAAGTCAAAGCAATTCAGAGCCGTTTTGGGATAGCTATAGTAATGTCGAAAGCTACTGTTTGTCCTCTTCTGAGGGAGGTGGCGCTCATCCTCCATAACTAGGCCCATAGTACTATTAAGAGCCATTGAATATCAAAGTCATATAAAAGGAAATGTTTAACTTCAAAACATTAACTTTTAGGGTTTACAAAAGAGGCGTTTGGACATCATTGTCTTCTCCGACGAGCTTGAAAGAGCAGTCCATCAGAGAAAGCCAGAGGGCAGAAAAAGATAGCTTAATGATGCAGTGGGCCCAGAGCCGCCCCGCTCTGATGGTAGTCACAACCTAGCCAGAGGAGCACGTCTAGCGACACACAGCCGGGCTGCAGCCCAAGCACCCCACCCATGACCGCACCTATTCTCAGCGCAGCGGGAGGTTGAGGCGAGGTCTCGAACCCAGCCCCCTTGATAAAGAGCTTTCCTAACAGCTCTCATCACCAACTGAGCTGCAGATCAGTTGGTGATGAGAGCTGTTAGGAAAGCTCTTTATCAAGGGGGCTGGGTTCGAGACCTCGCCTCAACATCCCGCTGCGCTGAGAATAGGTGTGGTCATGGGTGGGGTGCTTGGGCTGCAGCCCGGCTGTGTGTCGCTGGACGTGCTCCTCTGGCTAGGTTGTGACTACCGTCAGAGCGGGGCGGCTCTGGGCCCACTGCATCAAAAAAGTGCACTTTTTGATGCAGTGGGCCCAGAGCCGCCCCGCTCTGACGGTAGTCACAACCTAGCCAGAGGAGCACGTCCAGCGACACACAGCCGGGCTGCAGCCCAAGCACACCACCCATGACCGCACCTATTCTCAGCGCAGCGGGATGTTGAGGCGAGGTCTCGAACCCAGCCCCCTAGATAAAGAGCTTTCCTAACAGCTCTCATCACCAACTGATCTGCAGATCAGTTGGTGATGAGAGCTGTTAGGAAAGCTCTTTATCAAGGTGGCTGGGTTCGAGACCTCTCCTCAACATCCCGCTGCGCTGAGAATAGGTGCGGTCATGGGTGGTGTGCTTGGGCTGCAGCCCGGCTGTGTGTCGCTGGACGTGCTCCTCTGGCTAGGTTGTGACTACCGTCAGAGCGGGGCGGCTCTGGGCCCACTGCATCACTTAAGCTTCTTCCAATTCAGCAGGATAGTTCTTGGCAGAACAAGATAACTGATTCTTCTGATTCAGCAAGATTGAAGATAGCTGTTGAAGAGGACTCATTCCTTCAATAGTAGGTAGCTGAGTAAATCTGATCAACAAAGAAGTTAGTTGCTAAAGAGGACTCTTTTCTTCAATAGCAAGTAGCCTGGACTTAAATCTTCTCAGTCCAGCAAGGTAGACTCAGAGATTTATCTCTGTGTCAGTTATTTAATCATTTCATGTAAATTACCTTATAGGATTCAGTGTTTACTGAATTTGAGTGTAGGCCTAAGTAATTAGGAAGAGTACTAGATATTTTTAGATCTGATCAATAGGAACACTTGGTGTTCTGAGGTAAGTGATTGGTGAATCACTAAGCTGTAGAATCCAAGTTTGTATCTGAGAGTAGGGTTGTCCTCCCAACCTGAGTAGTAGGGCTTTGTGCCTGAGGTAGGTGACTTTAAAAGTCACTGAGTTGTAGGTTATAGGATTATCACTGAGCTGTAGTTCTTGGTGGAGACTGAGTATAGGGCCTTTGTGCCTTAGGTAGGTGATTAATTAATCACTAAGTTATATGTGCCTGAAAGGGTACTGAGGTAGGTACCTACTAGGTACTGAGATGTAGGAGGGTTGTAGCACTCTGAGAGTTGGGTTGTGTACCTTAGTCTGTAGGGCTGAGAAGCCTGAGCGGTAGTCCTTTCTATAAGGCTGAGGTAGGTGGCTTGAGGTTCATTCAGTGTAGGAGAACTATAGAGCTCAGAGGTAGGAATTTGTTGGTTCTGAGGTAGGTGTCCTGAAAAGGATACTGAGTGTAGGAATTTGCTGATGTTCTGAGTGTAAGGCTTAGGGCCTGAGGTGTAAGCTCTGAGGAGCATATTTGGTGGGACAGTGGATGTACCCATAATTTGGGGAACCACTATAAATCTTTGTGTGCTTATTTGTGTGTTTGTTCTTCTTTTATTAATTGGAGGTGTTAAGGGCAAGCTCTAGATCACCCTAAGATAAAAGCTAAAAGAAGGAAACAAGATAGTAAAAAGATTGAAAGAGATTTAAAGACCTATTCACCCCCCCTTTAGGTGACCAACTAACCTTGAAATAAGAACTTTCAAGTGGTATCAGATGGAGGTTACTCAAAAAGGACCTAACAGTCTAAGTAAGCCTCCAAGGTTAGCTAGAAATTATTACATATGGGTTCAGGTATGAACTTCAATGAAATGGGGGCCATGAAGCTTCCAATCTGCAAGAAGGAAGGATTTGGCCTCTAGAAGCAAAGGGTCATATTGTTCTTGGAAACATCTGACCTTAGGATCTATGTAACACTACAGGAAGGTCCTTTTGTCTCCATAGAGGCCTCCACCATAGATCCAACTCTGAATGTGCCCAAGACATATAATAAGATGGACAGAGATGAGGTAATTCTGTCTACCCTGGACAAGAGGGCACAAAATATAATAGTTAGTGACATTGATGACTCAACCTTCCAGAACCTAGTGCACTACAAGACCTCCAAGGAAATGTGGGACACTCTTGTGGTCTACATGGAGAGTTCTGAGGAAGTTAGAGATGACAGGAAGTCCATGCTCAAGCAAGAGTCTGAGGTTTTCAGGCAAAGCAGGTCTGAGAAAGTGGTTGACTATTTTGAGAGGTTCTTTAGGAAAGTTAATAAACTTAGAACCTATGGTAGGGTCTTTAGTAACTATGAGCTGAATGACAAGTTCCATAGATCTCTCACTAGAGATTGGGACACCAATATTTGTGCCATTAGGTAAATGGTTAAGCTGGCTAACACTCCTCCACCAACTCTTTTTGGGATGCTGCTATCCTATGAGATGCTGCTAGATGCTAGACAGGAGGAGGAAAAGTGCAGCCAATCCAAGACCAAGGATAAGTCAGTGGCCCTCAAGGAAAAATCCAAAAGAAGGAGCAAAAGAAAGACTCGCTCTCCACTAAGGAGGGAAGCTGAGTCCAGCTCAAAAAAGTCTTGGTCAAGTACCTCATACAACCACATGTTTGGTGAAGATTTTGCAACCTTCTCCAGGAAATCTCAGAAGTTCATGAAAAAGAAACACTGGAAGAGCAAACAATCTTCATCCATCACAGGAAGTCCTCTATGGAAGAAAGGTATGGCCATAAAACTAGTAAACTGACTTTATTTAAAGTTATCTATTATTTTTGCAGCAAGGCTGGGCATGTCATTGCTGACTGCCCAGTTAGGAGAAAGGAAGAAGATGAGAACAAGAAGCACCACCATCACTAAAAGGACAAGAAGAAGGAGAAGTCCTTTGTAGCAACGAAGGAGAAATGCTTGATAGACTTTTCCTCCTCAGAGTCAGAAGAAGAAGAAGAAGAAGCCTATATAGGGCTGATTGTTGTTGCTGTAAGTCCAGAAGAAGAAGAGGAATATCCAGCTACAAGGATAGGAATCAAGGCCCCTCTGTCTCACTCAACAAGTGACAATGAGGAGGATGAGGAAGTTAGTGGATGCCATGGCTTGATGGTAAAAACAGAAGAAGAAAGAAGTCAGGTAAAAACAGAATCAATCAAGGTAAAACCTATCAATATTTCTTCATCTACCTCTGACTATGAAACCAGTCCAGACACTTAAGCATCTTCATCCTGTGGTGAAGATTGCTCAGAATCTATGTCTGATGTCAATCAATTGATTGACAAGTATGGACTACTTCTAGATGCTTTAAAGAAGAGCCCAAACATGCCAAAAGGCAAGCAAAGGATATTGAAGTCCTTAAGCCTTATAAAACTCTTTATAACAATAAATCTATTATGTTTTTAAAGAAAAGTCATAAGGTATCTGAACTCAAGAAAATTTTTGAGTTTCAGACCATGTTTCTTGAAGAGAAGTGTAAACATATTAGATATCTTGAACAAAAATTGACTGAGAGATTAGGGATTGTGGTTAATCCTCCTTAGTCACAAGGGTTGTTTCCAAAAGGTACAACTATCCAAGACCCTAAGAAGCTGGAAATAGATTACACAAATCATCAATTCAAATCAAAATTCCATGATAAGAGGACAGTATTTCAAAAGATAAATTTACCTTATAAATCTGTCAAGTTTGAACCTTCCCATAAGGATCCATCGTTTGTGTACTCTACCAGTAGGGTAAAGTCACATGATCTCAGTAGGAGTAATGGTGACCTCTCTAGCAATAGAGTTCTAGATAAGTACTTTAGATTTGGATCCAAATATCCATTATCTAAAGTGATGAGAGAGGCCACGAGATGGCAGGCTCCATAAGTTGAAATACTATTGGCCCATCCTGGACCAGTTTTATTTAGTACTCCAGCACCTTCACTTAGGAAGAAGGAAGCAGCAAACCCCAATGCTCATTCAGCAAAGCCTGGGGCTGCTAACTTCTCACATGGACAGCAATTAAAAGTCTTCACCTTTTGTGTTGTCCAAAAGAGAAGGTACAATATTCATGAATGTTGGTACTGTGGGAAAGTGGGCCACTTTTCCATTGATTGTTGGCTTAACCTGAATATGGCCAGTGGAAATAAAGGTGCACAACCCAGGCAAATAGTTGGGCAAAATCTTTCTAATACTAACATGAACCTAGGACCCAATTACTATTAGGTTCCTAAGGGAAAATAAACTTTTTGTTGCAGGATAGTCTAAATAACTGTCTAAATAAAACTTAGTATTTGGACAATGGATGTTCCAAGCACATGTCTGTGACAAGATGATTGCTCGATAAATATGCTCCAAGTAAAGCAATGTACAAAAGTTGAGGCTATTAAGTGTGAAATCCTCAAAAGATAAAGGCAGACAAACTCAAGGTAAGTCTCTCTCGTTTGTAGAGAGGATAAGTTTACAAATTTCTAAGTTAAAATAGATGTGCTTAAGATAAAACAAATCAAGCACACCAGTTGGAGAACAATGATTTGCTTATCTATCATATTATCTGCACTATTAATTTTTTAGCTTTTTCTCTCTAGCTCAAACAACTTGTAAATCAGTGCATAGTAAGTCTACTAATAAAAACTACCTTATTAGTATAATAGGTCTCCATTCTATTTAAAATTGATAAAATGTTTGGATAATAATAGTGTACATCAAGACAGTTATAGGGGCTATAATATAATCATCAGGAGCTGAGTATTATGCTAGAAGTGTTGAGTGCACTGTCTCATAACATGAAGCATAGAGTAAGCTTTAAAGCCTAAAGTACAATCTTAAGCTAAAATAAGTAATCACTTAATCTTATGATAAAGTAATTAAACATTTTCAATATATAAATAAGGGCGACATAAAACGAAAAGCCACGCTATTCTAAAATGCCCTAATTCCAGCCGTCGAGACAAAACCCTTCTCAGTGTCTCGCCGCACTGCTTCAATGTCGTCGAAGATCTCAAAGGAGTTCCAGGAAGGATATCAAATGGTTAGAAATGTATTCATTCATGCCTCTTCTGAGATTAGAGAATTCATAAGGATGATTGAGTCCTCAGGATTGGAATACACCCTATCTAAACACTCTACCATTCTGAGAGAACAGGTAGATGAATTTTTCTCTAATGTAAGGGTCTCTTCTACTAAGAACTCCCTTAAGTCTAAGTTGAGGAGCTTAAGATTAAGGTATCCCCAATGAGGCTAGGCAAAGCACTTCAACTACCCTCCACTAGCCCTACTGAGGAAGAAGAACTCACCATCAACGACAGAGACAGAGCTCTCAGATGGTGTGAATATTGTGATGCCAAAATGGGATCACTCAAAAGGAAGATATAGTAGGGAAAGCCCTAATCTACAAACTTGGATCACATGACTCCATCTCCAAGTCAATGTTTGAAGTCATGATAAGGTTTATCCTTCATAAGCAGACCTCATGGGAAACTCTCATCTTCCATAGGATAGTAGACTTCCTTCACACTCCATGCTTGGGTAGAATTCTTTCACTCTACCTAGTAAACACTCATCCAGATAGCTTCAAATAAGAGCAGGGTGTGATGATCCATTCCGTAAAAAGAATGAACATAAAAACCTTAGATAGATTCACTAGAGTACTTCCTATAAGCCAACCATCTGACGTAAAGAACTCATCAAGGGATAAAGGGAAGCAACCTGCTAAAGAAGACAGTTCTTCTAGCTCTGAACCAAAACATGGAACCACTCCTCCTGCTGATGTTGGACTTTAGGTTGACTTATCTCTTAGTCAATCCTCTGCAAACATCCAGATCTAGGACACTGTTGGGCATGTTGATGAAATCCATGCAAGTCCAAGGTCTCAACAAATATCAAATACTGCTACTGAAGATGACATTACTGCTGAATATGTAGAAGGTATAGCTGCTGCTAAAGATTTCACTACTACATAAGATAATAGTGAGCCTATTGAAGCCTTAGATATTTAGTTAGATGGGACAAGCCAAGAGAAGGAGAATGCTCAGTCTGAGGGGGAGCATGATCAGATGGAGTTGACAAATTTGGATCAAGTTGTCAGAAGGATTATTGAGTCTGCACCTTCTTCAGGTAATGCTCATACCTCCTTACGTAGTAGTGTTGATACAGCTTTAGATAAGGAAAACTTTCCTTTTGTAGGTGTTATAATTGAGGGGGAGTCTTCACAGGTTCCTTTTTAGGATGATGTCCTTCCTCCCATGAGCCATCCATCCACTACTTCAATATCAAATGTGTCACTCCTAAGGCAGATCAAGGAACTCTTAGATGCTCAGACCACATCCCTAAAGAAGTATGTTGACAAGTCAGTTCCTAAGCTCAAACATAAACTGATGACTGAAGTCAAGAAGAATAGAGAAGAAACTTCTCATTTAAACAAACAGGTAACCACCTGGTTTGACAGTTCTGGAAATACTGTCAAAGAGATGTCCACCATCATGAAATCTAGGGAAAAAGCCTAAAATTCTTTGAAACTGACCTAAGATATGTCAAAACTTTTGTCATTGCCACTGATGAGGTGATTTCGGGTGCAGCAGATAGTATAAAGCAGCATGTATACAATGTTTCCTACCACTCCATGGTAGAGGCCATTCTACTCAAAGATGAGCTGCTTGATGATAATGAGAAAATATTTCAAACCCTATCAAGAAAAATTGAAGCCAACTCAACACTACTGCAGGATAAGATCTTTGAAGAAAGTAGAAAGGGGGAGAAAGGCCATGCTAAGACAGCAGAACTCTTTGAAGATCAGGCCTTCTGTGTGATTCAAGGTACCAGGATGGAACTACACCTGCGCCTCCTACACAAAAAGAGGCCAGAAGACCAAACTTCCCAGCACAAGCTAGAGTTGTATAGGATGCACAACTTGCTGCTGGAAGGAAAATGGAAGGAACTCAGTTGGCTCAAGAGTTAATGGCAAGGACGAGGGCTGAGAATAGAGATGATTTAAACGATTAATAATTTAGTGATGCTTCTGAGTCCATCATCATCAATGCCTGGTGAAGCCATGGACATGTTTTAAGGAACATTGACACTGTATAACCTTCTGAGAAATGGATTAAACATCTAGAAAGGAATTCTCAAAGGGAGAGAATATTCAAAGAAAATCTGGTGAGGAAATAAACCGAAAGAATATACCTCCTAGATATATTCCCAATCCCTTCCTATACTTTAAAAGGAAGAAGAACAGAGCAGAAAGTCTAAAGATGGCTGCTAATGCTGATAAGGGTGCTGAATCAAGTTCATCAAAGAAGAGTAGACATGTTTGATAGTAAGGCTTAGGGTTCTTTAACTTTCTTAATCAAGGTCTTGTAATGAGAATCAATGATGCAACAATGTCATAATTCTATAAATGAAATTAATACGAGTGTACCCTGGTTATATTATTTGTGATTGATAAGTATGAAGTCCTTATATATATATATATATATCTTAAATCACAAGTTTTTCCTACTATTGATTAGCTAAGGTTCTTTAAAACTGTAAATGATTATGTATATTTTAATCATAATAATCATCTTGATAATGATTATACAACTTTTAATCATACTGTTAATGGTTATGCATGTTCTAATCATATAGTTTCCTCCTATCAATGGGCTAGGTTTTAAAATTGTTAATGATTGAAAGTTCACTCAAATTATTGGTTAATCAATCATATTGTAGAGCCTATCTCATATGGGGGAGTTAGCCTTCTACATGACTTGCTAGTTGTCATGATAATGTATTATGAGACCTATAAAGATATTTTTTGTGTTCGTGCGCCTTAGCATGGTTGGGCGTTCTGCCTTCTTCAAATATGGGGAGATTGTTGGGAATAGTGCCCTTCAATGTTCCCTAGGATTTGATGAGGCATCACAAATTAGGCTAAGGGGTACAGTGTATTTGATGCTTGGTCTAGTCCTTGTTTGTAGGACAGTCTTTGATTGGACAAGGGTACCCAAAAGATTAAGCTGGCAAGTTAGATTGATGTTCAAGGCAAAAGCATCGAGAACAATTGTTAGTCTCAGCACAACCGCTATGACAAATTGTTTTCTCAGCCTTGAAGAAGAACCGCTGAGACAAGAAAGAACTGAGATAGTTAAGCAGAAGAACTTCTGAGACAAAATCATAAAAATTTCACTATGTCCAGAAGCGCTGAGTGAAGTAGATTCACTCAATGCTTCTAATGAAGGGCCAGGCCTACGCATGCTGAGTGATTCAACATCACTCAACGCTTGATTGTTTCTGGAATATTTCTTAAGTCCAGAAAGTGGTGACGTCAGCTGATGTCACCGAAAGTTAACAAGTCAAAGCATTTCAGAGCCGTTGCGGGAAAGCTGCAGTAGTGCCGGAAGCTACTGTTTGACATCTTCTTAGGGAGGTGGCGCTCATCCTCAATGACTTGGCCCACAGTACAATTAAGAGCCGTTGAATCTCAAGGTCATATAAAAGGACATGTTTAACTTGAAAACATTAACTTTTAGGGTTTACAAAAAGAGGCGATTGGACATTATCGTCTTCTCCGATAAGCTTGAAAGACCAATCTAGTAGAGAAAGCTAGAGGGCAGATAAAGATAGTTGAAGCTTCTTCCACTTCAGCAGGATAGTTCTGGGCAAAACAAGATAGATGATTCTTTTGATTCAGCTAGAGTGAAGATAGCTTTTGAAGAGGACTCATTCTTTCAACAGCAGGTAGCTGAAAAAATCTGATCAGTAAAGAAGTTAGATGCTGAAGAGGACTCTTTTCTTGAACTGCAAGTTGCCTAGACTGAAAGCTGATCAGTCCAGCAAGGTAGACTCATATATTAATCTTTGAGTCAGTTATTTAATAATTTCATATAAATTACCCACTAGGATTCTATGCTTACTTAATCTATGTGTAGGCCTAAGTAATTAGGCTGAGTGCAAGATCTTTTTAGATCTGAGAAGTAGGAACACTTGATGTTCTGAGTTAAGTGATTGGTGAAACACTAAGCTGTAGGATCCCAGTGTGGATCTGAGACTAGGTATGTCCTCCTAGCCTGAGTAATAGGGCTTTGTGCCTGAGGTAGGTGACTGTAAAGTCACTTAGTTATAGGTGATAGTATTGTCACTGAGTTATAGGTCTTGGATGAGACTGAGTGTCGAGCCTTTGTGTCTGAGGTAGGTGATTAATTAATCACTGAGCTGTAGGTAACTGGAAGGGCACTGATGTAGGTACCTGTTAGGTACTAAGTTGTAGGAGTACTGCAGCACTCTGAGAGTAGGGTTGTGTGCCTGAATATGTAGGGCTGAGAATCCTGAGCTGTAGTCCTTTCTATAAGAGGTCTTAAGGGTCATTGAGTGTAGGAGCACTACATAGCTCTGAGTTATGAAGTTATGAACCTATTAGTTCAAAGGTAGTAATGAGTCCCATTTATTTAGGGTTTTGTGAACTCATCTAGGCAGGTTTTCATGACTTTGCACTTCACTTTTCGATTGTTTTTATTGATATTTTGTTCCTACTGTGTTTCACGTTTAGTGCACTTTTCTAGCCTGGGGTGCGCAATTGCGCATTCAATTGCTGGGGGTATGTACTTGGTGCTACCCAGAGCTCATTCAAGTAGTTTTTATTGCATTTTGTTGATTGTTGCAGGGTCCTCCTGTAGAATATTTTATTGTGTGTAGGTGGTCAGTTTTCCCCTCTTCAGAATTCTGATTTATTGAAAATGCACGGTCGTGCATTTTCTTGGCTCACAGTTTTTTTCCATCGTGCGTTTTCTACAGATTATTTTGGAAGATTCACCAGCCCGTGCGATTGCTTCACGCACAATTTCTTCGGAACCGTGCGCGAAGGAAAAACACGGTTTTCCTATAGCCTTTTTGTTTTACTCTATTCTGTGGTTGGTCGTGCGTTTTCCTTCACGTACGGGCGGAAGCGCCCGTGCACGAGTAAAATGCATGATTCCACCCGGTTGACTACGTTTTTGAGCACTCTGTCGTTACTCGTGCAATTTCCTTAGCGCACGGGCGGAATCGCCCATGTGTGAGTAAAACACACGGGTCAACGCTTCTTATTCCTCAGGCGTTTTCTGGAGATTATTATCGCACGGTCGTACGCCATACCGTGCGTGACCATTTTTACTGACTTTTACTATTTAAGCAGCAGATTTATTCTAGACCGGGATATCTCAGATTCCCCTGCAATTTCCTCCCCTTTGAGCGGGAACTCGTCCCTCCAGCCGTCTCTTTCTCTCTCCTCATTGGAGGGTTGATCCGACCACCCATTCTCCTCCAAAGAGCTTGCTATATCTTTGTCTCCGACTGCCGTGGCCATTGCCGACCTCCAAGCTACTGTTTGATTTCTTAGTTGCAGCACTTGGGAAGCATTTCGCTCTGATCCGAATCAGCGACCACAACATGAAGAAGACGGGTGTGAAGAAGGAAGTGACAGCCCTTCGGGATCCCGGATACCTTTCAAAGACCGAGCTAGTACGAGGCTCGACAACGCTCGCGTCCGGTGGTGAATCTTAGAGAGTTCGAGTGCTTGGTTGTGTTTCTCCCCCTCTTTTCTTAGATTTCCTTTAACCTAAACTTATGCTAGTATGCTTGAGGTTTAATAACCATGTTTTGCTCGATGTTTTATTATGGTTTGGTGTTGTGATTTCTTGTTAATGATGTGTGTTGATGAGCTTCATCTTAGTTAGAGAAAGCTGTGTTTGAGCTGTTCTAGCAACTGCTAGAAGCGTGCTTTGCGAAGAGGTGTTTGCGACCTTGATAGTTTGTTCATCTTCGCTATTACTCTTTGGAGTAATTCACCCTTGCAATGCGGTGACGGTGACCCGCACTAGATTAATGATGCTTAGTGTAGGAAACCCCAAAATAAAACACCTCGTGTTTACTGTGCACTTTCATTCATTTCTCTAAAAGTGAAATCAATGCTCCCTATTTGCACTCCATGTGAGATCGATACTTGAGGAAGCTACTCCTCACTTTTATTACTTGGCCGTGAACGGTAATCTTAACGCCAACGCATCAGTTAGGTGTCCTGAAAAGGATACTGAGTGTAGGAATGTAATGCCTTCATCCATTAGATGAAATATAACAGAGGGTCTGGTCAGGGCCCCACATCATATTCATCAAACAGGCGGCGGGGTTACAGGTTAATATCACAGAAACCTCGTATCCTAACTCAGAGTATGCTAACAGAAGCTTTAAGGTTACTTGAACTAAAACTTATTTGAATGTCCATAATATATAAACTACCATTTATATATAAAGCATAGGAATGTCACTTACAAATACACAAAGGGTTATGGCCTTAAGTCCTTATAGTTACATCTGACCAGTGTGGATTACAAACATCGGCACGTAGGACGGCAACACATGAAAACAGTCAAATTCTTCATTTTGCCTTCAAGGGCCAGCATAGCAGCAGCATGGGCTTTAGCCCACTATTTATCGCTCCCATTCGGCTCTCCAGTACCAGCACAAGGATTGTCCACCGCAACGGTGGAAAACAAGGCAACGGTCATCATTCAGCTGACCTATATATAACGACCCTATCCCTTTCTCAGGGTAGTGGTATTCCCTCCTGTAGGAATAGCATTTTCACAAGCAGATATATCACAAAACGTGCACTCACGCACAATTTAATATATCACAAACGTCGACCGCACGACCCGACTCTCCATGCACTCATGGCACATTATCGGTGTACCAGAAAAGCTAGGGTCCCACCATCGTTCAAAGTTCCCAAACCCAATGGTAAAAATTGAACATTCATGCTCCACGGCCTAAGACCGGAGACTTTATTCTTGATGGCAAACAACCCAATACTCTCATTATGTTATCCTAACGAACGCCAATACCTTAGGCACTCAAGTTAGACAACCCAACACGGATAAAGTTCAGCCCTTGCCCATTGCTCAAATCCCCAGTTCAATGACTAGACTAATGCGGGTCGGCTTCCCCTTGTCCGTTCGGCTCGATGGCCTTTAAGAGCTCGCAACTCACAATAGCCACACTGTCCTCTAAGGACTAGCTACACAATCGAAAAGGGAGTTAGTGCCATGATACAGATAATCGCAATGGCGGAGAGAGGGTTAGGATGAGAATAGAAGGTGGATATGGTGGTTGAGAATATTCTCTGATTCTATATCCGATAAAGGCAAGCGTACCTTATCGATTATAGTATAAGATACTAAAGATTAGTATCAAGGTCCTATTTCCCTAGGGCATAATGACAACATCTACTTAGAGGAGATTGCTATTATTTTATCAAATGATATTTCTATTAGATTAATTAACTAAAAACTGGAATTTAAAATTCTAAACTAAAAAGAAAACTAAACTATTTGCAGAAATAAAAAGGATTAGAGATAGTGATAAAGGGTTAGTACTCAATCTAGAATTACCTTGAAATAGGAAAATCAAAATGAAATAACAACTAGTTCTAAATAAAGTACAACTACCTTGAGCGTGGAGGTACCCGAATCATGAACGCGCTTCTCTCGATGTCACGCCCACCTTAGATTAGGAAGGTTCGACCGACTCTCGTCTAAATCGGAGGCCTAAAGCTCGCCTTAAGTGGTTAACCCCGCTATTGGATTTCACTCCAATGCAAGAGATTTGGACATCCGCCTCTCTCGAGGGGTGCTGGCAACTCTCTTTACACTTGGGTGATCGATTCAATCTACGAGCCTCTCGGCTAACGAAGATTGAAAACACAAATGGAAACTTTATACCGGCAATATAGTCCCACTAAATAAAAACCAAGAGTAAATCAAAAGTGATTACTTTAAGAAGAAAAAGAAGCTGAAACATCATAACTTGATCAACCCATTCTCAGATCATCGCGATCGAGTACAAATGGGGATTAGTTAATCATGATAATAGGGAAAGAGATGGGTAAATAATAAAGGTGCATGAAAACTAAATAGAGAGAATTAGAGAAAGAAAATGCTAACTATAATTTTATTAAAAGGAAGAGTGATTACAACTAGGAAATGGAGATTACAAGTGCATGAAAATAAACTAACTACTGCTACGATTTTAATAAGAAAATATTACAGGAAATGATAGTGCATTGCGTGAAATTAAATGCTAGAAATAGAGGGAGAGAGAGAGCAAAACATGAAAATAAAAGCAATAAAACCCTATGAAATGAACTAGCAGAACCTCCCCTCTCCCCAAAAGTTGTTTCAATATACTGGGAATGGCCTGGTTTTTATAGAGTTTTCCCACGGGTTGGTCACGCCCTAGGTCACGCCCGGGGAGGGCGTGACAGGGGGAGTGACAGGTACGGAGTTGACCTCAGGAGCTTAATTCTGGCGGGAATGATGATTGACCTTGGGAGTTGAATTATGGCGATCACGCCATAAGTCACGCCCGTTACAAGGGGGCGTGACAGGCGCATCAAGTCAAAATCAGTGGTCGGAAGTCCATTAGACGTCGGAAAAAGGAGGGTCGCGCCCTTGGACACACCTAGAGAGGGCGTGTCTTGGGGGTGTGATAGTATTGTTTGCTTGCAGCAGTGGGGGAAGCATTGAATACGGCGGCAGTCATCGGGCAAAGGGTGACACACCCTGTGTCACGCCCTGGGATACGCCCGGGGAGGGCATATCAGGGGGCGTGGCATGGGATTTTGGCAGGAAATTCATGCATGCGGCTTTCATTACCGGGATCAGGTACATGGCCTATGACACGCCTAGGGAGGGCGTGTCAGGGGGGCGTGACTGAAGATTTTTGGCCGCAAACTTTGTTGAAACCTGCAAAAATAGATAATTAACATTAGTTATAATATTTACATAAAATGAAACATAAAATTACATAAAGAAAGAGATTTAAAACAAAAATAATATATTTTTACCCTAAAAAATTAAGGTAAAATATGCATCATCAAATTCCCCCATAATCATTATTTTGCTTGTCCTCAAGCAAAGACTACGAGTTATAGAAAATAAAGAGGATTAATTTAAAAGTTTAAAAATGCTATAAACGAGTAAGATGGGAATTTAGAGGTAGAGAAAATTTTGAAAAAGAACAGAAAATTCCTACTTTAACTTAGCAAAAAATTTTATAAATTTTACTAAATATAAAAACAAATCATCCCATTTTTTTACAGAATTAAAACATAATAAAGTAACGAGTAAAAAGCGCATTGAGTCACTACTAAAATCAAAGAGACATATTAAAACCATAGTCAATCAAGACAAAGTTCAATATTTCTATCAAAAACACTTACTCAATCTAGTTTCTCGCTACTATACTAAAAAGTAAACATAGGAAGCATGAATCACTAGGGCTTTAATTAGGCATACAATTAGGGTTAGGTTTTAAGGGTGCGATATTCAAAAAGATAAACACGAGGGGTATTTTCACACTTAAAACAAAATGAAAATGAGCTTTGCCAAAATAAGGCTAGCCAAAATTATATACTCTTTTCTTTTTCCCTTCTTTTACTTTTTTCATCAAATATTTTTCTCATTTTTCATTTTTTTCTCTTTTTTCATTCTTAAAAATTTCCACTTTTGTAGCAAAAGTTAATACAATGATTTTCCACTAATTTTTTTTCAAAAAGATGCACATTAGCAATTAAAGCTCAAAAATAATTTTAAAGTGTGCATATAAGTAAGTGAAAGACTAATTTCAAGAGACTAGACACCTAGAGGGGGGGGGGGGTTAATAGGTTCTAATTTTCTTTTATAATTCAGGAAATTAACTAGTATTAACACAGCACAGGAAATACAATCTACAATACAGAAATCATAATACAACAAACAACAGATTTATAGTGGTTCCCCAAGGTATGGGTACATCCACTTTCCCCCTTCGCCTATCCAGCAGAGAACTGGATTCAGCCCAACTTCCTTCCACTTACTCAAATCCACATATCTTACAACTCAGAAACAGATCGGTTCCTACATCTCAGACTTATACAATTCTTACCTCAGATTCTTCCTAAGAATCCTACCTCAGGCCTTAGCCCTACCTCAGGCTTTATCACTAGGCTTACAACTCAGAATTCCAAAAGTCCTACACCTCAGGCCCTCAGCCCTACCTCAGCCTTTATAATTATAGACTTACAACTCATATCTTACAAGAGATCCTACAATAAATTAATTGTTTAAAAGATATGAAGATATCACTAGATAGAACTCTTTATAGGTGTGAGCTTCTTGATCAGTTCTTGAACAAACTGAATCTTCAGATTCAACAGACTTAGCTGTTTTAAAGCTTCTTGATAGAACAAAATTAGGTTGAACTCTTCTTGTTGTAGAAGTTGATCTCCTGTCAGATCCTTTCTTGAATTCAGATAAGATCTGAATCTTCTCTTGCAGACTGCCCTGGATCTGCCTTCTTAAGGGTTTCCCCTTTTCTTGTTGTGAGATTCTCTTTCCTGAAATAGCTTGATTACTTCCTTAGTTCTGTTGTTATTCTGGTTGTCAAGGATTAGTCCCTTACATAGAGTTTCCTCATGATTATCGGCTAATCTGGTTTGTAATAATGTTCTGATAGTTCTGACAAAGGTGTCAGACCTGTTGGTTATGACAGTTGTCGAGTCACTAGTCATGACAGCTGATTCCTTAAAGACTTTACAACTCAGCATAACAACTCAACAAACTACATCACATGTGTCAACATAAATAGACTAAGTGTCGACACAAGTATTGATGATGTCGACATAACACTCCATGTGTTGACATAATCATTCTCCAGCTACTCGACACAGCTTCTGTTTGTATGTGTCGACACAAGTCCTGTGTGTCGACACAACTGCTCCTGGTCTTGACATAATGGATAAATGGCATTGAGTGTGTGTCAACACAAGTCCTATGTGTCGACACAAACCTTCTTCAGGTGTTGACACAATTCCTAAGTGTCGACATATGCCTTTCTTCTGGTGTCGACATAACTTCTGGGTGTCGACATCACTTTTTCTTTAGGTGTCGACACAATTCCCAGCTTTTGCACTTCTTCTATACTGAAGAATGGCTTCTTGCCTGGCTTGATACTTATTCCATTCTTGATCAGAATACCACTTACCCCTATCATAGGTCTTATCCTTTACAGCCGTCCAGGCAGTCAAAATAATATTCCTGGAAGTGGGGCTCCATTGCTCAAAATATGGCTTCAACTTAGCCTATTCTCTGAAACATTTCCTTGATAGTTGTGCTTCCTTCTGAGCTTCCTTGGCAGTCTCTGACATGTCTACTTTTTCAATAATCACATTTTGTGCCTCCTGTGGAGGGCTGTACATTTTCTGCACTTCTTATTGAACCATGTCAAAGTCAGCCGGAGGATACATAACTTGTGCCACTTCAGGCTGATCTCCTTCAATATTTGCAGGTTGCACTCCAGACTCAGCAACATTGTCATCATCACACAGAGGAGGAAAGCCAAGTGTAGCTCTGATGGAATTAGAGATCCATTTTCCATTGTTAAAGCTATCTTTGACTAACAACCTCTCTCCCTTTATGACTTCTCTTGTGATAAGATCTCTCAAATCAGTCTTATGAAATCTTATCTTATCAGCCAGATATTTTGTACCTTATTGATAGTAAGCTTTGAACTTTGTTAGGTACTCAAAAATGGTCTTTTGAGAGGCTCCAATAGCTGTGTGGACAACAGCAAGATCTTCTTGTAGTTGGTTTGATATTTCAGTTTTCAAATCAGTGGAGAGACTGCCCAGTTTTTTGATGATTTCTTCATGGGAGTCTTGGAGGTTTTCATTGGACCTGAATTGATTTTCTAAAATATATCCTTGCTTTGTGGAAATTTCCTCAACCTCAGTCTTAAGCAGCTGTTGCTGCTCAGCCAAATATACTATAACATTGCCTACTTTATGGAAGCAATCTGTCACCTCTTTCTTGTGCAGATTGACTTCAAATCTTAGTGACTTTATGTCCTGAGCCAGCTGAAACTGTAGGTCCTTATTTGACTCATCCACATACTTCTCTATAGATTGCCTTTGTTCATCAATTTTTACTTGTATTTGGACCAGTAATGAACTGAAGTCCATGCTTGGAGATGGTGGTTGTGTGACTGTGTGCAAGGCTTTCTTGTAGCCTGAGCTTATTTTCTTGATTTCAACCATCTTTATCTTCTTAGCAAAGTGGCTTACTCATCATCAGAGGGTTGTGATGAGCTTTTTGTGTCTACTGTGTATTAATTAGATGGTTCATGTAGTAGCTCCTCCCCCTCAATTCTTGGCAGGTCCTTTTCTACCTGGGATTGCTCCCCCTCAGTCCTTGCAGTAGGTAAATCAGGAAATAACTCTTCCATTGTTACCTCTTGCTGTATCTGTACAGGAGGAACAAGCTTAGTTTGGAAAACAAAAGGTTCTCCCTGGACATCCAGATTTTTTTCCAGGGCCTGCTTTATAAAGAAGATACTTACTTGCTCATTCTGAGCTGTATCCTTTAACTGCACATTTTGTGCTTCTTTTTCAACAATTTCCAATGTTTCTTTATTGATATCTGATACAATATCCATTACTGTATCAACTGCATACTCACTCTATAGAGTAGCTGCATAAATTCCTCCCCCTTGAGCAGGTAGCTCAGAAAGTGCAGTATCTTGTGCTGCTGGTTCAGGATTTTCTCCCCCTAGAGTAGTGACTACATGTTTCTTTAGGAGCACACTGCTCTCTACTTGATCTTGAACATCTTTTTGGGGAATGTCTTCATCTGAACTGAAGACAATTCCTCTTCAGAATCACTAGAAGATTCTGCTTGCTGAACAACTTCCTTCTTCTTCTTTTCTTTCTTTGTCTGTTTTCGTGGAGTAAAAACCTCCTTGGTTAATACACTATCCCAACAAGACAGAATTCTTACATCCATTCTCTTCATATGGTTGAACTTGGATCCTTAAAGTTGTCTCATTACATCTGGTATTACTGAAGATAAACATAGAATCATAATCCTTCCTAGATTTAGTTTCTTTATACCTTCTTGTATTTTGTCAAATACTACAGATGCCTAGTCTATTTTTACAGAGAAGATGACCCTTGTCATTAGGTTTAACATGGAGACTGAAACTCTGTCATGTCCACAAGTCTTACACAGAATTACCTTGCCTATGATTTCAGACAGAAACTTCCCTTGAGAGTTCATCCCTTTCCTGGTTATGGATGATCCAAACTTGGTAATAGGGTTTATCCCGCACCAGCTTAAAGTACCTTTTGTAATTGATGGAATGATGTCATCGGCATCCTTAACTGTTGGAAGTTGGAGTGATTTCCTAATCGTCTCCAGTATAAGTTTTACTCGGGAATCTTGTACTGTGGCTTGGTTTTTCTTCCCGTATATGTCCATAGTGGCTGATGAATAGAATTCCATGACTTCCTTCTTACAGATCTTAGTCGGTTTTGAGACCAAGAATTCCAAACCATTCTCTGAAATTCGGGTAATTACACCCTTGATTTCTGGAGATGCTGTCGTGAATCCACAATGAAACAGCTCATAGCCTTCGTTCACCTTGTCTTCCTTGATGGGAGCCATTGCTGAGAGAGAGAGAGAGAGAAGAGAATATCGAAGTCGACACATGGTCTAGAGTCGAGAAATATGAAAGCGTAGTCGACAATATTTTGGCTTCACCAATTTATAGTTTAGGTGTAATGGGGAGTTCAAAAGATGCTCCTTAGTAATAATACTAGGTCTTGACAACACTTAGTTTTAGTCGACACGTCTATGTGTCCACATACTTATGTCTGTGTCGACATGGACTAGTAATGTCTCGACACAGAGTGTCGACTTTGAATTTTTTGTGTCGACACAAAAATCAGTTAACATAAAGTCTCGACATAGTTGTGTCGACACCCATACTTCTGTCGACACAGATACTGTGTCTGTGTCGACACATCTTTTTCCTTTGTCGACACAACATCCTGAGTGTGTCAACACAATTTTTTTGTGTCGACACAAACATTGTACTTAGACAAATTTCCTGAAAAAAATTGTGCTTACATATTCTACTTAGGAATGCTTGAGCTGACCTATTCTAGGTTCAACAAACCTAATTCAATTTTAAAATGATTGAATTTAGTTTCATCCAGAAGTTTTGTAAAAATATCAGCAATCTGACTATTTGTGTTTATAAATTCTAGATTAAGATCTTCTTTCTCAACATGTTCTCTTATAAAATGGAACTTAATTTCTATATGCTTGGTTCTACTGTGAGATATAGGGTTCTTAGCAATAGAAGTAACACTTGTAGAATCATAAAATAGAAGAATTCTACTTACCTTGATATCATAATCTTCAAGTTGGTGCTTTATCAACAATAATTGTGCACAGCAACTTCCTGCAACTATATATTCAGACTCAGCTATTGATATAGCTATACTGGTCTACTTCTTGCTGCACCATGACACCATCCTTCCACCTAGGAATTGACAGGTTCCTGTAGTACTCTTCCTGTCTTCTTTGCATCCTGCAAAGTCTGCATATGAGAAACCAGTTAGTATAAAATGCCTATTCTTAGGGTACCAAAGACCTAGATTAGGTGTGCCCTTAAGATATCTCAAAATTCTTTTAACTACAGTATAATGAGATTCCTTTGAGCAAGCTTGGTACATGTAGCATACATGATGTCAGGTCTACTAGCAGTCAAGTAAAGTAGGGAGCCAATTATCCCTCTATACAAAGACTCATCAACAGGTTTCCCTGTCTTATCTTTGCCTATAGGCATACTTGTTCCCATTGGAGTTTTCATGGCAGAGGCTGAGTCCATACAATATTTTTTAGTCACCTCCTTGGTGAACTTAGACTGGGATATGGACAATCCATCATCAGTCTGTCTTACTTGAAGTCCCAAGAAGAACTTCAGCTCACCCATACTGCTCATCTCAAACTTCCCTTACATAACTTTGGCAAACTTTCTACAAAGGTTATTTTTAGTAGATCCAAAGATAATGTCATCAACATATATCTGGACTAGGATTATCTTGCCTTTAGATTCCCTAAAGAATAGAGTTTTGTCTATCTTTCCTCTAGAGAATTTATTCTTAATAAGAAAAGTAGACAAGGTTTTATACCAAGCCCTAGGGGTTTATTTCAAGCCATATAGGGCTTTCCTACCCTATATACATAATCAGGATAATGGGAATCTACAAAACTTGATGGTTGTTCAACATAGACTTCCTCATTTAAGTCACCATTCAGAAATGCTGACTTTACAGCCATCTGATGTACCTTGAACCCTTGATAGACAGCATAGGCCAAAAATATCCTTATAGCCTCTAGCCTTGCTACTAGGGCAAAGGTTTGATCAAAGTCAATCTCTTCCTCTTGCCTGTAGCCTTTTGCTACCAATCTAGCCTTATTCTTAATTATAGTGCCATTATCATCAAGTTTGTTTCTTTAGATCCACTTGGTTCCTATAATGTTGTGACCCTTAGGTTTAGGAACCAGTTCCCAGACTTTACACCTTATGAATTGATTCAGCTCTTCTTCCATAGCATCAATCCAATTTGTGTCTTGCATGGCTTCTTCAAACTTCCTTGGTTCTATCTGTGATAAGAAACTTGAACATAAAACTGTGTTCATGTTCTTACTCCTTGTTAGTACACCTTGACTTGCATCACCAATTATTTGGTGAGCTGGATGATCCTTCAGGTGTCTGCTAGATGGAGGAAACCTGTCAACCTCATGGCCTTCTTCATTTTCCTCAACCTGATGCTCCTCATTGTCTTCTTCATCTAGTGAGTCTTGTTCTCCCACTAGACAACATGCATCTTTTTCTTCATCCATCCTAGCAGGAGCTTCATCATTGATGGTCAGCTTGTCCAGCATGTCTATTAGTCCTGTAGAACAAACTGAAGAACTAGACAATTCACTGTTACTCAATTGAGACTCATCAAATACAACATGAACTGATTCTTCTACAACTTGGGTAGTCAAGTTGTAGATCCTGTATGCCCTACTATTATTGTTGTACCCAACAAATATCCCTTCTAGGGATTTGGCAGCAAACTTAGTTTGTTAGTGCTTACCATTAACTAGGACATAACACTTGTTATCAAAGATTCTAAGGTAGGAAATGTTTGACTTTCTGCCTTTTAAAATCTAATAGGGAGTCATCTTATGTTTCTTATTTATGGAGGCTCTATTGAGTACATGACATCCAGTATTTACTGCCTCTACCCAGAAATACTTAGGGAGAGTAGTGTCACTAAGTAGTGTCCTACTTGCCTCAATTAGAGTCATATTCTTTCTTTTAGCAACACCATTTTGCTGAGGTGTTCTAGGTGAGGAGAACTCCTGATGGATCCCCAGTTCTTCAAAAAACTTTGTCATACATTCATACTGAAATTTAGTTCCATGGTCACTTTTTATTTTGACCACTGAATTGTTAAATTCATTCTGAATTTGTCTAGAAAAGGTCTAGAAAATAGTAGGAGTTTCAGATTTCTGTCTCAAGAAGAAAACTCATGTGAATCTAGAATAGTCATCCACAATAACTAATGTGTATACATTCCTACCAAGACTATGAATTGGCATAGGACCAAACAAATCCATATGCAAGAGATATAAACAACTCATTGAATCTTTAGTATCTAATGCATGGAAAGAGGACTTAGTTTGTTTGCCCTTTTGGCAAACTAAACACACTCCCTCTTTAATGAACTTGACTTGAGGACTATTCCTCACTAATCCCATGCTGAACAGTTGTCCTATAGACTTTTAGTTCAGATGTGCAAGCCTCTTGTGCCATTTGACACATAGTGCAGCTTTCTCACCTGCAACTAGGCAAATGGGTGAGCTATTAAACTCACAATCTAGGTTTAGACAATATACATTCCCTTTCCTAGTGCCAGTCAAAATGATCTTTTGATCACTTGACCTCCTTATTTGGCACTCCCCTTTGAGGAAAGAGATGACAAAACCTAGATCACTAAGTTGACTTATGCTAATCAGGTTATGTTTTACCCCCTTCATATAAGCCACTTTGGTGATGGTAATTGAATCACTAGAGATGTTACCAAAAACTTTGATGATTCCTTTTTCTGATCTACCAAAGATCACTTTAGGTACATTCTCTATGGGTACATAGTCCCTCAACATTCTTCCTATTCAAGTCATGTGTCTAGAACATCCACTATCCAAGTACCATATAGGGGTATGGCCACTTAGATTCACCTGCAACAAATAAAGAATCACTCATCCTTAGAACCTAAATTAGTTTTGGGTCCTAGGTTCTTGTTAGTTTAAAAATTATCATGTTTACCTACAACTTTTCCGAAAGATAAACTATTCTTAGTTTTAACACTTGTGTTAAACAAGCAATCCATAGCAAAGTGGTCTACCTTGCCACAACACCAAAACTCATATCTGTTGTACCTTCTCTTAGGTACAGACTTCACAACCTTGTTGCCAGCAGTACTTTTGAGTGTAGGTGCTGGAGCAGCAAACCCCAAGAATTCCTTTTGAATCTGATGGGCTTGCCTATAGAGTGGCCTACTTGCATTTGCACACTTGCCAATGTGATCTCCATACTCACGTAATTTCATGATCATACCTATTTGTAGGTTACATCACCTTCTTAAAGAAAATAAGGGGGCTTAGAGGCTGGTGGCTGAACTGGGGCCTTACCTTTTCCATGTGAATTGGCGTCCCTGTTCATCCCTTAAAGCCTAAACCAGTCTTACCTTTTTGAGAAATTAAGTTGTCTATTAAAGGCAAAACTGATTTCGGCTTAGAGAATTTAGCCACAAACTCTTTTCTTTCTGAAGTCTTGCCTCCAGATTCTTGATATGATTTTCCTAGAAAGAGATTGTGCCCATCTGAATGACAGTTATGTTCTTCAGTTTGGCAACCTCATTCAGTTTCAAATCAATAAGCTTGGCTGATTCTGATGCTGCCTGCTTAAGAGATTCAATCTCCTAGGCCTGCTCCTTGACAAGAATTTTGCTTCTCTTTAGAGCTTGCAAAAACCCACCATACTCATTAATGAGTAGGTGTATATCCCCTTCGGACTGAGAACCATCCATATCTCTTGATGTAGATGCTTCTGATTCTGATCCAGTAAAATAATCAGAATCTAAGGTAGAATTTTATACCTTGCTTCGAGCAGGCTGATCCTGGCACTGATCATTTTTTGATAGAGCCATCAGCCCTATACAATAATGGTCTTCCACTACATTTATGGAGTCCAGTATTTGTAGGAATTATAGTTCCCTAGAATCGTCTTCTTTTGAGAACAGCCCAACATATACTTCTGCATCATCTTCTTCTCCTGATCCTGAAGATGAAGAGTCTGTCCAACTCTTCTATTTCTGAGCATCAATGGATTTCTCCTTCTTGCCCTTCAGTTAATGCTTATTCTTATCCTTAGATTTAGTTCTCTTGTCTGGACAGTCAGTTATGACATGTCCTGACCTGTTGCAACAATAGCAAACAATCTTACAATTAGTTTATTTACTAGGTTTTGAGGCATACCTGTCCTCCTTGGGAGTCTTCTTTTTCTTGTAATACTCATCCTTGGAAAAGGATGATGATGGTCTGGATCTCCACTTCTTCTTTTTCCTGAACCTTTGGAACTGCCTTGTAAAGGCAGCAAAGTCCTCGTCAGAGGTATGGCTATTTTATGAGGTAGTATCAGGAATTCGTTCTTCTGCCTCAGCACTCCTTCTGGGTGGAGAAGGAAATTTTCTCCTGCCCTTTCTTGTGCCTTCAGCCTTGAAGGCTGCTGATTTGTCCTTATACTCAGACCTGCTGCTCTTCTCTTCCTCCTTCCTGACAGTAAGTTGCATTTCATATGATAGCAGCTTTTAAAGCAATATGGGAGGAGTTGAATCAACAAGTTTGGCCACCTCTCTGATGGCACAAATCTTTATGTCTCAGTCCTTTGTATGAGACCTGAGAAACTTGTTATTCAGTTCATAAGTGCTGAAGACTCTTTTATAGGTCATCAGCTCATTAATTATCCTGAAGAACTTTTTGTAACATTCAGCTATGCTGTCAGTCTTGGCTTGTCTAAATCTCTCATATTCTTGATTCAACATTGATTTCTTGTCTTCTCTGACCTCTTCAATTCCCTCCATGTAGATAATCAGGGTGTCACACATTTCCTTGGAAGTTTTACAATGCACCAGATTTTTAAATGTGGCATCATCTATAGAACTTAAAATAATGTTCTGTTCTCTTTTGTCTAGTGTTGCCAGAATGATCTCATCTTTTGTCATTTCAGAATTGTTCTTGGGGGTTCTTACATTTGCATCCAGAGCATATACCTTCATTAGAATGAAGGGTCCTTCTTGTACAGTAATGTAAAGTCTTGGATTAAAAGCTTCCATACACAATCTGACCGTTACCTTCCAAATGCCAAAGCATTCTTTCCTGCAGATAGGCAGTTTCATAGATACAAATTCCTTTTGATTCTCATTTGAACCCATTCTTGAAATCTATTAATTGCCTTAGAGATTCACTCAGACTGTTAGGTCAATCTTTAAGCAACCTCCCTCTGATACCACTTGAAAGACTTATTTTAAGAGCCTAGACACTTAGAGGGGGGTTAATAGGTTCTACTTTTCTTTTATAATTCAGGAAATTAACTAGTATTAAAATAGTAGAGGAAATAGAATCTACAGTATAGAAATCACAGCACAACAAACAGCAGATTTATAGTAGTTCCCCAAGGTATGGGTACATCCACTTTCCACCTTCGCCTATCCAGTAGAGAACTGGATTCAACCCAACTTCCTTCCACTAGCTCAGATCCACAGATCTTACAACTCAGAACCAGATTGGTTCCTACAGCTCAGACTTATACAAGTCTTACCTTAGATTCTTCCCAAGAATCCTACCTCAGGCCTCAGCCCTACCTCATCCTTTATCACTAGGCTTACAACTTAGACTATCAAAAGTCCTACACCTTAGACCCTCAGTCCTACCTCAGCCTTTATAATTATAGGTTACAACTCAGATCTTACAAAAGATCCTACAAGAAATTAAGTGATTAAGAGATACAAAGATATCACCAAATAGATCTTTCTATAGGTGTGAGCTTCTTGATCAGTTCTTGAATAGACTAATTCTTCAGATTCAACCTTACTTAGCTATTTCAAAGCTTCTTGATAGAACAAAATAAGGTTGAACTCTTCTTGTTGAAGAAGTTGATCTCCTGTCAGCTCCTTTCTTGAATTCATAATAAGATCTGAATCTTCACTTGCAGACTGCCCTTGATGTGCCTTCTTAAGGGTTTCCCCTTTTCTTGTTTTCAGATTCTCTTTCCTGAAATAGCTTGATTACTTCCTTAGTTATGTTGTTATTCTGGTTGTCAAGGATCAGTCCCTTATATAGAGTTTCCTCATGGTTACCGGCTGATCCGGTTTGTAACAACCTTTTGACAGTTCTGACAAAGGTGTCAGACCTATTGGTTATGACAGTTATCGAGTCACCAGTCATGACAGATGATTCCTTAAAGACTTTACAACTCAGCATAACCACTCAGCTAAATGCTTCACATGTGTCGACACAAATAGACTAAGTGTCGACACAAGTCTTGATGATGTCGACATAACACTCCATGTGTCTACATAATCATTCTTCAGCTACTCGACACAGCTTCTATTTTTATGTGTCAACACAAGTCCTGTGTGTCGACACAACTGCTCCTGGTGTTGACATAACTGATAAATGGCATTAAGTGTGTGTCGACACAAGTCCTGTGTGTAGACACAAACCTTCTTCAGGTGTCGACACAATTCCTGAGTGTCGACATATGCCTTTCTTCTTGTGTCGACATAACTCCTGGGTGTCGACACAACTTCTGCTTTAGTTTTCGACACATATCTTGCCTTAGGTGTCGACACAATTCTAGGTGTCGATACAACTTCTTCTTCAGGTGTCAACACATTGTCTGGGTGTCGACACAGGCCTTGCTTCTAGTGTCTACACAACTTCGGGGTGTCGACACAATTCTTCACAAGTGTCGACAAATGTACTTAGAAAAATTTCTTGCAAACCTTACACCTGCACAATGAAACTCAAACATCCATCAAATACAAAATTGATGTATATCATTGAGTAAGATGAGGCTTCTCCAATTCTAGTACATATTTTTCAGTGTACCCAATAGTAAGCTATTTGGTTGTGGTGAAATAAAAAGTGGGGCTACAAAAAAAAAGGAAAAGGCACAAAAATGGCTAAACACGATTATTGTTAGGTGGGGTGCAAAGTCTCAAACATTTCAAAAGAAATGCCTAAATAAATTTTAATGCTTCCTAAATCTACTCAAAGTAAAGCTTTGAAATTTCAAAAGAGGATAAGCACAAAAAATAAAAAATAGAGAATTTGCTTTCATGAAAACAATGATAATAAGTGTCTATAGCTGTTTGTGTCTACTACACTTAATACTAATTAACGTTTAAAAATATTTTTATAAGGAAAAAAATAAGGATGATAGGTTTTATAAAAGTAAAATAAGTAAAAGAAAGGCTAAGGAAAAGTGAAGAAAAATTCAAGAAATTTTTCAAAAATAGCATACTACCCTAAATAGGAACACTACCTGAGTCAACATACTACTCGCTTAACATGTTTAAATAGAAAATTAATCTAATTTATCCTAACTAAGCAAGTAGACATGAGCTTAAAAAACAATAATATGCAAAGTAACGGGGTACTAATTATTTGGCAAAAATTAACTCAATTTAATTTGGGATTTTTTTTCTAAAATTTTTATATATATTTTTTGGAATTTTTAAAAATATATTATATACAATTTTTTTTTCTAAAATTTTTATAATTTTTATTTTTATTTTTCTAAAGTAAAATATTAAGGGATCACTCCCCCATACTTAAAGTTAAACATTGTCCACAATGTTTAAAGTTAAGTATAAAGAGAGTGAGAAGAGAGAGAAAAGAAGAAAAAGAAATGCAAAGAGAGGGAAAAGATGTTTCCCTAGCGCTTGATGCCCAAACGTTTGAAAATGCGTCCCCCCAAACTTGAGCTAAAGATCGTCTTGAGTCCAAGTTGAGAGGAGAGAAGCTGCACAAACACGCGGGAGCTTATTCCTACACAAAACAAAATAAAAAAATAAAAAAGAAAAAGATAAGCAAGGGGTGCCTCCCAAGAGCGCTCTTTTTTTAAAACGTCATTGAGCTTGACGTTCTTGGTTAGCTAAATGGAAAATAAAAAAAAAGAAATGTAATGGCAGCTTGCGCAATATGTGTTTCGGCGCGAGTGCCAAAACATTTTTTAAGAAAAAAAATATATTTTTTTGTAATTTTTTATTTTTTAAATAAAACAAAAAAGAAAAATGTTTAGAAAAAGGAAAAAATAGAAAAAGAAACTAAACTATTAGAAGGGGAAGAAAAAGAAGAACTAGAAACTAAACTAGAAGGAAAAATAAATGAAGAAAAGAAAACAGAATTTTCGTAAGGAGGGGGAAGAGAAGAAAAAGAAGAAGGCGGTGGCTGATCACAAGAAAATTGTTGGATAGAAAGATCTTGTTGCTCCACTTGAATATCAATCATTTCGGTAGATTGGGAGCAAACCGGGATATCCGAAAAATCAATCTCCTCGGAAGATCGAACACAAGAAAGTTCGTCTTCCTCGAAAACTTGAAAAACAATTGGCATATCGGGAGAGATTTCCTCCTCGATAGGTTGAAGGCACAATAGAATTTCTGAATAATTGTCTTCAACATATGATTGAAGGCACTACAGAATATCCGAAGATTCATCATTCGAAAGATAAATAGGAGGAGGAGGGGAAGAAAAAGATGCGGCCTCCGCAGCCAAAGCGTAAAAAATCACTTTGAAGTGAGCATTTATGCGTGCATCAAATGCTACACCATCAAAAATAACTTCATTTTCGCTAGAATCAAAAATGGGAGACGCGCAAAATTACTGAGAAAAAATGAAGAAATCTTGAGGTAGAATGAGTTTATGATCACCTTGGCCCCAAGAATGATAAGGGTGTTGCCACCCTGAGTAGTTCAAAGTAGGGCTAGGATAAAAATGTCAATTCAAGAAATTTCCGGAAAAATTAAAATCAGAAAAATTCGCAGGAGAAGGGTAGGAAGGCGTTTGAAAACCATCGTAACCCCATTAAAAAAATTCGCAGATGGATCAATTTGGCAAAATTGATTCGATCCGGAAGGGATAAAATCATGTGTGGTTGAAGGATATCTTACCCAACACTCCTCGCGAGAGTGACCGAACTCTTCACAATTAAAACAAAGATTAACCATTAAAAAAAAGTAAATCAACCACGAAGGAGGGGCGAGAGAGAGATAAAAACAAAATAAAACGATAAAATTAATAGCTATACTTTTTTCAAAATATCAAAACAATCCCCGGTAATGGCGCAAAAAACTTGATACATGAATTCGAAACGGTCGAGAGAGGGTTAGATGAGAAGAGAAGATGGATGTGGTGGTTGAGAATATTCTCCGATTCTATATCCGATAAAGGGAAGCGTACCTTATCGGTTATAATATAGGATACTAAAGATTAGTATAATGGTCGTATTTCCCTGGGGCGTAATGATTACTTCTACTCAGAGGAGATTTCTATTATTTTATCAACTGAAATTTCTATTAATTACTAAACTAAAAATTGAAATTAAATTATTAAGCTAAAAAAAAGAAAACTAATTACTTACAGAAATAAAAAGAATTAAAGCTAGAGATAAAGGGGCGCACTCGATCAAGAATCACCTCGCAAGAGTCGATTAAAAAGGCGATAAATAAACCTAAGCTTAATAGGGTAAAGGTCCTTAACCGTGGAGGTTCCTCAAGCTTGAACACGCTTCTCTCGAAGTCATGTCCAACTGAGTTTATGAATGTCCGACCGACTCTCGTCTAAATCGGAGGCCTAAAGCTCGATTTATGCTGTGAACCCCTCTATTGGATTTTACTCAAATCCAGGAGATTTGGACGTCTGCCTCTCTCGAGGGGTGCGTAAAACTCCCTTTACACTTGAATGCTCACTTCATTCTATGGGCCTCTCGGCTAGCCCATAATGAAAGCAAAGGTGGAGAGTATATATCAATAATATACCTCCAGCCCATGAAAAATCAAGAGTAATTCAAGGCCTAAATCCTAAGAAGAAAAGGTAAATTAAAGCATCATAACTTAATCGCTCGAACCCCGGATCATCAAGATCGAGTACAAGGAGGATTAGTTAATCATGGTAAAATGGAAAGAGAGGGGTAGATAATAAAGGTGCACGAAAACTAAAGAGAGCGAATTAGAAAAGGGTAATGGCAACTACAATTTTATTAAAAATAAAAATGATTACAACTAGGAACGGAGATTACAAGTGCATGAAAAGAAGCTAACTACTGCTACGATACTAATAAGAAAAGATTACAGGAAATGAAAATGCATTACATGAAAATAAATGCTAGAGATGGAGGGAGAGAGAGAGCAAAACAAGAAAATAAAAACGCTAAAACCCTAAGAAATGAACTAGCAACACCTCCCCTCTCCCCAAAAGTTGGTCCTGAATGCTGGGAATGGCCTGGTATTTATAATGTTTTCCCATGGGTTGGTCATGCCCTAGGTCACGCCCGAGGAGGGCATGATAGGGGGCATGACAGGTACGGAGTTGACCCCGGGAGCTGAATTCTGGCGGGAACGATGATTACCTCGGTACTATGTCAGACACGCCCTTGGTCACACCTGGGGCAGGGGGGCATGACAGGCGTGTCATGTAAAAATCAGCTGTCGAAAATCCATCAGACGTAAGAAAAAGGCGGGTCACACCCCATGACATGCCCTCTAAGGGCGTGTCATGGGGGCGTGATAGTACTGTTTGCTTGTAGTAGCAAAGAAAGCAATGAATACGGTGGCAGGCTTCTGGATGAGGGTGACACTCCCCGTGTCACGCCCCGGGACACGCCCGAGGAGGGCGTGTCCTGGGGCATGACATGGGATTTTTGCGGTAAATTCCTTCTAGCAGCTTTCAACCTCGAGAACAGGCTGTAAACCCTGTGACACGCCCAGGGAGGGCATGTTTGGGGTCTTGTGGCTGAAAACTTGTGGAAACCTGAAAAAATAGAAAAAAAACATTAGTTATAATATTTACATAAAAAGAAACATAAAATTACATAAAGGAAGAGATTTAAAACGAAAATAATATATTTTTACCCTAATAAATTAAGCTAAAATATGCATCATCAGCATCCAAAAAGAGGAAAAAAGAAAGCAACGACGAAAATCCTCAGAGGGTTTCGCCTGATTCCCCGCTCGAGCTCTCACTAGTGCTCCCGCTGGAACTCTCGCCAGAGCTCTCGCCGGATGTCTCTCCAGCCACGACATGAGATTTCAAGACATCTGAGGGCGGGGAATCAGGTTATCCCGGAGGCTTGGGGATAGGCTTGAAAAGCCAGGGGAGAAGCCAGCGGGCAACGATTGTCTCGTCACCCTCATTCAAGCCGCCCACCTCCCGCAACGTCTCTATCATCAGACTGGCTGTTGCCTGGGTGTTTACGTGTAATAGCTTGTCGATATCATCAACTTCGAGTAGTGGTGTCTCCTCAGCCTCTGGTCCAGCGAGGGTGGGGGGATCGCAGTTGTAGTCGCTTCCGCATGTCGGGCATGGTCCTTCATCAAGACATTCTCATACTCCAGGCCGACCATCTTTGCACGAAGCAACATGCTTTGGGCAGAGTACTACGTACAGAGTAGTAGTCCATCATCACAAAGAAGGGAAAGGGAATTGTGAACTAAGGGGAGGAGAGCGAGAAGCCAAGGAAGATCTCGCTTATCTTATCTACCGGGAGCAGAGATAAAATCCATTGGGCACTCGCCAGCTCGACCTTCCGGGAGGCCGCGTTGGCCGCCACCTCGTCCCTCGACCTATGCATGTCGGCGTAATTGCGGTCGAAGGTAATGCTTCGACGTTCATACATATGCGCGAGCTCGATCCCGCGCATCAAGGCCCTGATGGAGTCGAAGGCCAGGAGTCAGGTGGACGATCGGTCGAACGTTTCGGCATCCACTTGGCTATAAAGGCCATAGACCAGCACGCAGGCATCTCCGGTGAACTCATCCTGCTCTGTCCACCAGGGGAGGAGGGTAGAAATGGAGGCTCGTTTGGCCTCGGGATCCTAATGGAACAAGGTTTTCCCTTCCGCATCTAATAACTTCCCGCCAAGGCTGAAGTTTTGATTCCCTTTTGGCATCTGCTTGGGCGGGGCCTGGGCGGAATCCTCGGCAGTCGCCCTCTCATCACTAACTCCACCGTTGACTGGAAAGCTCTCGGCAGGAGCCCCAACGGTAGTCTCGACAGTGGTTGTAGCCTCGCCCCCTATAAATAGGCTCTCGGCGAAGGAGCGGCCCTCGGCAGCAATTCGAGCGGGAGAGGCCGCCACAGATTTTCCCTTTTATATGGCGTTTGGCTTTGGTCTTTTGAGAGCAGAGAGGTGGAAGGCGCTTGGCTTTTGCTTCCCAACACCGTACTTAGAGGAAGTAGCAGGCTCATCTCAGCAACCGAGAGCTGCGGACTTCGCAAGGGCCAGGGGGTCGGTCGCAGCCCTGGGTACGTCGAACGACTGATTAAGAGAGATTTATCACTCTCCTGCGAGATAAATAGTGATTAGTTCTCTGCAAATTAAAGCATAAAAGCCCATGGTAAAGGCGAGGTCTTACCTTTGACGGGAAGTACAGGTTGAAGGGAGTCGATGTCCCTCCCGAGGAACTAGACGTCGAAGTCCTTAGTTCCAAAAAATTCGAGGATTGCGCACTCACGCGACCCTAGAGCGGGCGGCTTATAAGCAAGGTCTTCATACTGGATGGGTGTGAGAGGAACGTTGCTGAAGTAGCCGGAAACATAAACGAACATCTCGCTCCAGTGGTGATTTTAGGTTCTAGGCCGCAGGTCTTGAGCAGCTGTCTTGAGAAAAAGACCATGCCGAAGCACTTGGCCCGAAAGATGAAGAGCTTCCGGAACAAGGCTAGGTTGAACTCTATCCGCTCGGCCCACATGTAGCAGATGAATGCTACTAAGATGGAGACCGAGTTAGGATTGAGTTGAGCGGGAACCACCCAATAGTATCGGACGTCTTGCCGCATCTCAGGCCAAGGGGGGAGGCGGAAGCCCACCTCAAAATGCTCTAGGGGGATGGCGAGATCCACCTCTCGCGCAAGATTAACCCTGTCGTTATTGCTTGGGTTTCTCCCGATGAAGTCGGGTGGGATGTAGTTGGAGGTTATAAGCTGGAACTCGTCTAGAGTCAAGCTATAGGAGGGAAACTTATGCTTAAGAAAAGCTTGCGTACAGTTGGAGCGGCCTTCGCTCTCACCCAACATCGGGAATAAGGGGAGAAGGCGAGAGTTGTTGAAAACGAGGAGAGAGTTGTTAGAAGCGAGAGAGATAGAGAGGCGTGAGAATGGTTTGGAAGGAGACAGAGGTTTCATATTAGAGAAATAATAAATGCAGTAGGGGGATCGGCCTATTTATAGAATATCGTGGTAATGATGTTTTTCAAAAAAGACGGCAGGGGTATAATTGCCAAGTCCCGAGCCATCGACACATCGCTTTCCGTTCTGAAATACTTCGGTGGACTAAGCAAGCGGTGAGTAAGTCCCCGTCCTAGGGATAAAATAGTTACAAGTAGACAGAGCTGATGTTCGCGCAAGCACCACTAAAAATAAAGAATAAAATAAAAGCTGTTGGCAGAGCAAAAATGAAAGAGGGGCTCTTGCCGAGCGAGAACCTCATAATAAAAAATAATAATAATAACAGATGTTTATTTATTATTATCAAAAATCCCGAGGTACATCAAGGAAGTGTAGGCTGAGATATGGAAGAGGCGAGACATCTTTGATTCAATATTTCTCCCAGCGCCATTGTCCCCGGTCTCGCGTTCCTATCCTTGGAGGAACTTGCGGGTTAAAGTAGGACATAAGGGCAGTGCATCCAAGGTTAATTAGGCGCGCTTGGTCCCGAATTCGCGTAACATACTACCCGGGGAAGGTCTCACCAGTAAGAGTGTCCTACCTCTCTGTCTCGCCCATGAGGTGGCTGTAGTCCCGCTCGATGACCATCATACGCCGCTCCACTATCCTGTGAAGTCTCCTCACAACCGAGGAGTTGGCCCGCTCCCACCATGCAAGATTCGAGAACAGCGATGACGCCCTCTTTCGCCATTTCTTGCCATTCCCGGCGGCATCTAGGAACTCTTCAATCTCGTCAGATGAAATGAAGGGGGAGCTCTCAGCGTCTTCCTTGTCCTCTTCATCCTTGCCTCCGTCTTCATCTTCCTCCTCATCGGTTCCCACCTGGAGCTCCGCATCCCCAGGCGAGATCGAGAGTTCCAGTCACGACAAGGGTAAAGTAAAGGAAGTGATGATTTCTCGCTTACCTGCAGAATGGCGAGATCCATCGACCAGCGGCGGGCGAGAAGGCCCCGGCTCCCTACTAGTTTCCTTCCCATAGAGGAGGTGGATCGACTTTCCCCACCCTGATGGGAAGAATTTATTGCGTGTGGCAATCTCGACCTGGCCGGGAGTAGGGGCAGAGTCGTCTTCCCTCGCGGGGTGGAGAGCCTCCTACAGAGGTGCGGGGGTCTCAGTGTTCACCCCTCCCACAGGTGGGGCAGGATTAGTTGCCTTGGAGCCCGGATTGGCAAGAATGATTTCTTTACCCTGGGTGGCGAGACCCAGGCTGGCGCGATCTAGCGCTGTGGGAGATCAATTCAACAGTTTGGAACACTGTGATTGGAATGATTAAATTGGACGAAATGAGGGTAAAATGTTACTTGGAGTTCTCGGAGGATCAGCCGGAGGGGTGGCATCTGGGACCTGGAGTGAATCCCTGGTGAGGAGAGACGTCGATTCAGGGGACGCTAGCAGGGAACCTGCGCCGCCATCTTGAAATGCCTCCTGCGAGAAGTACTGCATGTCAATCGTCAGTCATTCTTCCATATCATTTCATAGTTCTCGCTAATAGGCGAATCGAGGAAAAATACCTTCTATGGAGGTGAAGGATTATCCGCGCGGCTTGGGGACGGGGTAGGCAAGCCCCGGTTCTAGTTCAAGAGGTCTCGCTTTACCGATTTTGCCCTCTTCTTTTTCTTCTTCTTCAACTGTGGAGGCTCAGCGGCTGGATCCTTTCTCGTAAGCCAGGGGCCACCAAGCAACTATTGGCGCGAGATCGCGCCTATACCGCATCGATGCAGACCTATAGGCCTTGTGAGAGAGGCTTCTTGATGCATTCAGGGTGCATGGCGAGATCGCTCGAGGATTCAACAGGGAGATAACAGTGGCAGGAATGAAATTTTAACTATTAGCCGGTTTACGTATATATATAGCCATGGGATGGCCCACCAAAAGATTCCCTTTTTTAAGGACAGCATGTGTTTAGTAAATATAATGGGTTAGACATGTCTTTTAAAGTGCAAGGCTAGCTCGAAAAGAGCGGGGATTGTGTACAACCCCATATTCGATAAGTGGGACCACGAAACACCTAGGGCTAGGTTTGGGCTAGTATTGGGCTAGCCCCAAGTGAACAAAACTTCTCTCACCCAACATGACTTTCGTCGAGCTCAGCTCAGGTCTCGTCGAGTTGGGCTCGACATTTGTTGAGCAGGTTCATAACTGTAGAGCTCTGGAATTGCGGCAAGCGAGAATGATCGCGCTCACGAAAGCAGTTTGTCGAGTAGAGCTCGACGCCCGCCAAGGCGGGATGGGCTTCGGCCGAGACCTACTCCCGCCCAGAGGCGGGCAAGAAGGCTCACGCCTCGCGGGGGTGTGAGCAGGCGTATCCAGTGTTATTCTTCAACATTTTTATATCCTTTTATCTCCCACCAGGTGAAGGTGGGAAAGTTCTCGGTAAGGCATAAGCACCTTAAGTTCTCGGTAGGAAGGTTCCCGCCGGGTGGGGCCCAAGGTGAAATTACCTGGATTCCCTCAGGTAAAATTACCTATATACCCCAGGGTCTACATTTAGCTCCTCAGAACAATGGAGTTTGGCTATTGGCAGACTAGCAGGGGGTAATTTAGTAATTTCAGGTCAGCAAAGGCTATAAATAGACCTACAGGGGCTCTTAAGAAGGCAAGCTTTTAAAATTCTCTAAGATCTTCTAGTGCTTTCTGAGGAGCTCCAAGCCCAGCTTTTGGCTTTGGAGGGGAAGCTCTCAGAGATCTTCCGGGTAAGAGTTGGGACCTCCAAGCTGAGGATTTTGGTCGGTTCTTGGTCCTTTACAACCAGTCAGAAATCGGAGCTTGGCGGAAGTAGGTGTTAGCTACGCCCCTATTTTCAAACTTTCATTGAGGACAAGTTTTCGCTTCAACACTCTCTATCCTAGCCATCAAGACTGTCTTGCTCATCCCTTTAGCATATTTGCAGCCCAATAAATCATCATATCATATAATTAGGAGGTGGTTAGCCCAAACGGAAAAGGGCTTGAGCTTAGGTTAGCCCATTTGAGCAAAGTTTGACCTAACTTAGACTAGGGTTGACCTTAGTCAATTTGACCTTTTGGGTTGACCCCAATGGGTCCTTGGTGACCCATTGGCCTCCCCTAAGGTCTAGGTAGGGCTGGGTAGGATCAACTTTTCACTCTGAAGGCCACTTGCCCCTTAGTTAGGGCACTTTGACTACTTAGGGCTAGGGTTGACTTGGGTCAACTCAGGCTCTAAGGTTTACCCCAGTGGATCTTTGGGACCCATTGACTTCACCATAGGTCTAGGAAGACCTAGGTAGGGTTGGTTGGGCTCCTTAGGGGAACATTACCCTTAGTTAGGGTACCTTGACAAGTTTAGGACTTGGATGATACTAGGTAAACTTTGCCTCCCTGAGTTAACTCCAATGGACCCTTAGGTCCTTTAAATAGATTGGTGAGGCTGTGGTTGGGTCTTGGAGTCATGGTGAATCCCCATGATTATCCCACCCTAGTGTTTAGAAGTCTACTATTTGCAGACCATAATGATCTCACCTACAGTCCTAGGTCCACTTGGTCTTCTTAGAGTTTTGTCATGACCTAGTCATGAAAAAACCAATCCTAGGGGTCTAGTTGTCTAAGGGATGTTACAAATCCCAATGCATAAACAAAAAAATTTGTCCTCGAAATTTGAGTTTGGACCACGGGGTTTCTAGTATGAAAAATAAAATGTAACATCCCTATAGATTGTAAGGAATACCTTACTGAAAAGCTCCGGGTACCTTTGTTGCATCAAGTCCTGTGGCTCCAATGTGTGCTCCTCTTGCCCATGATTCCTCCACAAGACCTTAACCAACATGGCCTTCTTACACCGCAAGACCCGCATCGGAGTATCCTCTATCCGAATCGGCTCCAAGTGCAACGATCGATCAGAAGCTATACGCCCATCTGTAGTCATAATCTGCTACTCTGGCCAAAGTAGAGCTCTCCTCAGGGAGGAGACGTGGAAAACATCGTGCAATCCAGCTAGCTCTGGCGGCATCTCTAGTCTATAAGACACAGGGCCGATTCGCTCCAGGATCCTATAAGGCCCCATATATCTTGGGCTGAGCTTCTTCATCCGACCACGCACCCATGAAACTCCGTGCAACAGTCAGATCTTCAAGAGTACCTGGTCTCAAACCTGGAACTCTACCTGATGTTGTCTTGCATCGCAATACTTTGCTTTCCTACTCTGCGCCTCCAACATCTGATCCCATATCAGCCTCACGAGAGCCTCGGTGTCCTCAACAAACTCCAAGCCCAGCACCTTTGGGTCCTTGACAGCGGAGTCCTACACCTTCATTCGTATATGGCCTCATAAGGGGCCATCCCTATGCTAGAATGGTAGCTTTTATTATATGAGAACTCGACCAGTGGCAATAACTTCTCCCAAGGCTCTCCAAATTTCAGAATGCATAGGCGAAGTAGATCCTCCAATGTCTGATTGGTGCGCTCTGTCTGCCCGTCTGTCTAAGGGTGGAAGGTTGTACTGAATGTTAGCCGAGGGCCCAAGTATGTCTGTACTGATCGCCACTCCCTGGACGTAAACAGTCCATCCCGATCCGACACGATCATCCTGGGCACGCCAAGATAACAAACGAACTGCTCTACAAACTTCTGCACCTTCACACCGACCGAGTCATCCTTCCTGATCGAGATAAATCTGGCTATCTTGGTCAGCCGGTCGACGATTACCCAGATTGAATCGTTCCCCGTACGTGATCGGGGAAGCCAATGTATGAAGTCCATCGCGATATCATTGAACTTCCACTCCGGCACCGGGAGTGGTTGCAACAATCCTGCGGAGTTCCTGCACTCCGCCTTCACCAACTAGCATGTCTCGTAGTGGGTCATGAAGTAGGCAATATCCTTATTAATGCCTGGCAAGTATATGGTCTTCTTCTGATCCACAGTCATCTTCATAACTCCCGGGTGTACATAATACCGGCTGTAGTGGGCCTCCGTCGTTGTATTCTCCCGGGCCTGGCCTCCGTATGGTATGTAAACGAGTCCTCTAAAGCACACCATGCCATCTCTCAGTGTGTAATCTCCAGCAGTGTGGTGGGATGAACCGACTATCAACCCGAAGAGGCAAGTGTACCTATCGAATTGTAGTACCAAGGTCGTATTTAAACTCGGGGCTGTCAAGTACTGCTACTCACGCTTTTACTATTATCCTACCGAAAAGATTGCTGGTGGGGGTTTTGAAAAATCAAATTTAAATCGAAACGAAATTAAAACGAAACTATGGGTTAAAAGATAGCATTGGATCTATGATTCACCATGAAAAGAGATAAGACAAATAAAAATATAATTTTATAATTGCGAATTAAACTCGACCGTGACGGATCCGAATATAAGACAAAATCTCGCTAGAGCATTGAGTCTCCTAACTTATAGACGCTTTGATCGAAATCTCTTTACAAATAAAAGAGGCCTAAATTTGCATTATCGAGGTGATCCGCATTATTGGATTTGACTCCAATCCGGAGGATTTATGTCGTCCTATCTCTAGGATTTCATGCAACTCCTTCCTTCTTTCAGTGATCTTTCAAATCAACGAGTCTCTCGACTACTATGAAATGAGATCAAAGGCCTACTACCTTATACCAGAAATGCGGAATCGACACAAAATAAATCAAAGAAGGATCGAGCAAAATTTAACAAAAATAAAATTACAAAATAAGGAAGATACTCATCTAAAATATTGGATCCTCATGATCAAATGCTAAAATAAGATTAGCTACGCAATATGGAAAAGGGAGCGACAATATAAAGAGAACAAAATTTCATTTTTATTGCTACTAAACGAAAGAGTACATAATCCTTAAAACAAAACAATATTATAGTACTTAAACGAAACAAGATTGCAATAAAATAAACAAAGAAATAAAGATTACAATGAAACAAAAGCTCTATTGAATTGTACTCTCCACTTGCTTTCTCTCCCCAAAATCCATCCTCTAAAGCATGAGACATGGGATCCTTATATAGATAAGGAGGGAAGATTTTAGAATGAAGAGTAGAAGAAGGGGCAATAGGGGGGTCGGCCAAGCATAGGGGGGGTGAATAAGCTTTAAAGAGCATGAGAGAGGGAAAAATAGGAGACACATTTGGAGTAAATGAAGATGGAGGGGAGGAATGTTGCCGACCATGCATGGGGAAATGCATGGCCAACCATACAAGGTGGCGGGCTGCATGGTGGGCTGGCTTGGGCTTTGATGTAGTCTCCGGTAGGCTGCTTCAAGGGCTGGGCTGCTCCAAAGGTGGGCTCGGGTTGTACTTGAGGGCTGCTCCATACTGGGCTGCATTATGTTCTCGGGTTGGCACCAAATGGAAGATCTCGGGTTTCTCCAACAACATGGTTTGGGCTTGGACTTTGTTGTAGGCTCGGGTAGGGCTAGGCGTGCTGCTCCAACATCATGGCCGGCTGCATCATGGAGAAGGGCTGCTCCAAGGGCACTTGAACCTACAAAATAATAAATATAACATTAGCTTTATGAAATAACCCAAACATGTAACTAAGCATTAAAATAAAAACATAACACCATGCATGCAATAATATAACTAAACATGTAACATTAAAATAAAATCATATCATGCATGAAAAAATAAACTCATCACTCAAACAAACAAACACACACACAAACATGAAATAAAACATAACATCAAAATAGAAATTAAAACTCAATGCATCATAACAAATTAGATCATATTATATAAATATTAAAATATAACATACAAAAAATATATAAATTTAGTACATAATCCTAGGATAATTGAACTCAAATAACCCAAAAAGTGATGACTAAAATTAGTCATCAAAATCCCCTATGCTAGAGTATTTGCTTGCCCTCAAGCAAATGGAATTGAAAACTAGGAAAGATGAAATAAAAGAAAACAAAGCAAATTTAGGTTTCATAGATTAAGAAAACCAAAACATGAAAAATTAAACTATCCTAATTTTTATGCTAACAACTAGTAGGGTGAGAAGTGCACAATAGAAAACTTGAAAGTGGAGACCTAAAACTTTCATTAAAACATAAGAAAAATTTACACATTTCTAAATCTTAAAACAAAGCATCCATAACTTTTAAGAAAATAAGAAAAGAAAAAGTAAACGTTCTAATTAAACGGTGCATGAAATGAACTACTAGGTTGCTAGAATAACAATTACCCCTAAATCACCTCAAGATAACCTCCAAAGAAATCAATCAATGATGGCGGCCATAGGCTTGTCCGTTCACACTCTCTCCACTACGCAAAATTATATCTAAAGATCAAAAGGACTTTAAATAGGAGTTAAGACTTGGCTTAGGTAAATGATTAGGAGTTGAAAATCAAAGATAAACATGATGGATAAAATACAGTAAACCAAGGGTGAGCTCAAAATAAATATAAACATGATAAACAAAATGAGAAATGACAAGTATGTCATTTCTCCAATTCAAACTACAAAACGAGGCCATTGAATTTTTTCTTTTCAAAAAATGGCCACAAATAAACTTTTTCTCTTTTTTTTGTTTTCTTTTTTTTTTGATAACATTTTGATAATAACTTTTTTTTCTTAAAAGATAGCTCCAAATGCAAACTTTAAATATTCCTTTCCATTTTAAAAGATAACCCAACATAATAACATTATATTATAAGCTCATAGTCTAGTGTGAAATTACGAAGGGATTTGGCTTTGGTGAAATAATAAAATTAAAGGTGGAGCTAAAACAAATAAACATGGAAAAGGCCCAAAAGTTGTTTTGCAAAGGTGAAATAGTTTGGTGGGCAAAAAGGCTCAAACGGGTCAAAGAGTGGCCTAAATCATTTCTAAAGTACGTAAAAACATCGCAAATGTTTCGAGAGTAGCTAGGGACAAGTTCTAGACACTAAGAAAGTATTACCCCACACATGAAAAAGAGATAATGTTACCTAGCAACCATTCGTAAGCAACTAACCGAATAAAAAGACATAACTACAAATTGCTCACTTACAACGTAAAAGACAGATGCCTATATTTAAGAACAAGAAATTAGTAAAACTAAGATTTGTTAAAATGATAAATTTTGAAAACCGTTTCAAAGAAATCTACATAGAACTACAAAACCGCACGGGCCTACACATCACTAGAAGAAACATAAAATTAAAGATAGAAAATAATTTTTGATTTTGATTTTCAAATAGATTTTAGCATTTTTTTTTTAATTTTTGTTTTTTAAAATTTTTTTGATTTTGTATTTTCTAGTTTTTTTTTGAAATAGTTAAATAAAAACAATACTCCTAAAAAGGCTTAATATATCTAAACTAATTTTTCTGTGATTTTGTTTTTAAAACTTTTTTTTTTGAAAGAAACAAAGAAAGAAAAACAACTAAACCCTCCCCCATGCAAAATTTCTTCATTGCCCTCAATGAAAGAAACAAAAAACGAGAAAGATAAGGAGACTGAGAAGGAGAGAAAAAATAAAATGCAGTAAAGTAAATAAATAAATAAATAACAGGACTTCCCCGGGTTTGTGAGGTGAAGGCGGATGTCGCTCCCCCTTGCTTGCTTTTTAACGCACTTAATCATCAACAGACTTTACTTGATCCATCTTGAAATCAGCAATGTTGGAGCGGCAATCACTAACTTGCTTGGTTGGCCACCGGAAGGAAGACCAAAATTAAAGTAGAAAAATAGAGTACTTGGGCAGGTGCCCAAGATTGTTCTTTATTTTATAATAAAAAGTCCAAATAATAATAAAAGAGTTTCATAATGAAGTTCAAAATAAAATAAAATAAAAGTCCACATGAAAATAAACATTTAAGAGTCAAGAATAAGATTCTCCTTTGCAGGAGACACAGAATCATTAGAAAAAAATAATTTATGTCTATGACCATTTAATTTAAAATCACCCTTATCCGAGTGCGTGAGTAGCACAGTGCCATAAGGAAAAACCTGTTTGACCGTAAACGGTCCAAACCATCTAGATTTCAGTTTTCCATGGAAGAGACGTAAATGGGAATTAAAAAGAAGAACCTGATCGCCTGGTTTAAACGTTTTAGGATGGCGCAGGTTTTTATCATCATAAAGTTTTGTGCGTTCTTTATAAATTTTATTATTTTCGTAAGTGTACGCTCTCCATTCATGCCGACTGAGTGCGGATCGAAATTAAAAAAATTTATCGCCCAATACGCTCGGTGTTCTACTTCTACCGTAAGATGACACGATTTTCCATTGACCAATCGGAAAGGAGTATAACCGATGGCGGTCTTATACGCTGTCCGATAGGCCCAAAGAGCATCGTCTAATTTTAGGGACCAATCTGTACGAGAAGTAGAAACAATTTTTTCCAAAATTATATTTACTTCTCGATTGAAGACCTCGACCTGACCGTTAGTTTGGGGGTGATATGCGGTGGATAATTTATGTGTAATACCATATTTAGTTAAAACCTTAGCTAGTTGGGCGTTACAAAAATGGCTCCCCCTATCACTAATGATCGCTCGAGGAAAACCAAAACGATAAAATAATTTTTTTAAGAAATTTATGACTACGCGAGCGTCATTACTTGGTAAAGCTTGGGCCTCCGCCCACCTAGAGACGTAATCTACGGCAATTAAAATGTATTTATTTCCTAAACTTGAGGGAAATGGGCCGACAAAGTCTATGCCCCACAAATAAAAAACTTCACATTCGAGAAAATAATTTTGTTTCATTTCATTTTTAGTAGAGATGTTTCCAGTCCGCTGGCACTGATCGCACCTACCCACAAAGATTTGTGCATCTTTAAATATGCTTGGCCAATAAAAGCAAGCAGTAAGTACTTTGTGTGCGGAGCAGTTTGCTTGAAAGTTCCAGCCAGTCGGACCTTCATGAACATGTTTTAAAATTTGTTGACCTTCTTCCCTGGAGACACATCTTCTTACCACCTGGTCCACATAAATGCGAAATAGAAATGGATCCTCCCAAAAATAATACTTCAACTCAGAAAAAAAATTTTGTTGAGAGGAGTATTATTTTGGGAGGATGAGGGCCGCCAGATAATTAGCCAAATCGGCAAACCAGGGGGTAGAAGAAGAAACGTTTAAAATTTTTTCATCCGGAAAAGAATCAATAGGTAAATTTTCATCAAAAATATAAATTTCAGGATTTTCTAGGCGTGAAAGATGATCAGCCGCTAAATTTTCCGCTCCTTTCTTATCCCGGATCTCCAAGTCGAATTCTTGAAGTAATAGGATGCAATGAATAAGACGCGGCTTGGCATCAGGTTTAGAGAGGAGGTACTTCAACGCGGAATGATCCATAAAAACGATAACCTTAGAAAGAGTGATGTAGGGTCGGAATTTATCAAAAGCAAAAATGATAGTTAAGAGTTCCTTTTCAATTGTAGTGTAATTTTCTTGCGCTGAATTAAGCGTTTTGCAAGTGTTATAGATTAGGTGGAAATTCTTAGCTATACGTTGTCCTAGTACCGCACCGATGATGCGTGTAAATAGGCAAGCGCATCGGTCGCACAAGTAATAAAGTTTGGGAATGGATCCCCGAGTGTCGGTCTCTTGAGGAATGCAGTTGGCGTGGAGCGACGAATAATCCGAAATTATTGTTATTAGAGTTTGTGAAATAAAAGAAAAACAAAGGGGCTTTGAATGTGGTTCATACAACCAATTAAACTAAAAGGAAAAATGCGGGTCGCACTCACCGCTTCGCAAGGCGAGATGGGTGTAGCGGCCGCTATGCCGTACTTCGGTAGGGCGAATGGACGGTGAGCCAATGGGTGAGGTGTTTAGTGCGGAGTGCATTCAAGTGGAATGATGGAAGTGAGATGGGGCGAGGCGCATCACAACACAAATCTCACAAACAAGTTCAAACAACAAAAATCCAATTACAAATAACTAGACATTGAAGTTTACAACAAGCATGAGTCATTCATACAATACAAGAAAGATAGAGGAAGAGTAAACCAAGAGAGTGAAGATCCACCGCGGTTGTTGGCCGAAGGTGCGGGTTGTCAATCTGCTTCCACGCGCAGTCCGAGCAGGCTTCTGGTACCAACGAGCTGTCACCTCGAGGGATTTTGAGTCCGTTCTCTAGGTCGTCTCCATCATCTTCTTCTTCGGTAGAAAGCTCGGAGAAGAGGTCCTTAATGGCCGGGAGGGTCACCGGAGGATGCGGAATGCTTTAGAATCGCAGGAAATCACCTCCCGATGGTAGGGATGAAGGTGGAGATGGATGGAGCATCTGAAATGCGGAAGGGCGAAGTGGCGGCCAAGTTGGATCAAGGTCCATTATGCCCTAATTCGCGGATCAGGCCAATTTATAAAAGCAGAGTTAAATAGCGTGCACGACCACAGGCGCACGACCAGTGGTCATGCGCGAACAAAGTCAGCGCCCATGCGGAAACAACTTGTAGAACCTGCACCAGGAAATTTAAGCATGCGCACGATCAGCAGCGCACGATCAGTGATCGTGCGCGGAAAGGGTGGTGATCGTGCGATATGGGACAGAAAAGTGGAAAAAGATGGCATGACTACGCACGACCGGCAGCGCATGAGCAGTGATCGTGCGCGGTATAGCTGGTGATCGTGCGATATGGTGGGATAGGACAATAAAATGAGAGCCCCGACTGCGCACGACCGGCGGTCGTGCGCCAAAGAGGTCGATGATCGTGCATGGGTAAAAACGCGCGACCATTGACTCCTTTGCCAAAAAATGGTGAAAGTCCTATCCCGGACGCCCACACGATCCCCGAACCTGCAGGAAAACTGAACGGGTTGTCGATCATGGCAGTCACAGATATATATAAAATGCACAGCAAGAGGGAAATACACACACGTACAGAAATAGGCTAAAAGAGTGCACAAGACGTGTAATGTCGAAGCGAACCAAACAGAGTGCTAATGGCACAAAATGATAGTGCAAAGACAAGAAAACGAGCCCAGATGAGTACGGAAATAGATATGAAATGGGGACTCATCACACCCCCAGACTTAACCATTTGCACGTCCCGGGCAAATAATCAACCCGTGAACTCTAAAGAAGCTAGCTAACGAAGTAACTTCGATCTAAAGTAGAACGAGAAATCGAAGACTCAAGCGTATAGAAAATATAATAGAAGAAATTTTTTAATTATACTATGAAATTTATAATTTTCGACAAAAGGAAATAAATATTGTCACTACTCAAAAATTGAATGTCAGAGAATCGTTCGGTCATGAGTAGGAAGAAAATAGGCGAGTCGCTTGGCTAAGCATTGCCAAAGCTCGGGGCTCGTAATCACCTCCAAAGGAATCCACCAATGTCGGGGACCATATGCTTGCCCGTTCACACTCTCTCCACGGCACTAGTTTGACTCTAGCGTGAGTCCGTAGGACTTCGGGTAAGGATGAGGCTTGGGTTACGGTGAGGTAAACAATGATAAAAAAGAAAGGCTAAGCACCTAACCCAAATGAGCTCGCCTAATAGAATCCCTCGGCAAACCACAAAACGCATGAGTGCACCACACCCCTAGACTTAACTTTTGCAACATGGGTGTGTGCACCGCCTACTCCAAATCAAAATCATTTTCAACAAGATTTTCAATCAATTTTTTTTCTTTTCACTTTTCATTTCCCTTTTTTTTCTTTTACATCTCTTTATTTTCAACAATTCAGCCGATTTAACTTGTGCGCACTTCCACTTTTTCACAATTAATACACCACATCACAACCCAAAATTAAAATATGAAATACTAAAGCTCGATTTGGGTGTGCGACTAGGATAGGCTATGAGGCTTTGGTGAAATAACGGTGGAGCTGAATCAAAAGGAAGGGTAGACACAAAGGGGCTAGCGAGGGCGACGTTAGGAAGGGTACAAAGCTCAACCGGGCCAATATGATGGCCTACATCACTCTCACGCTAGACTAACCATGCACCAATGCTTCGAAAGTAGCTTGGGGCAAGTTCTTAGCCATCGAGAAAAATGATCCTTCCTCCCGACTCGAGCAATACGAAGCTAGAGACGCCTACACACATTCTTACGCTACCGACAGATTGCTCCGGATTCACAATTTTGAGTAGGACAAACATCATTTACGAATGCAGAAAAAATATAAATTTGCAAGTATAAGGAAAAATTAAATCTATACAATTTCTACACCATGAGAGTACTCGATTAGGAGCACTACACGAGTTTCGAACTACTCTAAATTAAAATCCTGAGTCAGCACCACCATTTTAAAATTGACACAAAATGATAACATTGACTCGAGCCGTACGCGTGGTCAAGTGCGCGCTCTTGTGGGTGGCAAGGTGTGTGCAGCAGGATTCTACAATAATAAAATATAAAATAAAACTACTTGCATGCTATCAGTGTGCTCGTGTAGTGCATAAGCGACTCTTCCCCCCATACTTGAATGAAAACACAGGCAGAAATGATAATAGACATCTAAAATAAAAAAAGAGGTCTGAGGAGAAAGGGTACCTATGCTCTAAAGAAGGAGCATACCAGAAGGCGGAGGTTGTTACATCGCACAAAAGTATGTTGGACCTGCGAATTAGGTTGAACTGGAGAAAAGATAAATAACAGAAAATATAATATAAGAGCAAAATAAAAAAATACAGGAAGAAGGGACCAAAAAGGTCCAAGCTTGGGTTGTCTCCCGAATAGCCCTTTTGTTTACCGTCCTTAAGGTGGACCAAATAGCTGTATTAGCAGTTTATAAATTGTTTTTGCAGTAAATAAAATTTATAGAAAAAATAAAAATAACAAAATGCCAGGACATAACAGAATCTGAAGATAAAAATTTAGAGGTAGCTGCGGGGCGGAGGAATTGCCCTCATTCTTCGTCACTGCTGTGGATCTCAATGGGTGGCGAGCGTGGAGCGGGAGCGAAACGAGTAGGCGGCGGAGGGATGTTCAGGCCACCACGCAAAGCCTGCTGATATACCAGGTTCTGCATCCACAACTGGGAGGCCTCAATATCCGCAAGCCGCTCATTCAAGAATGAAATGCTCTGACCCTATGCAGCACTAGAGTGAGGGCCGGCCTGTCTCTCCGGCTCGGTTGGTGGTGGCTGTGGTGACTGTGAATGACGTGGCTGAGTGCTTCCCGCAGCTCACCGCCTTCCCATGGCGGATGATTCCGGCGCAACTCCTTGCTCATCCTCCAGCCGAGCCTCCCGGGCGTCGCCCGGCATAACAATTTCAAATCGGCGATTGGCTCGCCACCCAACAATTCGCAGCAAATGAATACTGACCATGTTAGCACGGGTGATAACAGAGGGGGAGGTAACCTGCTCCATCGGCGGCAAACTGTCCCAAACTCTCAAATCCTTCGCGATGTGAGTGATGTAGTAAGCACCACCTATCGCGCTGGCGAGGCGATATGTAGCCTCGTGGTGGAAGAATGTCGCCAACAAATAACCAAGGTGAATGGGTTCCCGACTGAGCATTCTATATAGAGAAACTAAATCCTACCACCCGACCACATTTTGGCTAAGTGACTACGCAGTGAGAGAGTGACTAAGCAGATGCTGAAGGTACCGTAAGGCCGGGGAGACAATTTTTGTCGACTTGGCCTTCCGAGCCACATACTCCTCATCTGTACCAGTGATTTCACGCCAAGCAGAACCATGGGAGGTTCCTTCAGGGAAGCCGGGGCCTAAACCCTGTGGCTCTGAGATATCCGAGTAGAATCCGGCTCGGACGCCAAGCTCATGGATGGTCATAAAAATGACCCGTCCCCTAATCCGAAAGGAGCAGTCAACAGGACGGTAGCCGATCGTGTCACACTCCGACTCGAATGTGGAGAGGAACTCCAAAGTAAGTTCTTTGTATCCAGGTTCGCGACATTCAAAAATATGGCGCCACTTAACAAATGAGAAGAGGTGGAGGACCGAATCCGCAAGGACGCCGCCGTTGCTAATGGACCTCAACTCCTCCCAATCCATAAGACGCTGAGGGAGGAAGGGTTTGTTCTTCAATTCATCATACTGGCATTGGTGGGTGTCCTTCTGAAACGTCGCCATCCTTGTTAGCACTTGAGCCGGAGTGGAACGCCGGTAAGCGTTGACAGCCCTGCAATTTGAGGTAGAAGCCATCGCAAGAGGGAGATCCGGAGCAGCGAGGAGAGAAGAAATCTCCCGGAGATTTGCCGGAGCAAAAGAGGGGGGGAGGGAGATCGAGAGAACGGCGCATGAACAGTAAATCGGGAGCGAGAGATTAGGGCGCACGCTCAGCGTCGCCCGAGGGGTCTTTTTATAAAAACTGGGCCGACCACACGACCAGTGATCGTGCGAAATTAAATAGCGCGCACAATCAGTGGTCGTGCGCGATATATCATAATTACAGGCAACCTAGTTTTATACCAAGATCGCTCGGATAACGCTGTGGGTGCGCACGGGAGATAAGGAAATGAGGCGGAGCTACCACAAACATTTAGAGAATAAAGGAGCATGAAAATAAAATAAGAGATTAAAAAAAAAGATTAACTATTGCTAAAATACTACAATGAAAGAAAAGAACAAGCTATCTAGATAACTATTGGGTTTTCTTGTCTCCCAACAGGACTTATTCAACTTCTAAACAAGTGTTAGCTGATTGGCATATGAAAATAGAAATGCTCAGGCAATTGTTCATGCACGTATTTTGGTAGCGGGTACCGGTATGGAGACAGAACAAATGCCCCACTACCTGTATAAGTATACCTGTCATAAATGTCAGGCATGGGCAAGAAATAACTTGTGAACCTCGTCGTTTCCAACACCACCTGCATATGGTCTCTAGCAGTCATAGGACGCATTACAGGCCCTTGTACTGATCGAACAGGTTCCACGATGGGGTCCTGCAGGGATGTGAAAACAAGAATAGGGTCAAGAAATAAATCAGAAGAATAACATAAAAGATCCTCAATCTTGGAGATGATTCCGTAATCATCCCCCATTGGTGAAATTGTAGAAAACTGAACACCACTGTCTAGGATGGTACAAGAAGTTCCTAGCGCAGCCTCCACCTTGTCCGTGCATTGAACATCCTCACATGGTGTAAAAGCAGCAGCCTCGACCACGGAATTGTCCTCCACAACAGGATCTAACAAAAAGATGGAAATGCTAGTGTCCACCTGCGAATCAACCTCAACAGAAATATCAGAAAAAGACAGAATATTATGCAAAGACGAAGGTGAAGGTACAGAACTCGACAGAAAGTCAAGAGCTGGCTCTTCACACCCAGACTCAATACTAGGTAATGAATGTTCATCAGAAGTATAGATATCCACGCAGGTATGGGGATCAACACAAGCATCAGTGCATGTACCAAAAATGCTTTCTCCGAAACATGGGGATAGCAATGGTGCATAAGCCGAGGCTGAAGGGGTGCTGCTCAAGGTTGAAGTGGGAATAATCCGAAAATCCGGCTCATCATCCACTCCCAATTCAGCTAAATAAGTAGTGCAATCCTTCAATGCATGATCCCAGCTTCGACAAAAAATGCACTGCTTGGCCGGCTTCAGCGGTGCAGCAATAGCTGAAGACGAAAAGAAGTAGTGCGGTAATGGCTCCGCGGGTCGGTGGATAACAGGCTTATATCTGCGTAATGTAGAGTAATGAATTTCCTGGGCACTATACTTCTGAGGACATCTATCGCTAGCATGAGAGATGTCTCCACAATGAGGGCAACGAATATTGAAATTGGCCCACATTGTAGAAATATCAAAAATAGCGGGTAAAACTACTTTGCGTAAATTCTTCGAGTAAAGCTAACAACTCCAACAATGAAATAACAACATAGGGTAAAAGGGATAAAAATAAAACAAAATGAAATAACTCTAATAACAAAATTTTCAGGATCATGGATCGTTCAACAGCTGCGATTCCCCGGCAACGGCGCCAAAAACTTGAAGCGTGTAAATACGGCAAGCGCACCGGTCGCAAAAGTAATAAAGTTTGGGAATGGATCCCCGAGTGTCGGTCTCTTGAGGAATGCAGTTGGCGTGGAACGACGAATAATCCGAAATTATTGTTATTAGAGTTTTTGAAATAAAAGAAAAATAAAGGGGCTTTGAAGGTGGTTCTTACAACCAATTAAACTAAAAGGAAAAATGCGGGTCGCACTCACCGCTTCGCAAGTCGAGATGGGTGTAGTGGTCGCTATGCCGTACTTCGGTAGGGCGAATGGACGGTGAGCCAGTGGGTGAGGTGTTTAGTGCGGAGTGCATTCAAGTGGAACAATGGAAGTTAGATGGGGCGAGGCGCATCACAACACAAATCTCACAAACAAGTTCAAACAACAAAAATCCAATTACAAATAACTAGACATTGAAGTTCACAACAAGAATGAGTAATTCATACAATACAAGAAAGATAGAGGAAGAGTAAACCAAGAGAGTGAAGATCCACCGCAGTTGTTGGCCGGAGGTGCGGGTTGTCAATCCGCTTCCACGCACAGTCCGAAGAGGCTTCCGGTACTGACGAGCTATCACCTCGAGGGCCTTTGAGTCCATTCTCTAGGTCGTCTCTGTCATCTTCTTCTTCGGTAGAAAGCTCGGAGAAGAGGTCATTAATGGCCGGGAGGGTCACCGGAGGATGCGAAATGCTTTAGAATCTCCAGAAATCACCTCACGATGGTAGGGATGAAGGTGGAGATGGATGGAGCGTCTGAAATGCGGAAGGGCGAAGTGGCGGCCAAGTTGGATCAAGGTCCGTTATGCCCTAATTCACGGATCAGGCCAATTTATAGAAGTAGAGTTAAATAGCGCGCACGACCACAGGCGCACGACCAGTGGTCGTGCGCGAACAAAGTCAGCGCCCGTGCGGAAACAACCTATAGAACCTGCACCAGGAAATTTAAGCATGCGCACGATCAGCAGCGCACGATCAGTGATCGTGCGCGGCAAGGGTGGTGATCGTGCGATATGGGACAGAAAAGTGGAAAAAGATGGCATGACTGCGCATGACCGGCAGCGCACGAGCAGTGATCGTGCGCGGTATAGCTGGTGATCGTGCGATATTGCGTGATAGGACAATAAAATGAGAGCCCAGATTGCGCACGATCGGCGGTCGTGCGCCAAAGAGGTCGATGGTTGTGCGTGGGTAAAAAAGCACGACCATTGACTCCTTTGCCAAAAAATGGTGAAAGTCCTATCCCGGATGCCCACAATATCCCCAAACCTGCAGGAAAACTGAACGGGTTGTCGATCATGGCAGTCACAGATATATATAAAATGCACAGCAAGAGGAAAATACACACACGCACAGAAATAGGCTAAAAGAGTGCACAAGACGTGTAATGTCGAAGCGAACCAAACAGAGTGCTAATGGCGCAAAATGATAGTGCAAAGACAAGAAAACGAGCCCAGATGAGTCCGGAAATAGATATGAAATGGGGACTCATCAACCGACCGCAAAACTACTTGTGTCCCACATAATTTCAAAAGGCAAATCCCAAACTGGGACGATCATAATCAGAGCATTTAAAGTTTGGATTTAATTAAGTCAAATGTCGCTAAATAAGAATCGTCAAAAATAAAAGGAGCGTCTTTCTCGAGAAGGTGGGTGAGAGGCTTAGTAATTTTTGAAAAGTCCTTAATAAATCTTTGATAAAAACCCGCATGCCCTAAAAAACTTCTTATCGTCTTGATATTCGTAGGTGGCGGTAACTTTTCAATTACTTCAATTTTTGCCTTGTCCACTTCAATTCCCCTAGCATAAATTTTGTGGCCAAGGACTAAGCCTTCACGTACCATAAAGTGGCACTTTTCCCAATTTAAAACTAGATTTGTTTCATCGCAGCGTTTTAAAACTTTTCCTAAATTATTTAAACATAACTCAAACGAGTCGCCAAAAACTGAGAAGTCGTCCATAAACACTTCCATAATGTTTTCTAAATATTTATCAAAAATGGACAGCATGCACCGCTTAAAGGAAGCTGGTGCGTTGCATAGCCTAAAAGGCATCCTACGGTAGGCAAAAGTTTCGAAAGGGCAAGTGAACGTTGTCTTCTCCTTGTCCTCGGGTGCGATAGGGATTTGGATGTATCCCGAAAGACTATCGAGAAAACAATAAAAACTATGCCCGGATAAATGTTCTAAAATTGATCGATAAAGGGAAGGGGGAAGTGATCCTTACGAGTGGCATCATTTAATTTACGGTAATCGATGCACATCATCCATCCCATTACCGTCCTAGTTGGAATTAAATCATTTTTTTCATTTGTTACTACCGTGATCCCACCCTTCTTAGGTACAACCTGAACCGGACTTACCCACTTACTATCGGAAATAGGATAGATTATCCCCGCATTTAATAACTTAAGACCCTCGCCCTTCACAACCTATTTCATATTAGGATTAAGATGACGTTGAGGTTGGACTACACCCTTAGAATTAATTTCAAAAAATATTTTGTGGGTGCAAAAGGAGGGGCTTATGCCAGGAATATCAAAAATTTGCCATACTATAGCTCGGCGATGCTTTTGTAGTAGTTCAATCAATTGATCGTTTTTGGATTGAGAAAGCAAAGCCGAGATTATAACGGGCAATTTAGAATTTTGTTCAAGAAAGGCATATTTGAGATGTTCGGGAAGGGGTTTTAGATCTAAGTTGGGTGGTTCATCGTAAGAGTTCTTCAAAACTTTGTCATTTTCAAAAACAATATTTTCATAATTTTATTGTCTAAACACTTGTTCATTTGTAAAGTTGTCTTGTGCGGACATAGCCGTGTCTTCAAAAACATTTGTAGAAAAATCAAAAAAAGAGGAAGAAAAATCATTGGAAGAAACATTTGAAAGAGAAAGAGAGAAGTCTTCGTTTAAAACATCAAGGAAGAAACATGTGTCGTCATTTTTTAAAGAATTTTTTATGGATTGATTTATTGAAAACGTAACCTCGTCATCTCCCACGCGAAGCAAAAGTTTCCCGTTACTCACATCGATGACCGCACGAGAGGTGGCTAGGAAGGGACGACCAAGGATAAGGGGCACCTCAACGTCTTCTTCAATATCAAGAATGACAAAATCCACCGCGAAGATGAATTTGTCGACCTTCACTAACACATCCTCAATGATACCTAACAGATACTTAATAGGTCGATCAGCCAATTGAATACTCATACGCGTAGGGATGAGAGTGCCCAATCCTAGCTTATAAACAATGAAAAAGGCATCAAGTTAATGCTCGCACCTAAATTCGCTAGTGCGTGTTTTACAAAAAGATCGCCAAAAATGCAACGAATCGAAAAACTACCCGGATCATTTATCTTTTTAGGAATACTTGAATTTTTTATGACCGCCGAGCATTCTTCATTTAACGTAACATGAGATAAGTTTTCTAATTTCTTTTTGTTCGTTAACAGGTCCTTAAGATATTTAGCGTATTTTGGCATTTTGCTAATCGCTTCATGAAATGGCAAGTTGATATGAATTTGTTTAAACATTTCAAGGAAGCGTTGGTATTGATCATCTAGCTTATCTTTCCTAAGCTTAGCGGGGTTGGGAGGTGGCGGAAATTCTTTTAAAATCTCGAGATCATTATTTTTAAAACCATTTTTTCTTTTTCCAAAATAGGTGTTTCTTGTTCATTTTCAAAAATAGAGTTTTCTTTTCCAAAAATTTTATTAGTTATTTCTTCGTCACTAATTCGTTCAGCAGTAGGAGAGGCAATCAACTTTGGCTCTTCCCTTGTGGTGGGCTCGTGAATTACTTTGCCGCTCCGAAGGGAAATCATTTTCGCGTGCTCCCTTGGGTTTGGCTCCGTATTTGAGGGAAGAGTCCAAGGTGGCCTCTCTGAAACCAACTTTGCTAATTGACCGACCGTATTCTCTAAATTTTTCATTGAGCCTATTAGATTTCTAATGGTTTCATCGTTCGAGCTTATATATCTAGATAAAATTTCTTCCAAAGAGAGTTTTTTGAACATTTTGGTTTTGTTGTTGCGGTGGTGGTGGTGTAAAATCATGTTGTGGACATACGACATTAACATTAATACTCCAAGAAAAATTAGGATGGTTACGCCATCTAGGGTGATATGAGTTTGAAGAAGAATTAAAACCAAGCGGAGCAGAAAAATTAGAAAAAGTTGAAAAGTCTGAAGCATTATTTTGAGCAGGCCTGGGTATGTTCCCCGGATAATCCACCTGCTCGACAGCAATAGCATTTGCATTTTCATATACCTGAGGAGCGGAGGATACAGTCATCTCTGATATCTTCTTGTTCAGCATCTCCACTTGCAGCGCAAGTTGCGATACAAAGTCCAATTCATAGAGACCTGCAGGTTTATTTGGGCGAGTCCTAAACGAATTCCACTGATAAGTGTTCATCGTCATGTCCTCTATAAGCTCAAGAGAGGCTTCCGGAGTTTTGGGGTCCAAAGAACCAGCGGAAGCGGCATTTATCATTTGCTTAGTCTCTTGATTTAGCCCATTGTAAAATGTCTGGACCTGTAACCATACAGGCAGAGCATGATGAGGGCATCTTCTCAAAATTTCTTTGAACCTCTCCCAAGTGTGATAGAGGGTCTCAGAAGCAATTTGAGAATAAGAAGTTATATCATTTCTAAATTTCGCAGTTTTCGCGGGTGGGAAATACCTACCTAGAAATTTATCGACTAAAATATTCCAAGTAGTGATTGATCCTCTTGGAAGAGAACTCAACCACTGTTTGGATTTTGTCCTTAAGGAGAAGGGAAAGAGTCTTAGCCTAATAGCGTCGTATGAGACACCATTTATTTTAAAGGTGTCACAGATTTCAAGAAAACTAGAAATATGTATGTTCGGATCTTCATCTTGTAATCTGTCGAACTGTACATATTGTTGCACAATTTGTATGATGCTAGGCTTAAGCTCGAATTTATTGTTCGCAATTACAGGTCAAACAATACTTATTTCAGTCCCCTCTAGGTTTGGTCGAGCATAATCGGACATGGTCCTTTGCTGAGCAATTCCTGGGTTGGGATCTCCCATTTAAGAATTAAAATTACAATCACCGTCGGAATCCTCAACCGCTGTTTGAGAAGTGGATGCCTCGAATCATTGTTGTCTCTGACAGGAGCGTTCGATTTCTGGGTCAAAATCAACAAGTAGCGACGGATTTGTGCGGGTCATGCACAAAAAAACGAAACAGAATGGAGGGAAGAAAAGAAATGAAATAAAAACTCGACTACGAGAAAATTTGAATACGAGAAAGATAATGATTTTTTTTTTGATTTTTGCAGAAGTAATAACGAAAGTGTTTTCAAAATATTGAGGAAGAAGGTCCCCAGCAACGGTGCCAAAAACTTTGTGGGATGAACCGACTATCAACCCGAAGAGGCAAGTGTACCTATGGAATTGTAGTACCAAGGTCGTATTTAAACTCGGGGCTGTCAAGTACTGCTACTCACACTTCTACTATTATCCTACCGAAAATATTGCTGGTGGGGTTTTTGAAAAATGAAAATTAATCCGAAACAAAATTAAAACAAAACTATGGGTTAAAAGATAGCATTTGAACTATGATTCACCATGATAAGAGATAAGAGAAATAAAAAATATAATTTTATAATTGCGAATTAAACTCGACCGTGACGGATCCGAAAATAATACAAAATCTCGCTCGAGCATTGAGTCTCCAAACTTATAGACGCTTTGATTGTAATCTCTTAACAAATCAAAGAGGCCAAAAGTTGCATTATCGAGGTAATCCGCAGTATTGGATTTGACTCCAATCCGGAGGATTTACGTCATCCTATCTCTAGGATTGCGTGCAACTCCTTCCTTCTTTGAGTGATCTTTCAAATCAACGAGTCTCTCGACTACTATGAAATGAGATCAAAGGCCTACTACAGTATACCGGAAATACGGAGTCGACACAAAATAAATCAAAGAAGGATCTAGCAAAATTTAACAAAAATAAAATTACAAAATAAGGAAGATACTCATCTCAAACCATTGATCCTCATGATCAAATGCTAAAAGAAGATTAGCTACGCATTTTGGAAAAGGGGGCAACAATATAAAGAGAAGAAAATTTCATTTTTATTGCTACTAAACGAAAGAGTACACAATGCTTAAAACAAAATGATATTATAGTACTTAAACGAAACAATATTGCAACAAAATAAACTAAGAAATAAATATTACAATGAAACAAAAGCTCTCTTAACTTGTGCTCTCCACTTGCTTTCTCTCCCCAAAATCCAACCTCTAAAGCACGGGACATGGGCTCCTTATATAGATGAGGAGGGAAGATTCTAGAATGAAGAGGAGGATTGGCAATAGGGTGGCCGACCAAGAATAGGGTGGGGGGGTAAATGAGCTTTAAAGAGCATTAGAGAGGGAAAAAGAGGAGATGCATTTGGATTAAATGAAGAGGGAGGGGAGGAAGGTGGCCGGCCATGCATGGGGAAATGCATGGCCAACCATGCAAGAAGACGGGCTGCATGGTGAGCTGGCTTGGGCTTTGATGTAGGCTCGGGTAGGCTGCTTCATGGGCAAGGCAGCTCCAAAGGTGGGCTCGGGTTGGACTTGAGGGCTGCTCCATAGTGGGTTGCATCATGTTCTCTGGTTGGCACTGAAAGTGTAATGCTATCAACCTAAATCACCTAGAGGGGGTGAATAGTTGAATCGTGCGACTATTTGCAGAATAAAAATTTTAACGATCTATCACAAGAAATCAAACAATCACAGAAGACAAGAAGATTTATAGTGGTTCCCCAATCTTGGGTACGTCCACTTTACCTCACCGACCTAGCAAATCACTAGACTCGTCTACTCCACTATCTCGGATTGAAAACAATCCTACGCCTTGAAACCAAGTTCCTACAAACTCGATCCAAATGGATCTACACTCGGAAGATGAAAACTTCCTACAACTCAGAGAACAACGCTCCTACACTCGAAGAATAATCTCCTACATGATTTACAAAGAGGTTTTAAAATACAAACATAAATTTCTCTTAGATCTGGAAATATTGAACTCTAGGTCTTCTTCTGAACTTGGCGAATTTTTTAGAATTTGTAGAAGAAGAAACTCTGTAGATCTGACCTGAGAAGACTTAGGACCTACTCGATCGAGGAGAGGATGATGATTCCTTGAACAGCAGGTCTTTCTTGATCGAAAGCAGAAAGATCGATCTCATGTTGGGCGGCGGCGGCGGCTTCAGAATATTGTTCTTCTTAGAGAGAGAAGGCCGATCCAGAAATTTAGAATGTACGGAATTCCGCTCCTTGTAATTGTTAGGGTTTTGTCTTAACGAGAAGACTTTTTATAGGATTACCCTTAACGGCTAGAAAAGACATTAATGATGACATGTGGACCAATCACGTCAGGTCATTTGAAAATTTCGGCCGATCTGGACTTACAATAATTTTCTGAAAAATTTGACTTTTAGTTCTCGAGAAGTAACTTTAGTTCTCAAGAACTAGAAACTGAGTTCTTGAGAGCTATCAGGACTTCTCGAGAACTATACTACTTAGAAGATGTCTGGACTTCTCGAGAAAAAAAAGCTTAGTTCTCGAGAACTAACTGACTTCTCGAGAACTATGGAGACTTCTCGAGAACTAACACTTAAGACAGATTTCTGAGGCAACTTTTGACTATTCGAGAAATAGGGCTGGCAGTTCTCGAGAACTTAAGCCAAGCTTCTCGAGAACAAGTTGGAATTCTAGAGAACTATAATTGAGACTTCTCGAGAACTGGCCAAGACTTCTCGAGAACAAAGAAGACTTATCGAGAACTCTGACTTAGAAAAATTCTTGAAGCTGTCTGGACTTCTCGAGAACCAAAAGCTGGGACTTCTTAAGAATTTGAAGCTAAGCTTCTCGAGAACTCTAAGCACTTCTCGAGAAATTTGAAGCAAAGCTTCTCGAGAATTCTAAGGACCTCTCGAGAACTTTGAAGCAAAGCTTCTCGAGAATTTTAAGGACTTCTCGAGAACAAAGAGGCACTTCTCGAGAAGTGGACTTAGAGAAATTTCTGAACTTTAGAAAAAAAACATTCTCTTCTCTTCAAGAGTCCAATCATCATTCCAGGATTCAAGGTTTGAATATGAAGTGTATCCCAATGGAGAGGCTACACATGAGTCAACACCTTGGATCACACAGTGAGGGATTACACTGTATGGTCCTGTGTTCATGACCCACTATAGAATGACATTGGTCTACACTTAGCAATGGTAATCTGCAAACACACAGCTAAACAAGGATATCAAATACAACTTAATTCATCTTAGTTCAAGGGTGACTTCAAGCAAATCTGGGTTATTGTGGATGCAATACCTAACAATCTCCCCCTTTTTGTAAAAGTCAGAACCCTCTTAACTAAGGTGAATTATGACGATTAAGAAAGAACTGGAAATGAATAATTTAATCTAAATGCAATAAGTGATTAATTGAACACACAATTAGGCAAAACTATGAATTGTATATATGTAATGATTTAGATTTCTAATCAACAACCGTTTCATCCAAATTCACAAAAACATATCAACAAGAGTTCATTCTTTGATTTGATGTTGTCTATCCTGCTTCTCCTGCTGTCTCCTCTGATAGCTGAAGGGCTTAGGATAGTACCTAGGAGGCTTTGGAGGAGCTTTGGGATTATTCCATCCAAACTCTCTATCATATATTCTTCTCTTGGTCATGGACTTCTCATATAATTCCAACTCAAAGGAGCTATAGTGGAGATTCCTATTCTCATTAAAGTCCATCACTAATTTTAGAGTATCAAGAATTAAACTTTTAGAAGTAGGGCTCCAGACCTCTGCAAACTCTTGGGATTTCCTTTTCTTTGATCCTGTCTTAGGGATGCTTCTGGTGGCAAAGGGGCCTTCCCCATACTTTCTCTTTTTAGAGGTGTTGATTTCTGGTAAATCCTGAGGAATAATATCATCCCAAACCTGGTTATAGGAAGCAGGAGGAGGATCCTTATCTTCTGGCCTTGGAGAAAAGCAGGGCATCTGAGGTTGTTGCATCTGAGCTGACATCTGACTTGGCTGTCCTTCAACAAGTGGGTTCAGGTGATGAGGAATAATATTAGGATCAGCCTGAAAGTTAGGGAATATTTGGTCAATTTCTCAATCCAGAGAGATTTTGCATCTGCAGTAAGTTTTCCCACTTGTTCTTTCACTAAACTCTCCCCCTTTCTGACTTCTACACAAAGCTTTTCTATAGTATCTTCTTTGAATGTTCCACTTCCTTACAGATTTTCATTACATGTTTTTGAGCTTTCTTTTCCAACTGAATTTGATCCTCCTGACTTTAGTTTTCAAAACTGTACCATTTCTCCTCACCTTGGCATTCCTGAAGAATTCTTCTACGTCTTGAAATGAAATCTTGAAGGGTTTTGAGAGAACGAACATCAGACCGTCTGTTTCCAAGAGAAGGAGCAAGTTCTTGAAGTCATCAGAAATGTATGCAATCCCTACGACGACGAGTTCACTGCTGACTCCTATTTTCGAACTCTGTGCCATGGATGCTGATGGAGGCGACGAACGGAGCGCAAGAAGACGGCTGCGATGAAGCTTTCTGTCAGCGGAAGACGAAGAGTTTCCGAGAAGACTGTTTGAAGTGGCGGTTGATTTGGGATTTCTAAAGTATTATATATATATATATAATCCTCGTAATGTCAATTAAGTGTCTAATTAATCTAGGATTAGGACTGAAATCAAGCGGTTTCTCGAAATAGAAGAAATTAATCAGAAGTCGGAAAAGGACGGGCATTTATCGAGAGGTAGGGTTAATTCTCGAGAACTGTCAGAGGACTTCTCGAGAAGTATGATATTAGTTCTCGAGAACTGAAGAAACTTCTCGAGAATAGAAGAGACTTCTCGAGAACTGCAGAGACTTCTCGAGAGACAGATCAAAGTTCTCGAGGAGTAGCTTGAGTTTTCGAGAATTGGTACTTTTCTTTTCGATAAGTAGACTGAGTTTTTGAGAACTAGTACTTTACTCTTGAGAAATTTCTGACCTGTTTGAGGAGTCCTAGATTCTTGAGCCTTGAACATATCCACTTTGGTGTATTCTTCTTTGTTTAGCATCCCAAGTTCAGTTTTGAGGAAATTGAACTTGGTCTCGTCCAACGGCTTCGTGAAAATATCTTCAACTTGTCGATCTATTGGCACGTACTGCAGATCCACATACCTTTGCTCCACATGCTACCAGATGAAATGATATCTGAGCTCGATGTGATTTGTCCGACTATGCAAGACTGGGTTGTTTGCGATTGCGATCGCGCTGGATGAGTCGCAAAATAATGGAATTACTTTGACCTTCGTATTATAATCTTCTAGCTGATTCTTGAGCCAAAGTAACTGTGCACAACAACTACTGGCAGAAATGTATTCTGACTCGGTCGTTGAGATTGCGACATAATTTTGATTTTTGCTGCTCTATGAGATAAGCCTTCTTCCAAGGAAGTGACATGTCCCGGAAGTGCTTTTCCTGTCATCTTTGCTACCTGCAAAGTCTGCATCTGAAAAACCAATTAGTTAACTATCATTACTTCTTGGGTACCATAAGCCAAGATTCGGTATACCTTTAAGGTATCTCAAGATCCGCTTTGCAGCAGCATAATGAGATTCCTTACAGTTCTCTTGGAATCTAGCACAGACCCATGTAGAGAACATTATGTCTGGTCTACTGGCAGTAAGGTAGAGCAAGGATCCAACTATGCTTCTGTACTTGGTTTCATCAAAAGGTTTCCCTTTCTCATCCTTGTCCAGAGACATAGCTGAGGCCATTGGAGTCCTCATAGAGGTTGCACTCTCCATTTCGAATTTCTTAATCATCTCCTTGGTGAACTTAGTCTGAGAGATGAAAATTCCATCTTCAGTTTGTTTCACCTGAAGTCCTAAGAAATACTCCAGCTCTCCCATACTACTCATTTCAAACTTCCCTTGCATAAGTTTAGAAATCTTTTTGCAGAGGTTGTCATCTGTAGAACAAAATATAATGCCGTCGATATAGATTTTCACCAGAAAAATCTTGCCTTTAATTTCCCTAAGAAATAATGTCTTATCTATCTTTCCCCTTATGAATTTGTTCTCGAGGATAAAGCTAGACAGCATTTCGTTCCAAGCTCGAGGAGCTTGTTTCAACTCGTACATCGCTATTGATAATAAATAAACATACTCAGGAAAATTAGGATCAACGAAACCTGGGGGTTGTTCCACGTACACCTCTTCATTTATGTCACCATTTAGGAAGGCGGACTTCACGTCCATTTGATAGACAGTGAACCCCTTCAGTGCAGCATAAGCTAGGAACAGTCTGATGGCCTCTAGTCTTGCCACTAGAGCATATGTTTGGTCGAAGTTGATCCCTTCTTCTTGACGATATCCTTTGGCGACAAGTCTGGCTTTGTTCTTGATGATTATCCCATTCTCGTCTAACTTGTTCCTATCGACCCATTTCATTCCGATGACATTCTTACCTTTTGGTCTTGGAACAACCATCCATACTTTGTAGCGCTTGAACTGATTCAATTCTTCTTCCATGGCCAAGATACATGATACGTCTGAGTTTGCTTCCTCAAACTTCTTTCGTTCAACATGTGAGAGAAAACTTAAATATATATTCTTGTTAGTTGTACCTCGATGAGTTTTGACACCATCCCAGGGATCTCCTCTTATCTGGTCCATTGGGTGATCCTTCAGATGTCTGAGCTCTAGATTCCTCGCATCTGGGACTTCTTCATCAACTGGAGTGACTTCATCAACTTGGACAATATTTTCATCCTGATCCTCTACCTCTCCAATAGGGGTTGGAGAGGTGATCTTAATGAACTTTTCATCTTTACCTTCAGTCCATTCATCAAAGCTGATCTCTTTAATCCTTGTACCTGCATCTTCAACAAACACACTAGATGATTTGCTTTGCAACAAGCTCATCTCATCAAATACAACATGTATGGATTCCTCTACAACCAGAGTTTTTCTATTGAAAATCCTGTATGCCTTACTATGGCTACTATATCCTACAAAAATACCTTCAAAACTTTTCTCACTAAACTTGGTTGTATGATACTTACCATTGTTAAGCACGGAGCATTTACAGCCAAAAATTCTAAAATATGAAACTGTTGGTTTCCTGCCTTTTAGAAGATCATAAGGTGTCTTATCATGATTCTTGTTTATGAGGGATCGATTTTGCACGTGGCATGTAGTGTTGACGGCTTCAGCCCAGAAGTACTCTGGTAGTGAAGCATCACTGAACATAGTTCTGCAGGCCTCTATGAGTGTTCTATTCCTTCTCTCAGCTACTCCATTTTGTTGTGGAGTACGAGGAGAGGAAAACTCATGACAGATACCTAGGCTTTCACAAAATTCTATCATGGCCCCAGATTTGAATTCAGTTCCATTGTCACTTATGATTTTGACTATGGTGTTGTTGTATTCATTCTAGATCTGCCTAACAAACTTTGTAAAGATATCGACGGTATCTGACTTGTGTTTCAGAAAGAACACCCACGCAAAGCGCGAGTAGTCATCAATAATTACCAACGTATAATCCTTATCTCCTAAGCATCTAACTTGCAGTGGACCGAACAAGTCCTTATAAAGTAGGTGTAAACACCTATTAGAGTTTTTTCCTACGATGCTTTTAAAGGTAGCCCTTATTTGCTTGCCTTTTACCCATGTATGACAAGGTCTATCTTTGACGTGATTGACATTTGGGGCATCACGTACTAAGTTCTTGGAGAATAATTTATTAATAGTTTTAAAATTAATATATGCTAGCCTATTATACCATTGGTCACCAAGAGACGCACAATATTTTTCCAAAAGACACACTGGTGTAGAAGAGTCTATACAAATGAAATTTAAGCAAAATATGTTCCTGCTTCGAGTGCCTGATAGAATTGTTTCCATATTGTCAACATACTTTATCAAGCACTTGTCAGCGTGGAACTCAACTATGTATCCTTTGTCGCATAGTTGACTTATGCTTATGAGATTGTGTTCCAATCCCTTCACATAAGCTACATCCGAAAAAGATACACTACCGTTAGTGATCATACCGTACCCTTTAGTTATCCCTCGGTCTGAACCTCCAAAGATGATCTTTGGTCCGTTGCATACTGAAGTGAAATTCTGGAGTAGGCTTCTTATCCTGGTCATGTACCGAGAGCATCCACTGTCCAAGTACCACATTGACATTTTTGTGGTATTTGGACATACCTGCATTCATAATCACTTTGCCTTAGGAACCCAAGCATGTTTGGTTCCTTAGTCTCAGGTTAGAAAACTCCCCCTACGAAAATTATGTTGGGTATTGTATCCACAATATACCAGATTTGAAGAAGCCCCTGAACAAGCTAAGTTGAATTGACAATGTATTTGATTATCTTCTATCAAGTTGTGTTTGCAGCTATTCCATGCTAAGTACACACCAATGTCAGGGTGCAGTGGGTGAATATACACGGGTCTGCGCAACGTAATCCCTCGTTGAGTAGATCAGTGTGTTGACTCATGTGTTCTCTCTCTATTGGAGTGTACTTATTTTCAAGTATAGGGTCGAGGTAGATAAAGTGCAGAAGAGGAGAAAAGATGGGTCAAATACCAAGTCTTAAAAGGAAGGAAGAGAAATTCTTCTAAGTCAAAATCAATGGGAATCACTAAGTGATTCTCACCGACTTCGACGGGAATCGTTAGTGATTCCCGCTGATTCGACGAGAATCAGTCTGCATTCCCGCCAACTTCCTTCCGACTGACAGTTATCCAACAGGAATTCTGCCAAGACAGAATCGACGGGAATCGCAAGTGATTCCCGCCGACTTCGACAAGAATCTGTCTGCATTCCCGCCGATTCGTCGAGTATCATCTAGCCTCTCCCGCCGATTTCTTTCGGCTGACTATTTTCCAGACAGGGATTCTTCTAAGGCAGAATCGAAGGGAATCGTGAATGATTCCCGCCGACTTCGACGGGAATCACCAACGATTCCCGCCGATTTTGCCTTAGGCATTTTTCCTCCGTTCGCTGGACCGAACCAAGAGGTCGTGCGCTGTTTTGGCCGGGGCTAGGGTTTCTCCTTGTGGGCCCCACAACGGACTTTAGGGTTGGCCTCAGGTATAAATACTCACCTATTTTGAACTTCTACAGTAACAATTCACGAGAAATCAAAATCAGCCGATGTCGTGCCCTAGCCGATCGTGGAAACCGCGGATCGCTTGTCGCCGCTCGCAGTTTGTTATCGCCGATAATCTTCGTTCATCTTTGACCTTCCGGCGACAGCACCGAGGCTAGCAGTGCGTCTCGCATATCTCTCTTGAGATCTTTTGTCTCTCGATTCATTGAACGAGACTAGTTCTCCATTCCGAATCGGTGAAGACGACTTATCCGATTGAGATCGTTCGTCGACCTTTCTTGCATCGTCAATAAGTTTGGATCTACAAAGTATCGCCGCTGCATTCACTTGCCGTCGCTGATCTTGTTAAGATCCTCTCCAAGGGAGAAATCCGGTTGTGGACTCTTCATTACTTTCAAGAAAGCCTCAAAGAACGAAGAAGGACATCGGATTCTCCATAAGCGTTGTTTGTATTTTATTATACATTCTATTTTGGTTTTGTTGTAAAGGAATTTTTATTCCTAGTTATAAGGGTTTGGTGCAACCCGTGGTGGTGGAGTGGTGACTCCTTTGTTGGAAGGGTTCCTTCCGTAGTGTGAGGATTGGATTTAAATCCGTTTGGAGAAGTGACCGAGTCATCCCTTGGTGGGAGATAGGACGAAGGGGGAAAGTGGACGTACCCAAATATAGGAACCACTATAACTTTTTATGTGTTTTTTGTGCTGTGTTTGTTAATTTGTGCAGGTTAATTTAATTCCGCAAAAGACCGCAAGACACCTATTCCCCCCCCCCCATAGGTTGATTTACTCGACACTAGATACTTTCAAGTGGTATCATAGGGAGGTTACTCATCAATAAGGTTAACACCTTGAGTAAGATCCCGTGTCTAGTGTCAAGAAGATCTCAGAAATGGACGGAGTCAAGTATTTGTTGGAGTTACCATGGTGATCTAGAAGTGGTCAAACATGTAATCTCACTGCCAACGCGATATGAGCCTGCAGGGTCGCACATAAGAGCATGGAAAAGATGGAGGATTGACTGTGTTGGTAAGGGTTACTAATCACCATACAGAATGGGGCAGGGCAAACGTTGCCTAAGGCAAAGTCGTCGAGATTCGACGGGAGTCATCGAGTATGTCTCGCCGTTTAAGGCAAAGTTATCGAGAATCAACAGGAGTCTTCGAGTAAGTCTCGACGGCTAAGGCAAAATCATCGAGAATCAATCTGCGGATTCGTCGAGAATCGAGGACAGTGTCGTCGAGACTGTCTGATGATTCTCGCCGAATCTGGCTACTGATTCTCGTCGATTCTGTCTATTGATTCTCGCCGATTCTTTCTATTGATTCTCGCCGATTCTTTCGACTGATTCTCACCGAACCTAGAGGTGATCCTCACCGAACGATCCAGAAACCCTATGTTGTGTCGTCTGCGGATAGCGATTCTTTTAGGTCTATTAATACCTTTGGTATAAATAGGGGCTTAGGTTTTTGGGGAAAATAGAGGATTGTGCTTTTCTCTTGCGGCCGGATAGAACCCGACAGAAGCATTCCGCCGTGCCGATCCGCCGATTCCCGAACCCCGCTGGATGGAAGCGTTCCACCGCCCGTTCGCTCCGCCGACCTCCTCTCCTGCGACGGTCGCTGGTGTTACTCTTCCTGGAGCGGACCTAGCAGTCCATGGAAGTGTAAGGTGCGGTTGATCTCCTTCCCGACCCTTCGTGCGATGAAGCTCGGTGTTCTCCTGCTCGTGTGGATTTCTGCAGAGACGTAGAGGTTATTCTACGTAGGACTCGCCACCGACAAGGACTCAAAGCTTGGAGCAACTCCGTTGAGTTGTGACTCAACGCCACTAAGGTAAATTTTGCCTAGTTGTTTGTTAACTTCTTGATTCAATATTCATGGCTCGATCCCATCTCTTTTGGGTTGTTCTTGATGTTTTATTTCTTCCGCTGCATGCACAAGTGTTGTGACACCTCATAGAGAAACCCAACAGTGGTATCAGAGGGAGGTTCCGACCATGATTGTTGTTTTGGAAGTTAGGTTATTCAAGTACGTGTAAACATAGGGATTTAGAAGCGTTCTAAATGTCTAGATTTAATCCCTGAACATCAATTGTTGATGGTTTTTCGAAGGGAAACTGGTGGGCCCATAACCCACAGGTTAGGGGGTCTGCCCCTTGGAACCCGGCCAGGAGCGTCTGGGATTTCGTAGTAATTTCTAATTGTTAGAAATTGTTGTCTCCTTAGAAGTAACCGTCCCTCGAGTGGTTAATGAACCAGTGCATTGTTTTGGATTTTTAATCCAACAATGAGAGACGAGCTTGTCTACTGCTTTAAGTTGAGTTGCCTTTGTCTTTGTCCAATGCATGTAAATCTGAAGATTTGGAAGAGTCCGGATGTTCAGACTTCGCCCTTTCTTCTATCAAATGTTGATAGTACCATGTTGTGCACATAAGGGATGCATGTTGCTTTTAGAGATTTTTTTCTGTGGATGTGCACATTGATCAAATATTGATCATGGTTAATTGTTAACCAATAATAAAAAAATCCCTTCCTCTAATATTAAGTGTTCGGATGCCTTCCGATGGATGACACTCTTCCTGCCTCGATTGATGAAGTTTGGTCTTGCCAAAGCAAGGTGCATTAATCTATCTTGGTAAGGGTGCGAGCGGATAATCGTGATATCCCACTATCGACATCGGGTCTAACTTAACTAAGTGACCTCAAAGGTTGAGTGCCTAGAGGCATAGGGTTGGCATGCACCATATGATGGATGCGAATAAGGAGTTATTCACCAACCATACAAGAATTGCATGAGGATGCAATTGGCAAGCGTTGCATACCTAAATAACCACATCGTGAGAGAAAAGCCAAAGCTAACTCATTGTGTTGGTGAAATACGGATCTTGTCCACTAAGAGAGAAGCTCGCATGAACTCTCCGAATTGATAGTGAGGGCTATCATTTCGAATAAAATAGTGGGAGTTTTAATTGAAGTCCAAGTTAAAATAAATTGTATTTTGAAATTTTTGTACTGATATTATTCTGCATGAATTCTTGTAGAATTCCATGACAAGTGGTTCACACTCCACTTTGTCTCTGAGAGCCATCCTTGAGAAGGATAAGCTCAGTGGGACTAACTACATGGACTGGTACAGGAACCTGAGAATTGTTCTTAGGCAAGAGCGAAAGCTCTATGTCTTGGAAGAAGAAGCCCCCGAGGTGCCGACCGGGAATTCTTCCCGTGCTGATAAAGATACTTATAAGAAGTATACTGATGACGCCTTAGCCGTCGAATGCCTTATGCTTGCCACCATGAACTCTGAGCTTAAGAAGCAATATGAGAACATGGGGTGCAAGGAGATTGACGAGCATCTCAATAAAATGTTTCAACGGCAAGCTCGTCAAGAGAGGTTTGACGTCACAAAAGCGTTGTTTAAGTTCAAGATGGGAGTTCGAGAATCAGTAGGGACTCACGTACTCAAGATGATTGGGTATATAGAGAACCTTGAAAGGCTGGGTTTTCCTCTAGGCAAGGAGTTGGCCACAGATCTGATCCTACAATCGTTGTCAGACAGTTATGAGCAGTTTGTCTTGAACTACAACATGAATGAAATAGACAAGACACTGCCCGAGCTCCTAGGCATGTTAAGAACTGCCGAGATCAACATGAAGAAAGCCAAGCCTGCCGGCCCCATACTGATGGTGCATAAGAGCAAGGGCAAGGCCAAGGGCTCTAAGAAGACGAAGGTGGGACCTAAGTCATATCTTGAGCCCAAGTCTTCTGCACTGAAGAAAAAGAAGAGCATGGTGAAGGAAGGGAAATGCCACCACTATGGCAAGGCTGGTCATTGGAGGAGGAACTGTCCTTCTTACATTGAGGTTCTGCAGAAAATGAAGGGAGGTATGACTTCCGCTTCAAATATTTATGTTATAGAAATAAATCTCTCTGCTCCTTCATCTTGGGTATTGGATACCGGATGTGGTTCACACATTTGTAAAAATATGCAGGAACTGGAAAGGAGAAGATTGTTGAGTAATGGGGAGGTGGACTTGCGCGTCGGCAATGGAGCAAGAGTTTCTGTTATAGCCGTAGGGGTTTACCGTCTTTATTTTCCCAGTGGGCTTATAATAGAACTAGATAATTGTTATTTTGTTCCGGCCAATTGTTATGTTGTAGCCCAATTTTTAAATGGTCTTTATGTTTTGAACTTGGAAAATCTGATCTATAATGAAGAAAATAATAAAAGACTAAAAACAAATGACTCAAACCCTACATATCTCTGGCATTGTCGTTTGGGCCATATAAACGAGAAGCACATATCTAAGCTCCATAAAGATGGACTTTTGGACTCATTTGATTATGAATCATTTGAGCGTTGCAAATATTGTTTGTTAGGCAAGATGACTAAAGCCCCTTTCACTGGTTTTACTGAGAGGGCTGAGGATCTATTGGGTGTTGTACATAGTGATGTATGCGGACCCATGAGCTCCATTGCTAGAGGTGGGTATTTCTACTTCGTTACATTTACTGATGATTTCAGTAGATACGGATATGTGTATCTTATGAAGTGCAAATCCAAGACCTTTGAAAAGTTCAAAGAGTTCAAAAATGAAGTAGAAAACCTGTTGGGTAAAAGGGTTAAAGCATTCCGATCTAATCGAGGTGGCGAATATCTGAGTCATGAGTTCCGTGATCATCTAAAAGAGTGTGGTATTATATTACAGCTAACTCCACCTAGAACACCACAACATAATGGTGTGTCTGAGAGGAGAAATCGTACTCTGTTAGACATGGTACGTTCGATTATGAGTCATGCAGACTTGCATGTTTCTTTTTGGGGTTTTGCTTTAGAGACTGCTGCTATGACACTGAATCGCGCTCCAACAAAAATAGTTCTGAATACACCATATGAGATATAGACTGGGAAGCGTCCTAGTATGTCATTCATTAAAATTTGGGGCTGTGAGGCATACGTGCGACATCAAATGCCTGACAAGCTGGAACCCAAATCGGATAAATGTTATCTGGTGGGATTTCCTAAGGAAACGAAAGGGTATTACTTTTACCTACCGTTTGAGGGCAAAGTGTTTGTCGCAAGGACTGACGTCTTCTTGAAAGAGAATTCTTATCAAGAAAGACTGAAAAGGTAGAACTTGAAGAGGTTAAAGAACCACAGGTAGTTAATGAACCGGAATTGGATTCTGAGACAGGACTCCAAGATGTTGTAGCTAGAGAACCTGCTCAAGAAACACAAGTCCTACGTAGATCGTGTAGACCTAGATTTGAGCCTGAGAGATATGGATTTCACATGTCTCAAATAGATAATGTGTTGCTTATGGATCATGATGATGAACCAGCAACCTACCAAGAGGCTATGAATGGACCGGACTCCGACAAATGGATTGAGGTTATGAAATCCGAAATAGACTCCATGTATGCAAACCAAGTTTGGAACTTGGTGGAACTACCTGAAGGGGTACGACCCATAGGGTGCAAATGGGTCTTCAAGAAGAAGACCGACATGGATGGGAATGTACAGACATTCAAAGGGCGACTGGTGGCTAAGGGTTTCAAGCAAATTCATGGTATTGACTATGATGAGAGCTTTTCCCCTGTTGCCATGGTAAAGTCCATAAGGATATTGCTTGCTATTGCTGCGTATTATGACTACGAGATCTGGCAGATGGATGTCAAAACGGCTTTCCTTAATGGAAACCTCCTTGAGGAAGTGTACATGACACAACCTGAGGGTTTTGTATCCCCAAATAAAGCCACTAAAATATGCAACCTAAATAGGTCCATTTATGGACTGAAGCAGGCCTCTCGAAGTTGGAATCTTCGTTTTGATGAAAAAATCAAAGATTTTGGTTTCATAAAGAATGAAGAGGAGCCTTGTGTTTACAAGCAAATCAGTGGGAGCGTTGTTGTCTTCCTTATATTGTATGTAGATGACATACTGTTGATTGGGAATGATATTCCTGCCCTAAAAGTAGTTAATAACAACCTAGGGAACTGCTTTTCTATGAAGGACTTGGGTGAAGGAACTTATATACTCGGTATTAAGATCTATAGATATAGATCGAATAAGTTGCTGGGTTTGACCAAGAGTACAAACATCGAGAAGGTATTTAAGCGGTTCAACATGCTTGAGTCCAAGAAAGGATTTTTACTCATGTCTTATTGTGTGAATCTCTCTAAGGACCAGTGTCCAAAATCTTGTGAAGATAAAGACCGCATGAAGTTGATTCTATATGCTTCGGCAATTGGATCAATCATGTATGCAATGTTATGTACTCAACCCGATGTCTCCTTTGCTTTGAGCATGACTAGCAGGTATCAGTCAGACCCCGATGAGTGTCACTGGATTACAGTCAAGAATATCCTGAAGTACTTGAGAAGGACAAAGGATGTGTTCTTGGTGTATGGTGGAGAGGAAGAGCTCGTTGTAAGTGGTTACACGGATGCTAGCTTCCAAACTGATAGGGACGATTCAAAGTCTTAGCCAGGGTTTGTGTTTTTACTTAATGGAGGAGCTGTGAGCTGGAAGAGTTCCAAGCAAGAGACAGTTGCTGATCTACAACAGAGGCCGAGTATATCGCTGCAGCTAATGCAGCGAAGGAGGCTGTATGGATTAGGAAATTCATCGGCGAGCTTGATGTAGTTCCTAGCATTGTTGGTCCCATAGTTCTCTACAGTGATAACAATGGTGCAATTGCACAATCTAAGGAACCTAGATCTCATCAGCGCTCCAAGCAGATACTTCGGAGGTTCCATCTTATTCGTGAGATTGTCGAACGAGGAGATGTGCCGACTGAGGAGAATATTATGGATCCACTGACAAAGCCTCTCGCGTAGAGAAAACATGATGGTCATACTAGATCAATGTATATACGATACCTAAATGATCAACTCTAGTGAGATCTTGTGGGTTGCATCAAACATATATTCTATTGGATGTTTATTGTTTATTCTTATGATGAATCTTGTACCTATATTTTTCTTTTTACAATTATAGGCTTGTTCTTTTATTATGGTTTCTCTATGTGATAGTTAAATATTTACATAATAAATACCCTTAGAATGTTCGCATCCAAAGGACATCAAGTACGTGACTTAAAAGTGAGAGCCTGTGATTTATTTGAAGCTTCATTCTTAAAAGGTCCATGGTCATAGTATCATTATAGAAACTAAGGGTGATGATGATACATTAAGACTAGCACATGTGTTGACTGATGACCAGTTCTCATAGGTCATGATATTGTGTTATCAAGTCATCCTGTGGGTACTTGTTAATGAACAAGTTGTACTTGACAGACCCAACCTGAGACTACTCTGTGGATTGTTATCTTAACGTGTCACGAGTAGGTCTCAATTGACAATGGTGTTGTGGTGCTTTGACCTGAAGTCACAACATTCATCAAGTGAGGAAGAGCGTGCTTTGATGCTATCTAAAGTCTTCCTTGAGAAAGGCTGATGATAAGGGTGGTTGTTGGGCACGTTACAAATCATTTGGGTGTTTGTGTGTGAGAAAATATGGGATTTGTTCTCCTATATGACAGGAGTTTCATCCATGGGCCCCTAGATGGAACTGGACTGAGAAATGCATGACAATGCTTGGTTGAGTCAATATGTGATATTGGACTCACCATTCTCTGGAATTCCATTCTATATCAAGAAACTTGGATTGAGCTATTATGAGGGTGACACGGTCCATACTTCTCGTTCTTTCCAGATGTAAGGGACAAAGGGACAAAGACAACGCTGGGACATTGTTCATAAAGGCTTATGAGTTATGAACTCTTATTGCTTGGGGAGCAATGATGCATAGCTAGATGCCACTCATTGTTTGTGAGGTTTTTGGTTTGATACTTTCAAGATCAAGTGAGAGTCTGTTGGAGTTACCATGGTGATCTAGAAGTGGTCAAACATGTAATCTCACTACCAACGCGATATGAGCTTGCAGGGTCGCACATAAGAGCATGGAAAAGTTGGAGGATTGACTGTGTTGGTTGTAACGTCCCAATTTGCGCTAGGCCCCTTGATTGCGTATTTGAGTCAAGGGGGCTGTGGTGAGCCCAATGGGGGATGTGGGTGAACAGGTGCGGACGTGCGGGAAATGAGGAAAACAAGGCAAAACAGCATTTTTGGCTGACACGGGTATGGACACGGCCGTGTCCATACCCGTGTGCCTCATAAAAATAGGTTTACCAGTCAGAGAGGTACACGGGCATTGGGACACGGGCGTGTCCCTAGCCGTGTGCCAAGGACACGGGTCGGGACACGGCCGTGTCCCTACCCGTGTGCCGCAACCCTGACCCGGCAGAAAGTGGTTCTGGGAGGAACACGGCCCTAGACACGGCATGCCACACGGCCGTGTCACCTGAACACGGGTAGGAACACGGCCGTGTGCCTACCCGTGTCTGCGATGTATAAAAAGGAAAAAGTTGGGAAACCCTAGCATTTCATCTCCTTTCTTCTGCCCCGAAATTTCTGAGAGGGTTCTTGGCTGGAGGAGGAGGAAGAGCTTGCCGGAGCCATCTTTGGAGGAATCAAAACGCCGCCACCGTCAAGGGAAAAACAATGCCGCCGCGAAGGAGTGCGAGGCTCATGGCCGGCCATGGTGGTACCGCTGGACTTGAGGTGAGCTTCCTCCCCTCTCCCTTGGTGCTAGATCTATAGTTATTATAGGAGAGACATCGACTCCATAGAGTCTTGATGGTGAGGAGGAGAGTTCTTAGGATAAGCCATGCCTAGGTTTTAGGCTTAGTCTCCCTCAACCTTCTCATCCTTCAAAGTGGAGATGAGAGGGGTTTTCGTTGGGGGTTTGGCTTTGAAAGGAGAAATAAGGTTGGGTGTGATTTCTGGAGAAGTTTATGCGAGGTCGTTGCAAGGAAGAAGATGAACGGATGCCGTTCATCTCGCCTTAAGATGCGTGCAGAAATCTGATTTCTGCACGCGGCGACCTTCGTGGCCAATTTCGGAGATGTTCTGGCCAGATCTGGGTGATCGACTCAACACGAAAGTCGTAGCCCTTGAAATTACCTTTCCAACGAGGTGTTGCTCGTTTCCATGCGATACCTGTAGCCACGGGAAAGCTGGTTCGAGTCCGCTGCGTTCGGGAAAATTCCTGTACAGGAAACTGTTTCCTGTACGTATTCGAGTTGAATTTCTGGTATGTTGCGACCAGATCTGGGCGATCGACTCAACACGAAAGTCGTAGCCCTCGCGAATACCTTTCCAACGAGGGGTTGTGCATTGTGATCGGATTCCTGTAGCTCCGGGAATCCCAGTTTTAGTATTGGGCTATCCTATGTTAATGCACTTGTTAATTTATAATGTTAGCACTCTTGCAATGATTGTGATTTGCTCATGTGATATCTTGCTCCCATATATCTATAATATCGTTGTTACTATAATTTAGTATGGTTACTCATTTGGTTGTGTAATAAGGGATAACCATGCAATGGTAGAGAAATGGATTGGATGGGAAGGCTAGATATTAGGAGTTGACATTGGTAAAGGATATATTTATACAATTTGATGTTGAACATATCTATTATGCGTAGTGTTGAGGTGAATTCATTGAATAGGTGGGCGTGAACATGATGAACACTATGTGAAGAGTATTTTGTAACTGTAATCCGAGCCCAAGGGGTTTATTAACAACCGATGCTTAGAGTTGAAGTCTCCCTACGGGTAGCATCGAGTGAGTTGTGTTGGGGCATGTGATGTGCGACGATTCATCGTGTCGCGGTGTTGAGATAATGATTGTGGCAGGTTTACAGGTTCGCCAGTCGTCACACCGATGAGAGCCAATGAGTAGACCTTGGGCGGTAGGGTTAGATACTTGGTGTCCATAACTCGAGATCTCCTCCGTGCCATGAGAACGGTTGGGCTTGCACCTCGTGCGTTTCCGAGGTTCCATCCGGTTCGAAATCAAGGCCAGGTTGGGCTGTGTTCTTGGTGCACATTTACCCAAGACCCCTTCTGAGCCGTAGTACGCATGTGAGCTCCGCTGTTGTGTTCTTAGCGTTGAGGCGTACGGGGGCCTAGGATAGGTAGTGTGATACCACCTAGTAGTGGAGACGCCCGCTCCACTGTCGCCGTCTGGCCACGACGGACGACGCCTGAGAGGTTAGCTACCTGCTCGAAAAGTGGGAACTTCTAGTCTGTGTCGACATAGCAACTTGCATGTGCATGCGCATGAGTCGGTCATAACATAACATTCATAACATGTCATTCATTGCATACACAAGATCCTCATCGTATAAGTTTGTATGGGCACTCTTATACGATGAGTTACTTTACTGTTAAGCCGATCCTTAACTTATAAGTTTGTATGGGCACTCTTATAAGTTAAGTTACTATTCTGATTAATTATACCTGCTGTCATTTATATATTATTGATATTCGTAGAACTGCTAGTTGTGTAGCGTAGTTTATACTTCACCATACTTATTGTCACCTGCTTGTTTACTTGCATATATATATATATATATATTGTACCTCGTTCCTTTCTCCACCCGGTGCCGAGGAGTCGCCGGGGGAGCGGATGTGAAGCCACTTAGTCTTATGACTAACGGTTGCTACGTCTTCCTTTTTAGGAGGAAACCCCGCAGGTAGAGCGGCAACGGACTATGCAGCAGGACAGCCAGGCCCGGATGATAGGACCTGAGGTGGTGGTGCCATCGGCACCGTCAGTGACAGTAGTGAGTGTTTTCATGTAGCCGTTTGGCAAAACATTTCTAGACTCTTGTTTATTTGTACAAGCCTGTTGTGCTTGTTATCTTCCGCTACTTTTGGACTTTAACTTAGCTGTGAACTGAACTGCTTTTAGCTTTACTTTTCTGTTATGGTTGGGTTGGCATAATTGTTTTGATATGGATTGTAGCCGGCGGAATAGGCGTCTTGTGGTAAAGGCTAACCCGTGTGTTAGTGCTACCGCAAGGCGGCTATTTCGGGCATAAGACTCCCCTCGTGCCGTGTGTTGTGTTCCGGGAGGGGGGTCTTACAAATGGTATCAGACTAAGCCGATCTTCACCTACAGCAGTCAGGTAACAATGGGCCACTCCCGTTCGATTAGTCGGTTTGGGGACAAACCGACTTAGCGGAAGCAGTGGTGTGCCCATATGTAATTCACACTAAGTTGTCCAACTTTGACATTAGTTTTAGCCAACCTGACCCTAATTTGTACCTTGCGTATAGGTCCCAGCGCAGGTGGAGCCGGTTGGGGGCACTCCTACCCCTTCCGTTCCTTCACAATTCCAGCAGTCGGAGCTGGGACAAACGCTGTCAGCCATATTGGATGCATTTAAAGCCCAGCAAGCTCCGGTGCAACAACAAGCGCCAAGCTCCAACTGGTTGAGCACCTTCCGTGCTCTGTCCCCTCCTGCCTATCTTGGGACAGAATCGCCGGTGCGCACCGAGGAATGGCTTGATACCGTGCAGGAATTGATGGCTGGCATAAGATGTCCGAACAGCATGGCGGTGACATTGGTAGTGACGCTGCTAGAGCTGCACGCCAAAAGGTGGTGGAAGTCCCTCATGGGCTCCATCTTCCAAGGGCGGTTGTACACGGACATCGGTTGGAACGAGTTCACCGAGGCTTTTCTGGAGCACTTCATCCCTTCTTCTGCTCGGGATGGACTTGAAGAAAAATTTCTGCAGCTGAAGCAGGGATCGAATTCGGTAACGGAGTACCAGAGGGAGTTCCAACACCTCGCTAGGTTTGCCGATTCCTATGAGTTGGACGATAGAGGCTACGCGAAGCGCTTCTACAAAGGGTTAAGGGACCCCCTGAGGCAGGCCCTTTTGTTTATAGCCGATGGAAGCCTGGCAGAAATCATTGACATGGCAAAGAGACTGGAGGCGGACCACATGGGATGTGGCAAGAGACCTGCGGAAGGAGTAATTGAAGTCGGCCCTAGTAATAGAAGGCGGAATGATCATGGCAGAGGAAGGGGAAACCACAGAGGCGGTCGGTGGGTCAACCGGAACTATCGGGTGGAGTACCCAACTCCGCAACCACTACCTTTACCACCACCACCGCAGCAGCAATATTATCAACAACCTGGGGGCCGACGTGAGATGATATGTTTTGAGTGCAACCAACCGGGGCATGTCCGACGAGTTTGCCCGCGACTGATCGGTGGTGCCCCTATTGCTCCCCCTCCAGTAGCTCCACGGGGACGAGGGCACATGCATGGCCGAGGAAGAGGACCACCAGGGAGAAATCAAGGACATGCACGGGAGCATGTATTCGCATTGGATATGACTCAGGAGAGAAATCCGCAGGAAGTCATCACCGGTACGTGCAAAATTGTTTTAATATTATATGACTTGTTGGATTTATGATACAAATGATACGCGCTATTCTGAATAGTGATTACCCCTTTTGGAACCTAGGCACTGTCGTGGTTAGCGGGAGACCCGCCTATACGTTATTTGACACGGGTGCGTCTCACTCGTTCATTTCGGAGGACTTCGTGAAGGACTTGGAGGGAGTGCAACACTTCACGGGCATTACTCAAAGGGTGCGCCTTCCGGACGGCTCTGAGATGACGTCGTCAGCAAGTTGCGACTTCGACACCCTTATTGGAGGAAAGTTCTTTGAAACTCCGGCTACAGTGTTAAGAATCCCGGAGTTCGATCTCATCCTGGGCATGAAGTGGTTCGACTGGCACCACGCCAGGATCAATTGTGCGGAGAAGCAAGTTATGTTGAGGCATGGAGACTCGGAAGTCATCTTCCAAGGTATTAAATTCGTACCCCGTAAATTATTATCTTCAATCCAAGTTATGAAATCTCATATGGAAGGGGACGAGGTCTATGTAATTTGCTTCGAGTTGAAGAAATTGACATTAGAGGTCAAGGATGTGCGGGTGGTGCGAGAATTTCCCGAGGTATTTCCCGAGAAATTGCCAGGACTACCCCCGCATAGGGAAGTGGACTTCCAAATCAAGCTAATTCCGGGTGCCAAGCCCGTCTCGCGAGCTCCATACCGAATGGCTCCGAAGGAACTTGCAGAGTTTAGAGTTCAGCTTCAGGAATTGGTGGAAGCAGGGTTCGTTCGCCCAAGCTCGTCGCCTTGGGGAGCGCCCGTTTTGTTCGTCAAAAAGAAGGATGGCACCTTGCGGTTATGTATTGATTATCGAGAGTTGAACCGGTTAACGGTGCGGAACACCTATCCCCTACCGCGCATTGATGAATTATTCGATCAATTGGTGGGATCGTATTGGTTCTCCAAGTTAGATCTGCGTTCGGGATATTATCAGCTGAGGATACAAGAAGATGACATTCAGAAGACGGCGTTCAGTTCGAGATATGGTTTGTATGAATTCACCGTGATGCCGTTTGGGCTCACAAACGCCCCTTCCGCCTTTATGAGCTTGATGAACAAGGTGTTCAGCCCTTATTTGGACATCTTTGTCATCGTATTTATCGATGATATCCTAGTCTACTCCAAGACTGAAGCAGAACACGCCGAACATCTAACTTTAGTGCTGAGGAAACTAAAGGAGCACACTTTGTTTGCCAAGTTCAGCAAATGTGAGTTTTGGCTTCGAGAGGTCGCGTTCTTGGGCCATGTGATTAGTGGGGCGGGGCTAGCAGTAGATCCGGCCAAGGTGCGGGCCGTGAAGGAGTGGTCGCCATTGAAGTCAGCGGCCGACATACGAAGCTTTCTTGGACTTGCCGGGTACTATCGCAAGTTCGTGAAAGGCTTCTCGAAGATCGCCCTTCCCCTTACTACGCTGACCAAGAAGGGTGTGCCGTTTGAATGGACACCCCAGTGCGAAGCTGCATTCCAAGAGTTGAAAGACAGATTGACGACTGCACGCATCCTAGCTCTTCCATCTGGGAAGGAGGGCTTTCAAGTTTACACGGATGCGTCGTATCAAGGGATGGGAGCTGTGTTGATGCAGAATGGGCATGTGATCGCTTATGCTTCAAGACAGTTGAAGAAGCATGAAGCCAGCTACCCGGTGCATGATCTAGAGTTGGGAGCGGTGGTATTCGCCTTGAAGATGTGGAGGCATTATTTATACGGCGTCCACTGCGAGATCTACTCGGATCACAAAAATCTGAAGTACGTTCACACCCAAAAGGAGTTAAACTTGAGACAACGGCGGTGGTTGGAGTTCTTGTGCGACTATGATTTCACCTTGAACAACCACCCCGGGAAGGTTAATTCCGTAGCTGATGCCTTGAGCCGGAAAGCGCCGGAAGCGAGCACGGAATCCCGTTTGATGAGGATGGAGTTAATCCGGATGTTGCAAGAGATGGAAATCACTTTGGTCTTTAAGAATCAACCGGAAGAGTATACCGAATATTTGGCCGCGATGAGTATAGTTTGCAACATACGAGACCGGATCCGTACGGAACAAAAGAAGGATGCGGCTTTAACCCCGGCTTTCAAGTCAATGGAGGATGGGACTACGGAAGAATACTCCCTAAAAGACGGCCTCGTCCATTTTCGTGGCCGGCTTTACATCCCCGAAGGTGACAACATTCGGGAGGATATTCTAAAGGAGGCCCATTGCTCCAAGTACTCGGTGCACCCGGGGATCGCGAAGATGTACACCGATTTGAGAAAGACGATGTGTTGGCCGGGCATGAAGAGGGATGTCAAGTACTTTGTTACTCATTGTGTGGCCTGCCAAATGGTGAAGGCAGAGTGCCGAAGCCCCGGTGGAATGCTACAGTCGTTGCCCATCCCCGAATGGAAATTTGAGGACATCTCCATGGACTTCGTCCACGGGTTACCTCGCTCGCGCTCGGGGAATGATTCTGTGTGGGTGATAGTTGACCGGTTGACCAAGGTAGCCCGATTTATCCCAATGAAGAAGGAGGCGCAAGTGGGCGTCTTAGTGCGTCTCTTTGTGGAACAATTTGTGCGGTACCATGGTGTGCCAAAGACGATCGTCTCCGACCGGGATGGTCGGTTTACTTCAAGAGAATGGAGGGCTGTACAGGCTTATTTGGGCTCGCGCCTCGCCTTTAGCACAGCCTTTCACCCACAAACGGACGGGCAATCTGAACGAACCATCCGAACATTGGAGGACCTATTGAGGTTGTGCGTGCTAGATAAAGGAGAACCATGGGAGAGGCTCTTACCTCTCGTGGAGTTCTCTTATAATAACAGTCATCAAGCTAGTATTGGAATGGCACCTCATGAGGCTTTGTATGGAAGGAGGTGTAGAACACCCTTGTCCTGGGTGCAAGACGAAGATCCGAAGACATTGGGAAATGAGTATATTGATGACACGGACGCGGTGGTTAGGTTGATCCGGAATCGAATGCTAGAGGCTCAAAGCCGACAGGCGAAATATTACAATGCAAGGCACCGTATGGTAGAGTTTCAAGTGGGTGATAAGGTGTTCCTGAAGATTCGACCGATGCACGGAGTGTCACGAGTACGTGGAGTCAAGAAGCTCAGCCCAAGGTATGTTGGGCCCTATGTTGTAGTGGAAAGGATTGGCCCTCTGGCCTATCGATTGGAGTTACCACCGGAGCTGGAGAACCTTCACGACGTGTTCCATGTATCGTCGCTTCGGAAGGCTTTGTTGCGACCTGAACAGTATATCCCCACGGCGGATGGTGCCGTGGCGTCTGATAGGTCTGTGCGACTGGAGCCGGTGCGGATCGTTGATAACGAGACAAGGACCTTGCGCCGCAAAAGTGTTCCCTTGGTGAAGGTGCTATGGTCTAATCACGGGAAGGAAGAGTGCACATGGGAGCCAAGGGATTTGATGCAAGAGCGCTACCCGGAATTATTTACTCCAGGAAAAATTTTATTTTGAAAGCATAGTTCCCTTTTTATGTGTTTCACTCCCATAGCCTTTCCCTGATTTCGGGGACGAAATCTTTTATTTTGTTTATAGGATTTGTAACGTCCCAATTTGCGCTAGGCCCCTTGATTGCGTATTTGAGTCAAGGGGGCTGTGGTGAGCCCAATGGGGGATGTGGGTGAACAGGTGCGGACGTGCGGGAAATGAGGAAAACAAGGCAAAACAGCATTTTTGGCTGACACGGGTATGGACACGGCCGTGTCCATACCCGTGTGCCTCATAAAAATAGGTTTACCAGTCAGAGAGGTACACGGGCATTGGGACACGGGCGTGTCCCTAGCCGTGTGCCAAGGACACGGGTCGGGACACGGCCGTGTCCCTACCCGTGTGCCGCAACCCTGACCCGGCAGAAAGTGGTTCTGGGAGGAACACGGCCCTAGACACGGCATGCCACACGGCCGTGTCACCTGAACACGGGTAGGAACACGGCCGTGTGCCTACCCGTGTCTGCGATGTATAAAAAGGAAAAAGTTGGGAAACCCTAGCATTTCATCTCCTTTCTTCTGCCCCGAAATTTCTGAGAGGGTTCTTGGCTGGAGGAGGAGGAAGAGCTTGCCGGAGCCATCTTTGGAGGAATCAAAACGCCGCCACCGTCAAGGGAAAAACAATGCCGCCGCGAAGGAGTGCGAGGCTCATGGCCGGCCATGGTGGTACCGCTGGACTTGAGGTGAGCTTCCTCCCCTCTCCCTTGGTGCTAGATCTATAGTTATTATAGGAGAGACATCGACTCCATAGAGTCTTGATGGTGAGGAGGAGAGTTCTTAGGATAAGCCATGCCTAGGTTTTAGGCTTAGTCTCCCTCAACCTTCTCATCCTTCAAAGTGGAGATGAGAGGGGTTTTCGTTGGGGGTTTGGCTTTGAAAGGAGAAATAAGGTTGGGTGTGATTTCTGGAGAAGTTTATGCGAGGTCGTTGCAAGGAAGAAGATGAACGGATGCCGTTCATCTCGCCTTAAGATGCGTGCAGAAATCTGATTTCTGCACGCGGCGACCTTCGTGGCCAATTTCGGAGATGTTCTGGCCAGATCTGGGTGATCGACTCAACACGAAAGTCGTAGCTCTTGAAATTACCTTTCCAACGAGGGGTTGCTCGTTTCCATGCGATACCTGTAGCCACGGGAAAGCTGGTTCGAGTCCGCTGCGTTCGGGAAAATTCCTGTACAGGAAACTGTTTCCTGTACGTATTCGAGTTGAATTTCTGGTATGTTGCGACCAGATCTGGGCGATCGACTCAACACGAAAGTCGTAGCCCTCGCGAATACCTTTCCAACGAGGGGTTGTGCATTGTGATCGGATTCCTGTAGCTCCGGGAATCCCAGTTTTAGTATTGGGCTATCCTATGTTAATGCACTTGTTAATTTATAATGTTAGCACTCTTGCAATGATTGTGATTTGCTCATGTGATATCTTGCTCCCATATATCTATAATATCGTTGTTACTATAATTTAGTATGGTTACTCATTTGGTTGTGTAATAAGGGATAACCATGCAATGGTAGAGAAATGGATTGGATGGGAAGGCTAGATATTAGGAGTTGACATTGGTAAAGGATATATTTATACAATTTGATGTTGAACATATCTATTATGCGTAGTGTTGAGGTGAATTCATTGAATAGGTGGGCGTGAACATGATGAACACTATGTGAAGAGTATTTTGTAACTGTAATCCGAGCCCAAGGGGTTTATTAACAACCGATGCTTAGAGTTGAAGTCTCCCTACGGGTAGCATCGAGTGAGTTGTGTTGGGGCATGTGATGTGCGACGATTCATCGTGTCGCGGTGTTGAGATAATGATTGTGGCAGGTTTACAGGTTCGCCAGTCGTCACACCGATGAGAGCCAATGAGTAGACCTTGGGCGGTAGGGTTAGATACTTGGTGTCCATAACTCGAGATCTCCTCCGTGCCATGAGAACGGTTGGGCTTGCACCTCGTGCGTTTCCGAGGTTCCATCCGGTTCGAAATCAAGGCCAGGTTGGGCTGTGTTCTTGGTGCACATTTACCCAAGACCCCTTCTGAGCCGTAGTACGCATGTGAGCTCCGCTGTTGTGTTCTTAGCGTTGAGGCGTACGGGGGCCTAGGATAGGTAGTGTGATACCACCTAGTAGTGGAGACGCCCGCTCCACTGTCGCCGTCTGGCCACGACGGACGACGCCTGAGAGGTTAGCTACCTGCTCGAAAAGTGGGAACTTCTAGTCTGTGTCGACATAGCAACTTGCATGTGCATGCGCATGAGTCGGTCATAACATAACATTCATAACATGTCATTCATTGCATACACAAGATCCTCATCGTATAAGTTTGTATGGGCACTCTTATACGATGAGTTACTTTACTGTTAAGCCGATCCTTAACTTATAAGTTTGTATGGGCACTCTTATAAGTTAAGTTACTATTCTGATTAATTATACCTGCTGTCATTTATATATTATTGATATTCGTAGAACTGCTAGTTGTGTAGCGTAGTTTATACTTCACCATACTTATTGTCACCTGCTTGTTTACTTGCATATATATATATATATATATTGTACCTCGTTCCTTTCTCCACCCGGTGCCGAGGAGTCGCCGGGGGAGCGGATGTGAAGCCACTTAGTCTTATGACTAACGGTTGCTACGTCTTCCTTTTTAGGAGGAAACCCCGCAGGTAGAGCGGCAACGGACTATGCAGCAGGACAGCCAGGCCCGGATGATAGGACCTGAGGTGGTGGTGCCATCGGCACCGTCAGTGACAGTAGTGAGTGTTTTCATGTAGCCGTTTGGCAAAACATTTCTAGACTCTTGTTTATTTGTACAAGCCTGTTGTGCTTGTTATCTTCCGCTACTTTTGGACTTTAACTTAGCTGTGAACTGAACTGCTTTTAGCTTTACTTTTCTGTTATGGTTGGGTTGGCATAATTGTTGTGATATGGATTGTAGCCGGCGGAATAGGCGTCTTGTGGTAAAGGCTAACCCGTGTGTTAGTGCTACCGCAAGGCGGCTATTTCGGGCATAAGACTCCCCTCGTGCCGTGTGTTGTGTTCCGGGAGGGGGGTCTTACATTGGTAAGGGTTACCAATCACCACAAAGAATGGGGTAGGGCAAACGTTGCCTAAGGCAAAGTCGTCGAGAGTCGACGGGAGTCATCGAGTATGTCTCGCCGACTAAGGCAAAGTCATCGAGAATCGACGAGAGTCTTCGAGTATGCCTCGATGACTAAGGCAAAGTTGTCGAAAATCAATCTGCTGATTCGTCGAGAATCGAGGACAGTGTCGTCGAGATTGTCTGCTGATTCTCGCCGATTCTGTCTATTGATTCTCGCCAATTCTGTCTATTGATTCTCACTGATTCTGTCGACTGATTCTCGCCGAACCTGGAGGTGATCCTCGTCGAACGATCCAGAAACCCTATGCTGTATGGTCTGCGGATAGCGATTCTTTTAGGTCTGTTTATACCTTTGGTATAAATAGGGGCTTAGGGTTTTGGGGAAAATAGAGGATCGTGCTTTTCTCATGCGGGCGGATAGAACCCGACGGAAGCGTTCCGCCGTGCCGATCCGCCGATTCCCGAACCCCGCTGGACGGAAGCGTCCCGCCGCCCGTTCGCTCTGTGGACCTCCTCTCAGGCGACAGTTGCCGGTATTGCTCTTCCTGGAGCGGACCTAGCAGTCCGTGGAAGTGCAAGGTGCAGTTAATCTCCTTACCGACCCTTCGTGCGACAAAGCTCGGTGTTCTCCTGCTCGTGTGGATTTATGTAGAGACGTAGACGTTATTCTACGTAGAACTCGCCACCGAAAAGGACTCAAAGATTGGAGCATCTCCATTGAGTTTTGACTCAATGCCACTAAGGTAAATTTTGCCTAGTTGTTTGTTAACTTCTTGATTCAATATTCATGGCCCGATCCCATCTCTTTTGGGTTGTTCTTGATGTTTTATTTCTTCCGCTGCGTGCACAAGTGTTGTTCCATCCTCATAGAGAAACCCAATAGTATTCAGGAAAGAACCCAGTGTGCACCAAGCTGAACTTTCCCATCTGAAAGGAAAGAATCAGGTTCTACATTGAAGCAGTCGACCCTCGACTCTTCATGGTAGTGGAGGAGGGCCCTTATATGCCCACTAAGGCCTCCACCATTCATCCTACCAAGATGGTGCCCAAGAAGCTCTCCGAAATGGATAAGGATGAGATGGTACTTGTCGGACTAAACAAGAAAGCTCAGAACATTCTTATAAGCGTCGTCGATGATTCCATGATGTAGAATTTTAGAAACTACAGGACTGCCAAAGACATCTGGCACTACCTGATCATCCTGATTGATGGCACAGATGAAGTAAGGGATGATCGAAGATCCCTTCTGAACCAAAAGTATGAGGCCTTCAGGCAAGGTCCCAAGGAAGATATCGGAGTGACATTCGAGAACTTCCTGAAGATCGTCAATGCCCTGAAGGGTTATGGCAGAGTGTTCACCGATGGTGAACTAAATGACAAATTCCTTAGATCCCTTACTAAGGAATTGGACACCAAGATCTGCGCCATCAGAGAGTTTTGCAAGCTGGCAGAAACTGATCCCCAGATTCTGTTTGGAAAGCTTATGTCTTATGAGCTTCAGCTGAACACCAGAAAAGCTGAAGAAGAAGAAGACGATAAAGTAGCTGCCAAAAAAAAGACTATAGCCCTGAAAGCCAATCACTCAATGAAAGGCAAGGGTGCAGCCTCGTCCCGCTCCTGGGAAAAGGATGAGGAAGAAGACTCTGAGACATGCTCTTCCGGCTCAGAGCTATCTGAAGAATAATTCTCCTTCATCACTCGAGAGTTCAAGAAGTTCCTCAAGTTGAGGAATCAAATAAAGAGAGACGGCTCCTCCTCCAGACATCAGAAGAAGAACTACTCTTCTGACAGGTATGAATCCAAACAGAACAAACATCGTTCTGCTGACATCATTTGCTTTGGATGCAATAAGCCAGGCCACGTCGTTGCTGACTGCCACCAAAGCAAGAGAGACAAGGGGAAGGGAGAGGAGCACAGGTCCTCTAGAGATAAGAAGAAGGAGAGGAGCTACATTGCTAAAAAGCCAAAGACACTGAGTGAATCTGATTCTTCAGACTCCAGTGATTATGAGGAAGCCTACTTCGGGCTAATGGGTCGCTCTGATTCAGAAGGAGACTGCCCCCCATTTAGTGGGAAGGTAAAAGATCGTCCCCCCCTATCTGACTCTGACTCTGAGTCTCCTGATGATGATCTCGAGGACAGCCCATCTGCTCGTGAAGCTAAGCTCCTCGAAAAGTATTAGCTTCTGCTTAATACCTTTGAGGAATGTCGCAAGAGGTTGAGGGATCAGAAAAAGGAAGTCAAATTCCTTAAGGATGAGGGTGTGTTCCTAAGAGAAGAGATCACTAGCTTTATTTCTATCTGACAGGAACACCTGGACCTGACTTCTAAGCACTCAGAGTCTCTAAGGCTCCTTGACCAAAAACAGGAAGAAATCAACAAGTTGGAAGAACAGCTTGCGGAAGAAAGGAAGATTGTCAAAAGCTTATCAATTCCCAAGACCGTTATTCCTCTGGTTGATGAATTCTCTGCTCAGGCTAAGGGGGTTGGCTTATGCCATGTGGGTATGCCTGGTAAATCATCCAGGAGAAACAGAAAATAGAGGAAAAATAAGGCTGCTAAAAAGGCCTCTACTGTAGAAAAGGGAAAGGCCCCACTCGATCCTGTTTCATTCAGAAAGCCTGGCTTTCCTTGCAATGAGCAGGACTTTGAGTCAACCAATGGCCACTTCTTCCGGCCCTTGGTTGAAAATCCCAAGAGCCGGTATGATGGTTGTACCTTCCCCCAAAACTACGGTGAGAGTGTTTTCAAGGCACCTTATGAGTAAACCCAAGTGGAGAATTATGGTCACTTCTTCAGCGGCCATAATAAGAAGTAGGCACCAAAGGCCAAGCCTACTATACAGAAGGAATAGGAAGTGAAGAAATTGTGTGACTGTTGTCATCATGATGCCTCCACCTCCAGATCCAAGGCCCTAGCTGGACCCACCGTTCCAAGGGTGAAGCAGGAGCCTAGGAAATAGTACAACAGGTTTGATTGTTGGTACTGTGGCAAAGTTAGTCACTTTGCCTTGGATTGCTTGTTTAATCCAAGATTTAACGAGACTCCTCGTGTTAGCAATGTGAGGCCGACCACTCGTAGTGTTAACCACCTGAGGGGTAGTGTGCTAACAAGGAATCTAGGACCCAAGTTCGTTTGGGTTCCTAAGGGAAACTAATGCTGTTTTGCAGGTATGTCCAAAGGCCACCAAAACGCCTATCTGGTACTTGGACAGTGGATGTTCCCGGCATATGACCGGGACAAGAAGCATGTTGCGTGATTACTCCCCAGTCGAAAATGGACACAAAGTCATCTTTGGAGGATCTGTTCGAGGAGTCACCAAAGGTTATGGTATGATTTCCAACGGTGTATTCTCTATCACTGACGTGGCCTATGTTGAAGTGTTAAACCATAACCTGATCAATGTAAGAAAGTTGCGTGATAAAGATACGACGTTAAGTTCTGCAAGGATAAGTGCTTGATAATATCGTGTGCCTCTTCGGAGATGGTATTAACTTGCATTAGGAGCAGAAATATCTTTTGCTTAGATTTTCTTAGCTTAGACTCTTCTACCCCCGTGTGCCTAGTAGCAAAAGGCAGTGCATCTCTTTGTGAACAATGGCACAAGAGATTAACACATATTAATTTCAAGACAATTAATATGTTATTTTCCAAGAATTTAGTAAGGGATTCCCCTACTATTAAGTGCACCAAAGATAGCCCTTGTCCTGCATGCCAGAAGGGCAAACAGACTCGGACTACCTTTAAGGGCATTGTAGACAAAGACTCCTCCAGATATCTTTATCTTCTGCATATGGACTTGTTCGGTCCAGTGCAAGTTCATATTTTAGGAGGCAAATCGTATGCGCTAGTGATTTTTGATGATCACTCTCGGTTTACGTGGGTGTTCTTCTTGAGACGAAAGTGAGATACGTTTGTCATCTTCACTAATTTTATCAAGCAGATTCAGAACGAACTTAACTGCTCCGTGGTCAAAATCAGAAGTGACCATGGAATAGAATTCAAGTCTTGTTCTACGACAAAATTCATTGAAGAACATGGTATCTTTCATGAGTTTTCCTCCCCGCGTACTCCTCAGCAAAATAGAGTTGCGGAGAGGAGAAATAGAACCCTCATTGAAGCATGTACGATAATGTTGAATGGCGCTTCTCTTCCAGAGTACTTCTGGGTAGAGGCTGTCAATACAACTTGTCATGTGCAGAACCGAGCATTGATCAACAAGAATCATTGGAAGACGCCTTATGAGCTATTTAAAGGCAGGAAACCGGCCATGTCCTATTTAAGGATTTTTGGCTGCAGATGCTATGTACTCAATAATGGGAAGTACCCACGTACTAAATTCGAAGAAAAATGCTTCAAAGGCATCTTCATGGGATATAGTAGCCATAGTCAGGCATATAGGGTCTTCAATAAGAAAACCCTAGTGGTAGAGGAGTCCATTAATGTTTTTTTTGATGAAGGAAGCTTGCTTCATAGCAATTCTTCCAGTGGCATTCTTGAAGATGCAGGTGCAAGGCTTTAACAGCTAAGTCTCGATGAGACTGCTAAAGGTACAACTCACAAGTACGTCAAGGTTTCCACCTCAACCCCAACTGGAGAAGATGACGATCAGGATGGAGAAAATCTCCCAGAAGAGGGAGGAGCCTGAGAAGCTGTTAGAGCTCCAGATGCCAGACTCTTAGAGCTCCGACACGTGAGCGATCATCCTATGGATCAGATCATAGGAGATCCTCGTGACAGTGTCAGAACTCACAGAGGTACAATTAACGAGATTCTTCCCCTTAGTTTTCTTGCACAGGTTGAGCCAAAGAAGTTCGACGAAGCGAACAAAGATGCATCATGGATATTGGCAATGCAAGATGAACTGCATCAATTCGAACGATGCAATGTATGGACGCTTGTTCCCAGACCAAAGAAACAGAATGTGATCGGCACCAAGTGGATCTTCAAAAACAAACTGGATGAACACGGTGTCATCATCAAGAACAAGGCCAGACTGGTTACACAAGGTTACAAATAGGAGGAGGGGATTGACTTCGACCAAACCTTTGCACAAGTTGCAAGGCTATAGGCGATAATATTGTTCCTAGCATATGCCTCTTACAAAGGATTCACTGTCTATCAGATGGACGTGAAATCTGTGTTTCTAAACGGAAATTTGAAAGAGGAAGTATATGTCGCGCAACCCCCAAGTTTTGTTAATCCATAACTCCCTAATCATGTTTATTTTCTTAATAAAGCATTATATGGCTTAAAATAAGCTCCTCGAGCTTGGTATGAGACTCTTTCTAGTTTTCTTCTTGAGAACAAGTTCTCGAGAGGAAAAATAGATAAGACATTGTTTCTTAGGGAAGTCAAAGGCAAGATTCTTCTAGTGCAAATCTATGTCGATGACATAATATTCGGCTCAACGGACAATAATCTTTGCAAGAAGTTTTCTAAACTTATGCAAGGAAAGTTTGAAATGATCAGCATGGGAGAGCTAAAGTATTTCTTGGGACTTCAAGTAAAACAGTTTGAGGATGGAATTTTCATTTCTCAGACGAAGTTCACAAATGAACTCCTCAATAAATATGAAATGGAGAATGCAACCTCTATGAGGACTACAATGGGATCCACTATGTCTCTGGACAAGGATGAGAAAGGGAAATCTTTTGATGAAACCAAATACATAAGCATAATTGAATCCCTACTCTACCTTACTGCGAGTAGACCGGATATTATGTTTTCCACATGTATTTGTGCAAGATATCAGGTGAACACTAAGGAATCTCATTATGTCACTGCCAAGCAAGTTCTTAGATACCTTAAAGGTACACCAAATCTTGGCTTGTGGTACCCAAGAAACAATGATGTCGAGCTGATAGGCTTTTCAGATGCTGACTTTGCAGGAAGCAGGGATGATAGAAAAGCACTTCTGGTACGTGCCAATTCCTTGGAAGAAGGCTTATATCGTGGAATAGTAAAAAGCAGAACTGTCTCGCAACCTCTACGGCTGAATCTGAGTACATCTCAGCAGGCAGCTGTTGCGCACAACTTCTATGGATCAGAAATCAACTCGAAGATTATGACTTGCAGTTCAGAGAAGTTCCTATATATTGCGACTCCTCGAGCGCAACAGCAATTGCGAACCATCCAGTGTCGCACAGCAGAACAAAGCATATTGAAGTGTGCTACCACTTCATTCGGGAGCATGTGGAAAACAAAGATATATCTCTCTGTTATGTCCCCACGGATAAGCAGGTTTCAGATATCTTCACAAAGCCCCTAGACGAGGCCAAGTTCAGTCTCTTCAAAACTGAACTCGGCATGCTGAACTATGAAGATTGAAGACTGAAGGGCTCAAGGCTCTTGGTTTAAGGGGGAGCATCTGCTATGAATTCTAGATTGAGCAAGGTTGCAAGAACTGAGGGGGAGCTTTGTGCTCCAAGTGAAGTCCCAGATTTGCAGAAGCCAAAAAGGGGGAGATTACCCACTCGGCTAAGGCTAAGGTGGTTGCCAATGTTAAGTATGCTCTCAGGAAAATGGTAATTATTTTCACTCTCAGCTGAATTTTTATTTTATGATTTTCATTCCCATCTGTTCTATTCACCTTAGCTTGTAGGGTTTAGGCTTCTTCAAATAGGGGGAGATTGTTGGGTATTGTATCCACAATGTACCTGATTTGAAGAAGCCCCTGAACAAGCTAAGTTTAATTGACAATGTATTTGATGATCTTCTATCAAGTTGTGCTTGCAGCTATTCCATGCTAAGTACACACAAATGTCAGGGTGCAGTGGGTCAATATACACGGGTCTGTGCAACGTAATCCCTCATTGAGTAGATCAGTGTGTTGACTCATGTGTGCTTTCTCTATTAGAGTGTACTTATTTTCAAGTACAAGGTCGAGGTAGATCAAGATCAGAAGAGGAGCAAAGATGGGTCAAAGACCAAGTCTTCAAAGGAAGGAAGAAAAATTCTTCCAAGTCAAAATTAACGGGAATCATTAAGTGATTCTCGCCGACTTCAACGGGAATCGTTAGTGATTCCCACTGATTCGACGAGAATCAGTCTGAATTCCCTCCGACTTCCTTCCGGCTTATAGTTATCCAACAGGAATTCTGCACAAGGCAGAATCGACGGGAATCGCAAGTGATTCCCGCCGACTTCGACGAGAATCTATCTGCATTCCCGCCGATTCGTCGAGTATCAGCTAGCCTCTCCCGCCGATTTCTTTTGGCTAACTATTTTCCAGACAGGGATTCTGCAAAGGCAGAATCGACGGGAATCGTGAATGATTCCCGCCGACTTCGACGGGAATCACCAACGATTCCCGCCGATTTTACCTTAGGCATTTTTCCTCCGTTCGCTGGACCGAACTAAGAGGCCGTGCGGTGTTTCGGCCGGGGCAAGGGTTTCTCCTTGTGGGTCCCACAACGGACTTTAGAGTTGTCCTCAGGTATAAATACTCTCATATTTTTAACTTCTACAGTAACTATTCACGAGAAATCAAAAGCAGCCGACGTCGTGCCCTAGCCGATTGCGAAAACCGCCGATCTCTTGTCGCCGCTCGCAGTTTGTCGTCGCCGATAATCTCCAGTCATATTTGATATTCCGGTGACAGCACCGAGGCTAGCAGTGCGTCTCACGCATCTCTCTTGAGATCTCTTGTCTCTCGATTCGTTGAACGAGACTAGTTATCCATTCCGAATCGGTGAAGACGACTGATCCGACTTAGATCGTTCGTAGACCTTGCTTGCTTCGTCAAGAAGTTTGGATCTACAAAGTATCGCCGCCACATTCACTTGCGCCACCGATCTTGTCAAGATCCTCTTCAAGAGAGAAATCCGGTTGTGGACTCTTCGTTACTTTCAAGAAAGCCTCAACGAACGAAGAAAGACATCGGATTCTCCATAAGCATTGTTTGTATTTTCTTATACATTCTATTTTAGTTTTGTTGTACAGGAATTTTTCTTCCTAGTTGTAAGGGTTCGGTGCAACCCGATGTTGTGTACTGGTTACTCCTTTGTGGGAAGGGTTCCTTCTGTAGTGTGAGGATTGGATTTCAATCCGTTTGGAGAAGTGACCGAGTCATCCCTTTGTGGGAGATAGGTCGAATGGGGAAAGTGGACATACCCAAAACGGGAAACCATTATAACTTTTTGTGTGTTTTCTGTGCTGTGTTTGTTAATTTGTGCAGGTTAATTTAATTCCGTAAAAGACCACACGACACCTATTCCCTCCCCCATAGGTTGATTTAGTCGACACTAGATACATTCAGATTTGCATTCTGAGTGGTCAATCTCATGTTGCCAACTTGAGGAGTAGCAACCTTCGTAGTATTAAACCAACAATCGATTGTAAAATGACCGATTTTTCCACAACACCAACAGTCAAACCTGTTGTATTTTTGCCTTACGTACTCCTGCTTGACCTTTTGAGATGGTGGTCTAGCAGGGGTAGCATCCTTGGAGGAGGAAGCTTCATGGTTATGGCAGTCACATGATTTCATCTCATTCGGAGGCCTTTCCCCAATGGGCTTTACTTTAGGTGCTTTCTTGAAGTTGTGTCCATGATTATAAGGACCATATCCCTGAAGAATCACTTATTCATAAGGTGCCTTAAAGACACTCTCACCAAAGTTTTGAGGGCGAGTCCATCCTTGGTACCGAGACTTTGGCTCTATATAAGTAGGCCTGGTCAAGTGACCATATGTAACATCCCATTTCCAGCTAGACCCCTAGGAGTGGTTTTGTTATTACTAGGTCATGACAAAACCCTAAGAAGCCCAAGAAGACCAAGTGAGCTTAGGCATGAAGGTGCAGATCACTACGGTCTGCAAATAGTAAAATTCTAAACACTAGTTTAGGATGACCATAGGGCTTCACCATGACTTCATGACCCCACCACAATAGGCCTAATGGTCCATTAAAATCAACTCAAAATGGTCAAATTGACCTAAGACCACCATAGGCCTAAATTGGGAAAGGTGCCCTAACTAAGGGCAATGTGCACCTAATATGCCCAAAAAACCCTACCTAAGTCTTCCTAGACCTTAAGTGAGGTCAATGGGTCACCAAGGACCCATTGGGGACAACCCAAGAGGCTAAATTGACCCAAGTCAACTCTAGCCCCAAAGTGGTAAAAGTGCTCTTACTAAGGGTCAAGTGACCTCCAAGGTGCCAAGTCAACCATACCCAACTATACCTAGACCTTAGGGGAAGACAATGCGTCACCAAGGACCCATTGGGGTCAACCCAAATGGTCAATTTGACCAAGGTCAACTCAATCCTTGAAAAAGGTCAAATTAGCCTAAATGGGCTAACCCAAGCTCAACCATTTGGGCTAACAACTTCCTAATTAATTAATAGTATGAATTTGTGGGCTGCCAATAGGCTAGGGAGATGAACAAATTCGGCTTTGATGACTAGGAAAGAGAAAACTCCATTTTACCCTTTAATGGAGGAGAGAGAAAGTGATTTAAATGGGTCATTCATGGCCAAGGGAGACCAAGGGCCTCTCCATTTGATTCCAAGGGCTGAATATTCTCCCTCATCAGTTTTGGTTTAAATGGACTGACATTTTCACCTTCATGGCCTAAAATGTTTTACCATTTCCCCTCCCCACTTGGTGATCTATAAAAGCCCCCTTAGAGCAAGATGAGAAGTTTACACTCTTGACCAAATGGATTAGAGTTATTGTTCTTGCTGTAGGAGAAGTTCAGCAATGCAACCACAGTGCCATGGCAACCCGACGTTCATCTCGCCTCAAAACCGCGAACAAGGTCCTCCTCTACTTCTTCTTTTATGGGTATCTTCATAGGATCTTAGAAAGGAAGTTCGTGCTCAACGGAGCCGGGCCTATCTCGCGTTTTCATGAAAAACCATGAAAAATATATTTTTTGGTCTGCCTGAAACCGCCACCTCCGGCGGCCAAACCACCGGCTACTGATATCCATCGTAAAAACATTTTTATAATATAAAAATTATGTATTTAGTATATAAGGAAAAGATACATTAAATGGGTGCATTTTGATACTGCAAAACGAGGCACTTAGAAGCCAATTTAGGAAAACTAGCCAGTCACGAAAGTTGTAGCCCTTTGAGTCTAGATTAATTTAAAATTAATTTCAACTCGTTTGGGTAAGTGGTTTGACCGTAACACCCGTTTTAGTGGGGTCTATACTTAGAGTTGGGAAGAAACTAAAATGAATGCCCACTCTTCGTCCCTTGTCCAAATGACCTAAAATTTGGGCAGGGGGTTACCTTTAGCCATACCTAGAGTCTTTCTAAAAATGGGAATTTTTGGAGATACTTTGACCAAGGTTTATGTTTTAATTTAATAAAGTTAGAGTAATTTATTTAAGTGGTCAAATGACCTCCAAACCCTCCCAAATTTTGGTGAGTGGTCCATGACTATAGAACCTAGATTTTTACAAAATTCCAACTCATTTGGATGTTTTTTGGGTATGAAAGCACCTATCCTTAACTAGGCACTAATGAGGAATTTTTGAGTAAAAAGTGCACTAAGAGGTTGGAACAGTCAAATCACATCAACAAAGGGTGATATTTTGACCACTGACTTAAAAAGGTTATTATAACCCACTTGGAAAAAAATGGTGTGGTTTAGGGTTGATTTACCCTAGGATCCAAACTCAAACCCTAAAGGGAGGGTTTTGAGGGTTGTGAAGGACATGGGGGCAAATGCCCTCGTATTGCCTTAAAATTCAGTACAGTCGACGTTAGCATAAAATAAATCATCTGGATGGAATCTCGGAGGATTTGGAGATAGGTAGATATCTCATAACCCTAACCTTATTTTAGAAAAAAAGCTCAAATAAGTAAAATTTGTCACTAAACATTATCTAAAAACTGTGAAACTCAAGTAGAGCGAGTTTTGGAATTGGTAGAATCTATAACAATTTTACTGGAATTTTATAATGTTTATTTATAGCACTTCATTTGTAAAGTTTGTTATAGCCCTAATTGATGTTTTAATTATTTAGATTTTTCTGTTCATTGAAACCCCATGAAATCTTGGAAGTAAATGTATTAGGTAAGAATGGTTGCTCATGAATTTTGGTATAATTTTTAGTTGAGTGAACCTAGTACTTCATTCACAAATATTAAAAAGAGGTTTTATGGTTTAAAAATTAATTATGGATGATATTGATGTTGAAAAATTATGAGACTTAGCAATTGAGACATTCGAGCCATTATATGTTTGTAGACATTTATTCTTGATTTTTAGAATCCTAGTTAAGGCACTTTCTTCACAAGTCCACCTTATGGAGATTTTTGATAATTATTGGATTCAGAGATTAATACTTTCTGAACAATTATGAAACTTGGCAAATGCTATTTTTATGGTTGTATCTGCATAATATAATTAATTTATAATTTTTGGATGGATATTCTCTGTACTTGATTCACAAATAACGAAAGATAAAAAATATTGCTAAAATAGTTTTAGTGCTCTTTTGATGATAAAAAATTGTGATACATTGGATTTACCATATTAAGATAGCAAAATATTTATAATAATTTTGTTGGACATCTTGCATGAGTACTTAGGGTAGTTCATGTTCAAACCAGTAGCCCTTGCAATTTTTGAGGAAATTAATTAAATGTCAGATAAATTAGAAAAATTATAGTTTTCTGATTATAGGCTAATCATATCATGATATACCTCCAATAAATAATTTAGGGCATTTGGATGAGTATTGGATCATTTCCTAACTGGTTCGACATATATCATAGGATAGTTTGCAATTAGCAATTTGAGTTAATAATCATAGGATATGATGGGGCACAACATTGGAGTTAGTTAAATCTGCTGATTTGGTTGGATGTGAAAGTGTTCACCATATAAGGATGGGAAGGTTAGTGAGAAGTAGTGTTGGTTAGAGTTAAGAGGTGCTCGGGTTCGACGAAAGATCCTCTTTCCCGAAGAGAGAAAGGTTAAAAAGCACACTAGGTTAGTCTATCGTAATATGAGAAGGGAATGGGTAAAGGGAATCAACCAATAACAATAAGTGCCTTGCGAAAGGGAATGATGTTCTTCAGCTACCATCATAGTTCCTAGTGCCCTTTGAGAGACCTTCACAGGGAATACCGGGGGCAGTCCTGGGTTAACGTAAACTGTATTAACAAACTTAAAAGAGTAACTTAGTAATTAGGGTTGCATATTTCAGAAACACTATTAACACAGGAAGATAGTTGGGAGCTTCGGCTCGATTAGTTAAGATACAGACGGAATGGTCCAGGGAGCTTCGACTCGATTAGTTAAGAGACGAACGTTTTGGTCCGGGGAGCTTCGGCTCGGTTTTTGTTTGAATACGTTAAATTTGCATGTGCATAAAAGGAAAGAAAAATAAGTTGGTGGGTCTTCGGTATTGGAGGGTTGATGCACTGACGCCAATACGCTGACTCGGCAAGTGTGGTTAGCACTTCGCCAACAGAAGTCCAGTACGCCAGCCGGCAAGAGTACGCAGGAGTCCGCTTTATGCACCAAGCGTTGAGGCGTACGATAGGTCTGACCGGTAGTGCTTTACTGGTTTAGAGGTGGGCGAGGCCCAACCCACCGCTTCTGTCTGCCACTACGGAGGTATTTTGGGGGGTAACGACTCCGAAAGGGGGAACTAAAGGTCTGTGTGCACAGAGTCGGGTGTTTGTGTTGCACTTGCATGTTCCATCATACCCACTAGCATGTCATAGTATAATCGATTCATTTAATTGTTGACACCTAAGGTAAGAGTGGAATGGGATGCTTATACATTAGGACTTGCAAAACGACCCCTTGGTCTATAAGCTTGTGTGGGCAAGTTTATAAATTAAGGTCAATTTATATACAAATATATATATATATACTATTGTTTGATAACCGACACCCCAAGGTATAAATTTGTATGGGTCATTTTATACGATGGGAGCCTTGCAGAAGACCCCTTGGCTTATGCGTTCTCACATAAGTGAAGGTTACTTTTCATATTTCGTCTTATTGCCATTATTTACTATAGAATTGCTAGATTAGTTCCGCTACCACCTGATTCTTTTGATTTAATCTCCATCTTCATGTCCTTCCCTTTCTTTCTCTCCGTTCGGTACTTAGGAGCCATGGGGGGAAGAGGTAGGGGATGATAGGACTTTGTCTTTATAACTAACGGTTTTCGAACCACATCATTTTAGGGAATCGTGGAGCCCAGCACGGGGGAGCAGCCCCAGAGACCGGTGCGCTTTGAGATGGGGAAGTCTAGCTCTGGAGTTCATACAACCGGGACCGTGAGTCTCGACCTTGAGTAGATGTTCTGTTTTTTACTTCCGCATGAGTTATTTGTAGTGAGGACATGATGTACAGGGCATAAGCCCATATTTTAGTACTCTGATATATTATTCTGTGGACACTCCCTTCGTGGAGACTTTTATTTCTATATATGTGATCTCTGTATACTGGTTGTTCTCTATTTCCTTGCTGCAGTTATGATTGATTTGGTCGGCAGGATCGACGCTTTATAGTGACGGCCTTTTTCGGCGTGAAGGTGTCACCGCAAAGCGGCGGTTCTGGGCCTAAGACCCCGGTGTTTGAAAAAAAAGGGTCTTACAAGTGGTATCAAAGGAAACCTCGATCGGAAAAGTAGAAGTCCACTAACCCTGGATCACTCCCGCGCGAGCTTTGTTTGAGTACAAACTAGCAGCGGAAGCAGTGGTGTGCCCAAAAGGGAAATCACATGTAAAAGTCCACTTCATCATTAATTGGAATTCTTCTTTGTAGCCTGCGGCAAACCCTGCCCCCAGTAGGGAGCACCTCAGAATGCGAAGATCTCATCTTATAATTCTATAACCAATGTGTTAGACTCAACCCACTAGGACTTACGACTAACCATGATGACTTATAGTATGCCCTAGTTCAAAATGGACCTATAGTATGAACTTGGTTAAGGCAAGGAGATACCCAGAGAGAATAAAGGAGTAGTTTAGCACGAGAATGACTAACTAAGAGGTAAACTCAGGTGTCCCTACTATCCTAATAAAGGATAACTCAAACTGGTAGGACGACCTTAAGGAGAATTGAGGCCAATGATCTATTAGCAGAATGGCAGAAGTCATTTTATCTCGACCCTCATACCAGTAACAAAATTACATGGAGGCAACCACCGAGACAAACACTGAGGGTCGGATAGGAATTCAAGTTCGGAAGAAACCCATTTGGGATTGGGAACATTTTGACCACGATAAGGTCGTCGTAAATGTAACTCATAGAGTTTAAAGTATGAAGTATATTGACGAGTTTAAGGGTGGAACCCCAAGTCGAAGATTGATGCCCTAGGGATTGTGCACCCAGCTAGGACTGATATTGCATGGTAATATCAAAGATACTTAGCCCAAGGTAGGTAGGGGATTATCTTTTGTTTATTAGGGGCTTATCTTTTGTATATTTGGGACTTGTCCTTTATTTATTGAGCAAATTAGTATTGACTTGGGTTTCCTTAGACCTAATTTAGAGAATGCGGCGTAACAAACATAGTGAGGTTGAAGTCGATATAATTCGACGTTATTCGGGCGAATATAAGATTTTATAAAAACATGTTTGGAATGTTGACCTGTAGCATTACCAAGACAATGACATGGTAATAAGACGCAGTAATTTCGAGGATTACTATTATCATGTAAAATTAGATGACGGATAACAAGATTTAGGATATCTAAGAAGGTAAAAATTTAATCACTATGTTGTATAATCGGAAGTATGGTGTATCTCAGAACATGTACCCCAAGAGTGAAGAAAGTTTTCATGGGTTTGGTGATGTACGGTAATGTCCGTCAGTTGATGTAGGCTATGTGAAAGAGTTTTTGGGGAACTATTACATCAACTGCCCAAGTTGGAGTAGATGTTCGAGGGTATAATTAAAGATTTTCATACACAGAATTCCTCATCCCCACTCGGGGCATAATTATAAAGGGAACATCGAGGATTGACTGGCCGAGGAAGCTAGTGTAAGACCCCTTTTTTTTCCTTTTTCAACCATCGGGGTCTTAGACCAGAATCGCCGCTTTGCGGTGGCACCGACTCACGGGAAGGCCGCCACTACAAAACGCCAATTCTGCAGGCCCTTTTCGATCACAAAGATAGAGAAGTAAGTATACACTGAATGTAAACAAGTCCACAGAAACACATATGAATAGAAATCACAACAAGTCTATCAATATATAAGAATAGAAAGTACTGCAAAGATCAGTTCAGATGAAATAAAGAAATGGGCTCGAGCCCTGTACATCAGAGTCCTCTCTACAAATTACTCATTGCGGAAGCTATAAAAATACTAAACACTCACGGAGCTGGTCATAGGTGCTCCGGTGCTTGACTGGCCCACCTCCATGCGCACCGTACTCCGCTGGTGCTGGTCCCTGGGCTGCTGGTCCCTGTCTCCCATCCGGAGCTCCTGTAATGTTGTGGTTCGAAAACCATTAGTCATAAAGACTAAGCCCTATCATCCCCTACCCCTCCCCCCACAACTCCTAAGCACCGAGCGGAGAGGAGGAAAGGGAAACTACAATGGTGGAGAATAATCAAACGGATGACAGTGGAACTAGTCTAACATTTGTTCAAGGTGTATAAACAACTAATTAAAATAGAGTACATCTAGCAGTTCTACGGTAGTGAGTAGTAAGGAAGACATATGGTAAGTAGCATAATCATAAGAAGACAAATATAAAACAAGTAAGTAAGTAAGTAAGTAACTTTAACTTATATGAAAGTCCCATACCGATTTATACGTTGGGGTGTCGGTTGTATGCAAATATGAGTGTAGTGATATGCTATGCCAAGATTCATGCAAGTGCAACTCACGCACACGAATCTATGCGCACAGACCTTTAGTTCCCCCTATTCGGCCAAATAGCTTCACTCCCAGAAACCTCCGTAGTGGCAAACGGAGACAGTGGGTCGGGCCCCCCACTCCTAGGCGGGTATCCACAATACCGGGCCTAGCCCTTCCGTACGCCCCTAGAAGAATACAAACTAGAGTATCTGCGTACGAGTGCTGGCTTTATCCACCAGACTTTCTTTGGCTAAGTGTCCCTCACCGTCGAGTCAACGTACCGATGTCGGTGTGAACGACAATCAAATACCGAAGACCCACCACCTTATTCTGTACTCAAACCCTCGAGCCCTCGGCTCCCCGTACTGTCCGTCCGTGAATCTACCTTCAGAAGCTACCGTCTGAATGGCAATCAAACCAACCTGTTCCACCTCCCTAACTACCGGGGTGTGTGAATGTCCAATCCTATATATTCTAGTTGCTCTTTTAGTTAATTATTCCTACGGTTTACGTTAGCCCAGGACTGCCCCCTGTATTCCCTGTGAAGGGCTCTCAAAGGGCACTAGGAACTATGATGGTAGCTGAAGCCCATCGTTCCCTTTCGTAAGTCACTTACTTTTATTGGTTATTACCCATTACCCGATCCCATTCCAATTACTTTGGATCTAACCCAAGTGTGTTTGGACACTTCCTCTCCCGCTGGGAAGGACGATCTTTCGTCGGTCCCGAGCACCTCTTATGACTCGACAACCTACCAACCAAACCGCATCTTGGTTACTGAGGATGCATTCATACACATTTCTAAACCACTAACCCAATGCCCAAATCCTCTAAGTTCGTCCTGTAACCTAATATGATTTTAGCTGTTTTACTAAACGCAGACCATCCTAAGTAATATGAGGTATACAACGGGAGGTACTCCAAATTGTCTTCCAAATCTCTTATAATATTTACCGGAGTTCTATCATGACATAATTAGTCTAAATCCAGAAGATTATAATTTTTCTAATTAATCTGATATTTATTTAATTTTTCCAAAAGATTGTCCATGGGTAATTTTAAAGATGAACTAAATGATTTTCTCAAGTAATGGCCACCTAAAAATTATGATCACTAAATAACAGCAAGGTATCATCAAATACTAATTTTCATGATTTTACACAAAGTATTTAGACTCTAATTAATTTATCCATTATAATCACATTAATCCTATGTAAAGAAGGAAGTACTGAAATTACTCATCATAAAATTATAGAAAAATTACTGAATAATAATATGGAACAGAAAAGTTCATTGTGTAAAGATCATAATTTTACAGGCTTGCTAGACACCAAAATAGATTTAATTAATTTTTCATGGGAAACAACACTTAATGAAGCAATCCTTAGAATTAAACTTCTGAAAATCCCATAAAAATTCACAAAGCTTAAAAATCATAATACAAGTTCTCTGCCTAAAGTTCATCAATTTCCAGAAAGTATTTTCTCCAAAATAAATTCCTAAGCAATTTACACAAACTACTAAATTGTTAATGAAGTATCCAAAATAATGATCCTAAATTTATAATAAAATCTCCAGAGCTTGTACTAACCTTAAAAACTACACTACCCAAATCTCATCACTGTTCAGTAAGTTTCTGTGACATTTTCTAGCTCTACAAGTTTTGTGCCCTAAACTAGGGTTAGCATTTTGAAGGACTTATTTACTTTAAAATCCATTTAGATTTCTACAAGAGAATTCTAGCTACCCTAGAATTCTATCTACAAAGTTTCAAATCATAACCGGGTCATTTGACCACTTGCCCTTCACAACCCACCAAGAACCATCCTTAGGGTTTGGCCTTAGGTCCTAGGGCAAATCTACCCCAACCATCTCAAAATCCATGAGGGGGTGCTAGAGAGCATTCCTAGTCAGTGGTAAAAATCTCCCCATCTGTTGAGGTGATTTGACCACTCAAATCTCAAAGTGCACTTTTGACCTAAAAACCCCTTAATAGGGCAAAGCTTAGGTTTGTCCATTTCCAATCTAAAACATCTCAAAATGAGATGAAAAATTATACAGAGCCTCATGATGAACCCAGGGACCACTCACAAAAATTTGGGAGGGTTTGGAAGTCATTAAGCCATCTAATTAATTTACCCTAATATTATTAAATTTTTATAAAAACTATATAAAATATTTTTCCAAAAATTCCCATTTTTAGACAGGCCCTAGGTATAGCTAGGGTAGACTCCCTGCCCAAATTTTAGATCATTTGGTCAAGGTATGAAGGGTGGGTACACCTGTTAGTCTTTTCCTAGCTCTAGGTATAGATCCCACCAAAAGAGGTGCTCTGGTCAAACCAATTGACCAAATTGACCCAAATAGATTTTAAAATAAAGTAGTCTAATAGGGCTACAAATTATATGCTAACCATTTCTTCATATAGAGCCTTAAGTAGTTTTCATAAATTTTCTAAAGTGGATGTTATTTTAATGTAGAAAATTCACATAAAAGAAAAGGATTAATTAAACAGCACAGATCTTCATGCAGATCCGACAGTGCTGGGTCATCTTCTTCCTCCAGCCAAGGGCTGAGATTAGCCTGACCTGGAGCTCATTCCAGATGCTGCCGCCGGCCAACCATCCTCCTCCCTGGCTGGCCACCACCACCACCACCTCCGTTGAGGTGGTGGCCATCGCCGGGCGACGGCACGGCTGCCGGAGAGGCGGAATCCGACGAACCCGAGAGTGGAGATTGTTGCGGAAAAAACCTGGAATGGGAGACCTGCCTGATCGAGCTCCGTTGAGCTCAATTATCAAACCTAAAGAGTTCTAAGATCAACCCGTAGAAAGAGAGGAGGGGAGGACCTTGTTCGCGGGCTGGAGGCGTGCTGATCGACGGAAGGCCATTTTCGATGGTGGCACCGCTCGGCTTCTACAATAGCACGGTGGGAGGGCTCGAAAGCTTCGGGTAAAGGCTGGGAAACCTTCCTCTTGGGTCTCTGATTGTGTTTAAGAGCTCGGTTAAGGAGGGGAAAGGCCAAAACTTTAATGGCCATTAATGGTCCATTAAAGCTTGGCTCGGCCATGGTGGTTGGGGGGGCTGAAACGGCTCTGTCAATCAAGCTAACGGCTGGAAACTCCTCCTCTTCCCTAGAGGAGTTTAATCCAGCCATAAAAGGGGAGGGGAAGGGCTGCCAAGGCGTCAAGTGCCATTAACGGCCATGATAGCAGGTTCTCGGCCATGGCCGTAACCGCTCCTTTTCGCAAAATCGACGGTCCACGTGGCACAACTTCACTTGAACGTTCAACCTTTTAAATTAAGACTTGACTAAGTCTTAATAAGAGAAAACGGCTCACTTCCTAGACCGGCCCGGTTCAGCTGAACAACCACACAGCCAAAAAATCCTGCCAGAAAAATTCTAAGTAAAATGGCGTTGAGTGAGCTCAGCTCACTCAAGGCCATCTAAGCTATGGCGTTGAGTAAGCTATGCTCACTCAACTCCATCCATGCTGTGGCATTAAGTGAGCTCTTCTCACTCAACACCATCCAAAATACAGCCCTTCCAAACTATGGTGTTGAGTGAGCTCAGCTCACTCAACGCCATCCATCCTGCTCAAGGTGGCGTTGAGTTTAGTCTATGCACTCAACGCCATCTAGCTTATGTCGTTGAGTGAGGTAAGCTCACTCAACGCCATCCAAAATACGGCGTTGAGTGAGCTCAGCTCACTTAACGCCATTCCAGGCCTAAGCAGTCGGCGTTGAGTGCAGTCCGTGCACTCAACGTTGTCTAGTTTATAGTGTTGAGTGAGCTAAGCTCACTCAACGCCATCCAGTCTATGGCGTTGAGTGAGCTCAGCTCACTCAACGCCATCCAGACAACACCAGATAGCGTTGAGTGCAGTCAGTTCACTCAACGCCATTCAGCTTATGGCGTTGAGTGAGCTAAGCTCACTCAACGCCATGCAGACTACGGCGTGTAGTGAGCCTATCTCACTCAACGCCATTCCAAAGTCACGGGCGTGACGGATCGGTCACGGGCGTGCCAGGCCCATATTGAGATTTCTGAGCTCGCTAATTGTCTTTCAAAGGTCGACGATAGTCGAAGGGGTCACGCCCTAGGTCACTAGCGTGACGGGTCTGTCACGGGCGTGACCAACCCGTGACTCGAACTCTTGGTCGATAAACTTCAACTCTTGGGTTTCCTAGAGTTCTGTTATGACAAAACCACTTCTAGGGTTCTAGTTGGAAATGGGATGTTACAAATCCTAATAAACAAAACAAAGATTTCGTTCCCGAAATCAAGGTTAAGCCTACGGGGGCTCCCATCGGGAGAAAGAAGCTTGTAAGATCCCATGAGAGTTGAAAGATTTACATCTTTATGCAACGTTTTTTATGTGTGGTTTGAAGGTTATAGTCAAATCTAAGACCAATTCGTCCAATTGACAAAGTCTAGACCCCAATAAACAAAAGATTAGCCCTTATTCTTGAAATTTCAGTCCTACTGGTTTAAGATAGGAAAGTAAATTGAACATCTTGAGAGGTTGTGAGGTATACCTGACTGAACAGCTCCGAATACTTTTGTCGCATCAGGTCCTGCGGTTCCCAGGTATGCTCCTCCTGACCGTTGTTCCTCCACAAAACCATGACAAACGGAACCTTCTTACGTCGCAAGACCCGCACTGCCGTCTCATCGATCCTGATAGGCTCCAAGTAAACTTACGGATCCGAGGCCACTAGGCTGTCTTCTGTGGAAATCAGCTGTTCAGGGCGTAGTAGAGCCCTCTGTAGTGAGGAGACGTGGAAGACGTCATGCAATCCCGCTAACTCCGGCGGTAGCTCCAGTCTATAAGCTAAGGGGCCGATGCACTCCAGGATCCTGTATGGCCCCATATATCTCGGATTGAGCTTCTTCCGCCCGCGAATCTGCGAGACTCCGTGCATCGGCTGTATCTTCAAGAAAACTCGGTCTCCCACCTGGAACTCCACCGACGATGCCTCGCATTGTTTTATTTGGCCTGCCTACTCTAGGCTTCCAACATCCTGGCCCGGATCAATCTAATCTGAGCATCTGTATCTCCCACAAACTATGAGCCTAGTGCCTGCGGATCCTCATCCTGAACCCATGATAGTGGGGTCCTGCACCTTCGTCCATACAACGCCTCATATGGAGCCATGCCTATGCTTGAGTTGTAGCTTTTGTTATAGGAGAACTCGACTAGTGGTAAGAGCCTCTCCCAAGGTTCCCCATGGTCCAATATGCATAGCCTCAGGAGGTCCTCCAACGTCCGATTGGTGCGTTCCGTCTGCCCATCGGTCTGAGGGTGAAAAGTTGTGCTGAATGTCAACCGAGAACCCAGATGGGCCTGGACTGACCTCCACTCCCTGGATATAAACCGTCCATCCCGATCCGAAACGATAGTCTTGGGCACCCCATGATAACACACAAACTTCTCAATTAACCTCCGTACTAATACAACAACTGGGGCATCCTTCGCCACTTGAATGAATCTGTCCACCTTTGTTAGCCTGTCCACTATCACCCAGATTGAGTCATTTCCCGCACGGGATCGAGGTAGCCCATGTATGAAGTCCATGGCTATATCCTCAAATTTTCACTCCGGCACTGGAAGTGGCTGCAGCAAGCCTGTCGGGTTCCTACACTCTGCCTTTATGAGTTGGCAGGCCTCGCAATGCGTCACAAAGTACGTAATGTCCTTCTTCATACCCGGCCAGTACATCGTCCTCTTCAAATCTTTTACCATCTTGGTGATTCCCGGGTGCACCGAGTATTGGCTGTAGTGAGCTTCTGTCATAATGTTCTCCAGGATCTGTCCTCCTGCCGGTATGTAGACCCTGCCTCTGAAATACAAGAGACCGTCCCTCAAAGAGTAATCTCATGTCATGCCTTCCTCCAAGGCTCGGAATATCGGCTCAGCTCTCTCATCCAGCTTCTGCCCATCTCTGATGCGGTCCCGAATATCATCAGTAGTAACCATCGACCCAAGGTACTCCATGTATAACTCCGGGTCATCCTCGGACACTAGTGATATCTGCATCTCCTCGAATGATTTAACCAACTCCAAGGCCATCAGCTGCGGGCCTACTCCTGATGTACTCGCTCTCCGACTCAAAGCGTCTACGACAACGTTTGCCTTCCCTGGATGGTAGTGCATGGTATACTGGTAGTCCGACAGAAACTCCACCCAGCATCTCTGCCAAATGTTTAACTCCTTCTGGGTGTCTACGTTCTTAAAGTTCTTGTGGTCTGAGAAGATATCGCAATGTACTCTGTAGAGATAGTGTCGCCAGATCTTGAGAGAAAAAACGACTGCCCCCATCTCCAAATCGTGTACGGGGTAGTTCTTCTCATGCTGCTTCAACTGACGGGAGGCATAGGAGATTACGTGCCTGTTCTGCATCAGAACGACACCCATCCCCTTATAGAAAGCATCTGTGTACACCTGGAATCCTTCCTTCCTTGACGGAATAGTAAGGATGGGAGCCGAGGTAAGACTTTTCTTTAGCTCCTGAAAAGCAGATTCGCATCGTGGTGTCCAAATAAAAGGGGACTCCTTCTTTGTCAGAGACGTAAGAGGGAGGGCAATCCAGAGAACCCCTTTACGAACTTCCGGTAATAACGGGCAAGTCCTAAGAAACTTCGAACATCCTAGGCCGACTTTAGTGGTGGCCAATCCCGTACTGCCTGGACCTTCGTCGGATCCACTGCCAGACCTGCTTTACTGATGACATGCCCTAAAAAGGCCACCTCCTTTATCCAGAACTGGCACTTGCTCTATTTTACATACATCTAATGCTCCCGCAGCTTCTCCAAGGTCAAGGCCAGATGTCTCGCGTGCTCCTCCTCCGTCCTTGAATAGATAGGGATGTCGTCGATGAATACGATAACGAAGACATCCATATACTCTTCGAACACCCGGTTCATCAAGGCCATGAATGCGGAGGGTGCATTCGTGAGCCCGATAGGCATCACGGTAAACTCGTACAAACCATATCTGCTGCTGAAGGCCGTCTTCGGGATGTCCTCCTCCCGAATGCAAAGTTGGAACTACCCCGATCTAAGATCCTGCGTTGAGAACCAATGGGCTCCCTCCAGCTGGTCAAATAGCTCGTCTATCCATGGCAAGGAATAAGTATTCCGGACTGTAAACCTGTTCAGGGCCCAGTAATCTATACACAGTCGAAGAGTCCCGTCCTTCTTCTTGACGAATAACACCGGAGCTCCCTATGGTGAAGAGCTAGTGTAAGACCCCCTTTTTTTCCTTTTTCAACCATCGGGGTCTTAGACCAGAATCGCCGCTTTGCGGTGGCACCGACTCACGGGAAGGCCGCCACTACAAAACGCCAATTCTGCCGGCCCTTTTCGATCACAAAGATAGAGAAGTAAGTATACACTGAATGTAAACAAGTCCACAGAAACACATATGAATAGAAATCACAACAAGTCCATCAATATATAAGAATAGAAAGTACTGCAAAGATCAGTTCAGATGAAATAAAGAAACGGGCTCGAGCCCGGTACATCAGAGTCCTCACTATAAATCACTCATCGCAGAAGCTATAAAAACACCAAACACTCACGAAGCTGGTCACAGGTTCTCCGGTGCTAGACTGGCCCACCTCCATGCGCACCGTACTCCGCTGGTGCTGGTCCCTGGGCTGCTGGTCCCTTTCTCCCATCCGGAGCTCCTGTAATGTTGTGGTTCGAAAACCATTAGTCATAAAGACAAAGCCATATAATCCCCTACCCCTCCCCCCATAGCTCCTAAGCACCGAGCGGAGAGGAGGAAAGGGAAACTACAATGGTGGAGAATAATCAAACGGATGACAGTGGAACTAGTCTAACAATTGTTCATGGTGTATAAACAACTAATTAAAATAGAGTACATCAAGCAGTTCTACGGTAGTGAGTAGTAAGGTAGACATGTGGTAAGTAGTATAATCATAAGAAGACAAATAGAAAACAAGTAAGTAAGTAACCTTAACTTATATGAATGCTCATACAAACTTATAAGTTAAGGGGTCTTTTGCAAGGCTCCAATCGTATAAAAAGTCCCGTACCGATTTATACATTGGGTTGTCGGTTGTATGCAAATATGAGTGTAGTGATATGCTATGCCATGATTCATGTAAGTGCAACTCACGCACATGACTCTATGCGCACAGACCTTTAGTTCCCCCTGTTCGGGCAGCTAGCTTCACTCCCAGGAACCTCTGTAGTGGCAAATGGAGACAGTGGGTCGGGCCCCCCACTCCTAGGCGGGTATCCACACTACCGGGCCTAGCCCTTCCGTATGCCCCTTGAAGAACACAACCTAGAGTATCCGCGTACTAGTGCTAGCTATATCCACCAGACTTTCTTTGGCTAAGTGTCCCATACCTCTGAGTCAACGTACCGATGTCGGTGTGAATGACAATCAAATACCGAAGACGCACCACCTTATTTTGTACTCAAACCCTCGTGCCCTCGGCTACCCGGACTGTCCGTCTGTGCATCTACGTTCAGAAGCTACTGTCTGAATGGCAATCAAACCAACCTGTTCCACCTCCCTAACTACCCGGGTGTGTGAATGTGTAACCCTAGATATTCTAGTTGCTCTTTTAGTTTATTATTCCTACGGTTTACGTTAGCCCAGGACTGCCCTCGGTATTCCCTGTGAAGGGCTCTAAAAGGGCACTAGGAACTATGATTGTAGCTGAAGCCTATCATTCCCTTTCGCAAGGAACTTACTTTTATTGGTTATTACCCATTACCCGATCCCATTCAAATTACTTTGGATCTAACCCTAGTGTGTTAAGAATCTTCCTCTCCCACCGGGAAGGACGATCTTTCGTCGGTCCTGAGCACCTCTTATGACTCGACAACCTACCAACCTTACCTTATCTTGGTTACTGAGGATGCATTCATACACATTTCCAAACAACAAACCCAATGCCCAAATCCTCTAAGTTCATCCTGTAGCCTAATATGATTTCAGCTGTTTTACTAAATGCAGACCATCCTAAGCTATATGAGGTATACAAGGGGAGGTACTCCAAATTGTCTTTCAAATCTCCTATAATATTTACTGGAGGTCTATCATGACATAATTAGTCTAAATCCAGAAGATTAAAATTTTCCTAATTAATCTGATATTTATTTAATTTTCCCAAAAGATTGTCCATGGGTAATTTTAAACATGAACTACATGATTTTCTCTAGTAATGGTCACCCAAAAATTATGATCACTAAATAACAGCAAGTTATCATCAAATACTATTTTACAAGATTTTACAGAAAGTATGTAGCCTCTAATTAATTTATCCAATATAATCCCATTAATCCTATGTAAAGAAGGAAGTACTAAAATTACAGATCATAAAATTATAAAAAAATTAGTGAATATTAATATAGAAAAGAAAAGCTCACTGTGCAAAGATCATAATTTTACAGGCTTGCTAGATACCAAAATAGATTTAATTAAGTTTTCATGGGAAACAACACTTAATGAAGCAAGCCTTAGAATTATACTTTTAAAAATCCCATAAAAATTCACAGAGCTGAAAAATCATAATACAAGTTCTCTGCCCAATGTTCATCAATTTCCAGAAGGTATTTTATCCATAATAAATTCCTAATGAAATAACACAAACTACTAAATTGTTAATGAAGTATCCAAAATAATGATCCTAAATTCATAATAAAATCTCCAGAGCTTTTACTAACCTTAAAACTACTCTACCCAAATCTTATCACTGTTCAGTGAGTTTTTGTGACATTTTCTATCTCTACAAGTTTTGTGCCCTAAACTAGGATTAGGGTTTCGAGGGACTTATTTACTTTAAAATCCATTTAGATTTCTACAAAAGGATTCTAGCTACTCTAGAATTCTATCTACCAAGTTTCAAATCATAACCAGGTCATTTGACCACTTGCCCTTCACAACCCACCAAGAACCATCCGTAGGGTTTGGCCTTGGGTCCTAGTGCAAATCTACCCCCAAACCACCTCAAAATCCATGAGGGGGTGCTAGAGAGAATTCCTAGTTATTGGTAAAAATCTCAGTTTTTTTGAGGTGATTTGACCACTCAAATCTCAAAGTGCACTTTTGACCTAAAAACCCCTTAATAGGGCAAAGCTTAGGTTTGTCCATTTCCAATCCAAAAAATCTCAAAATGAGATTAAAAATTATTCAGAGCCTCATGATGAACCAGGGACCACTCACCAAAATTTGGGAGAGTTTGGAAGTCATTAAGCAATCTAATTAATTTACCCTAAGATTATTAAATTTTTCTAAAAACTATTGAAAAACATTCTCCAAAAATTCCCATTTTTAGACAAACCTTAGGTATAGCTAGGGTACACTCTCTGCCCAAATTTCAGATCATTTGGTCAAGGGATGAAGGGTGGGCACACCTTTTAGTCTCTACCAAGCTCTAGGTATAGATCCCACCAAAAAAGGTGCTCTGGTCAAACTAGTTGACCATATTGACCAAAATCAATTTTAAAATAAAGTAGACCAATAGGGCTACAAATTATATGTTGACTATTTCTTCATATAGTGCCTTTAAGTATTTTTCATAAATTTTCTAAAGTGACTGTTATTTTAATGCAGAAAATTCACATAAAAGAAAAGGATTAATTAAACAGCACGGATCTTGAAGCAGATCCAACAGTGCTGGGTCATCTTCTTCCTCCAGCCAAGGGATGAGATTAGCCGACCTGGAGCGCATTCCAAATGCTGCCTCCGGCCAACCAGCCTCCTCCCTGGCCGGCCACCGCCACCACCACCTCCGTTGAGGTGGTGGTCATTGCCGGGTGGTAGCGCGGCCATCGGAGAGGCGGAATCTGGCGAACCTAAGAGTGGAGATTGTTGTGGGAAAAACCAGGAAGGGGAGCTCTGCCCGATCGAGCTCCGTTGAGCTCGATTATCAAACCTAAAGAGTTCTAAGATCTACTCGTAGAAAGAGAGGAGGGGAGGACCTTGTTCGCGGGCTGGAGGCATGCTGATCGACGGAAGGCCATTTCCGTTGGTGGCGCTGCTCGGCTTCTGCAATAGCACAGTGGGAGGGCTCGAAAGCTTCGGGTAAAGGATGGGAAACCTTCCTCTTGGGTCTCTGATGGTGTTTAAGAGCTCGGTTAAGGAGGGGAAAGGCCAAAACTTCAATGGCCATTAATAGTCCATTAAAGCTTGGCTCAGACATTGTGGTGGGGGGTGGGGGGGGGGGGGGGGGTGGGGCTGAAATGGCTCTATCATGCAAGCTAACGGCTGGAAACTCGTCCTATTATCTAGATTAGTTGAATCCAGCCGTAAAAGGGGAGGGGAAGGGCTGCTAAGGCGTCAAGTGCCATTAACGGCCATTATAGCAGGTTCTCGGCCATGGCCGTAACCGCTCCTTCTCGCAAAACCGACGGTCCACGTGGCACAACTTCACTTGACCGGTCAACCTTTTATATTAATACTTGACTAAGTCTTAATAAGAGAAAACGGCTCACTTCCTAGACCGTCCCGGTTCAGTTGAACCAGCACACAGCCAAAAAATCCAGCCAGAAAAATTCTAAGTAAAATGGCGTTGAGTGAGCTCAGCTCACTCAACGCCATCCAAGCTACGGCGTTGAGTGAGCTCTGGTCACTCAACACCATCCATACTACGGCATTGAGTGAGCTCTGCTCACTCAACGCCATCCATGCTGCGGCGTTCAGTGAGCTCTGCTCACACAACGCCATCCAGGATACGGCGTTGAGTGAGCTCTGCTCACTCAACGCAGAGCTCACTCAACGCCATCCAAAATACACCTTCCAGACTATGGAGTTGAGTGAGCTCAGCTCAGTCAACGCCAGCTCAGCTGACTCAACGCCATCCAGATTATGGCGTTGAGTGAGCTCTTCCCACTCAACTCCATCCATCCTACTCAAGGTGGCATTGAGTGCATTCTATGCACTCAACGCCGTCTAGCTTATGGCGTTGAGTGAGGTAAGCTCACTCAACGCCATCCAAACTACGGTGTTGAGCGAGCTCAGCTCACTCAACTCCATTACAGGCCTGAGCAAACGGCGTTGAGTGCAGTCCGTGCAATCAATGATGTCTAGTTTATGGCGTTGAGTGAGCTAAGCTCCCTCAATGCGATCCAGTCTATGGCATTAAGTGAGCTCAGCTCACTCAGCGCCATCCAGACAACACCAGATGGCGTTGTGTAACATCCCATTTCCGGCTAGACCCCTAGGAGTCGGTTGGTCGTGACAGAACCCTGTGAAGCCCAAAAATTGAAATAAATCGATCGAGGTTTCGGGTCACGGGTTGGTCACGCCCGTGACCGACCCGTCACGCCCGTGAATTTGGGCGTGACTCCTTCGACGATTGTCGATCTCTGCGAGACGATCGTCGAACTTGCTGCCCGGGCATGTCACGCCCGTGACCAAGGTGTCACGCCCGTGACCTAGGGCGTGACTCCTTCGACGATCGTCGATCTCCGTGAGACGATCGTCAATCTGGCAGCCCGGACATGTCACACCCGTGACCAACGTGTCACGCCCGTGACCAATGTGTCACGCCCGTGACCAGGGACGTGACTCCTTCGACGATCGTCGATCCCCGTAAAACGATCGTCGAAATTGAACTCGGGCCTGTCACGCCCGTGACCTAAGTGTCACGCCCGTGACCTAGGGCGTGACCAGCCTTCGACGACCGTCGATCTCAGTTCGACGATCGTCGACCTCGAAATTGCCGTTCGGGCCTGTCACGCCCGTGACCTAGGTGTCACGCCCGTGACCTAGGGCGTGACCACCCTTCGACGACCGTCGATCTCAGTTCGACGATCATCGACCCCAAAAATTGTCACCCGGGCCTGTCACGCCCGTGACCTATGTGTCACGGCCGTGACATTGGCCGAAACGACTATTCAGGCCCGAAATTATTCTAACACGCGTGGAAATAAATACTGGTGTGGGAAGTTACACCAGGAGTAATTACGGGCCGTTTTTCCTTCTATAATTATATAATAAAGGAGGAAGTGTTGGTCCAATAGGAAACCGCCAACTGGACACACCTGTTCATCTTCCACCGTTTCTTATCCCTTCACTGTAACCGAAAGACCATTAAGAGGAGCCTTCATGGCCATTACGGCTTTACCCTTTCACCTCCCCACTTTCTGACTTATAAAAGCCCACTTGGGGCAAGAGGAGAAGCTTACACGCTCAAGTAAACGGATCAGATCTTTGTTCTTGCTGTAGGAGAAGTTCGGCTACACCACCACTGCGCCATGGCACCCCGTCGCTCTTCTCGCCTCCAAACCGCGAACAAGGTCCTCCTCTGCTTCTTCTCTTTCGTGGGTAGATCTTAGGATTCTTAGAAAGGAAGTTCGCACTCAACGGAGCCGGACCCATCTCTCGTTTTCATGGGAAAACCATGAAAAAAGTATTTTTGAGTTCGCCGGAAACCGCCACCTCCGGCGGCCAAACCACCGCCGACCGCTTGCCATCGCCTCAACGGAGGTGGTGGTGGTGGTGGCTGGCCAGGGAAGTGACCGGACGGCCGGCGACGGATCACGGAAAGCTTACAGGAAAAAGGTTTGCTGTGTCTGGTTTTCGGGTTCTGTAGAAGATGAACAGTAAAAACTATTTTATAATAAATAAACTATGTAAATAATTTATAAGGAAAATATACTTAGATGGGCATATTTTGAAGCTACAAAACCAGGCACTTAGAGGCCGTTTTAGGAAAAGTAACCAGTCACGAAAGTCGTAGCCCTTCGAGTCTAGATTAATCTAAAATTGGTTTCAACTCGTTTAGGTAAGCGGTTCGGCCGCAACACCCGTTTTAGTGGGGGCTGTACCTAGAGTTGGGCAGAAATTAAAACGGATGCCCACTCTTCGTCCCTTGTCCAAATGACCTGAAATTTGGGCAGGGGATTAGCCTTAACAATACCTAAAAGCAGACCAAAAATGGGAATTTTTGGAGATACTTTGCCTAAAGTTTTTGTTTCAATTTAATAAACTTAGAGGAATTTATTTAAGTGGTCAAATGACCTCCAAACCCTCCCAAAGTTTGTTGAGTGGTCCCTGGCTATTAAACCTAGGTCTGTAAAAAATTCCAACTGATTTGGAGGAGTTTTGGGTAGGAAATCTTCTGCCCTTAACTAGGCATTAGTGAGACACCTTTTAGTAAAAAGTGCACTAAGAGTTTGGAAAGGTCAAATCATCTCAACAGAGGCTGATTTTCTGATCTCTGACTTAGAAGGGTGTTATAACCTGCTTGGAGAAACATGGTGTGGATTAGGGTGGATTCTACCCTAAGAGATCGGCTCAAATCCAGTGGGTGGGAGTTTGAGGTTTGTGAAGGACATAGGAGCAAAAGCTCTTGTATGCCCTTGAAATTTGGAGGAGAGTGGGATGATATGCTGAAAACCCTCTGGTTGAAATAGTGAAGGAATTGGAGGTAATTAGGTACCTCGGAAGTTGAGATTTTGGATTAGGATAAACATGTAATTTAGTTATTTTAAGCACTAAATCTAATCTAAAAATTATGAAACTCGGGAGGAGGGAGTTTCAGGATGTTCTAGACTTACGGTAATTTTCCTGGAAGTTTATGATTAATAAATATTATACTTCATGTGTTAAAGGATTATTAGCCCAATTTGTTGTTTCAAATATTTGGAGGTTTTAAATTAATTATAATCAGTTAAAATTCTGGATTTAGATCTTGACTAGTAGTACATTGATCCCTGAATTTTTATATAATTTTATGTTGAGTAAATCTAGTACTTTGTTTACAGATATTAGAAAGGGGTTTTATTGTTTAAAAATTAATTATGGATAAAATACTTGCGGGAAAATTATGAAACTTGGCCAGTGCTAATTTTAGGCCTTTAGCTACATGGCATAAATTATTTATAATTTTTGGAAGAATATTTTCTGTACTTGATTCATAAACAACAGAAGTTAGAGATTATTTCTAAAATAGTTTTCATGCCCTTTTGATGATAGAAAAATTATGATACTTAGGATTTAACCTATTGAGATAACCTACTATTTATCATAAATTTGCTGGACATCTTGCATGATTACTTAGGCTAGTTCATGTTCAAACCGGTAGCCCTTGGGATTTTTGGGGAATTTAATTAAATGCCAAATAAATTATGAAAATTTCCATTTTCTGGATTTGGGTCATTTATGTCACGGTAAGTCTCCAGTAAATAATTTAGGGCATTTGGACGAGTATTGGATCATTGCATAACCGGTTCGACATGTAGTCTAGGTCGGTCTGCATACAGCAATTGTGAAATGCAATAGGACATGATCTGAGGAAGTCATTGGAGTTAATCATTTTTGTCTGGGTGGGTAATATTGGGTGAAATCACAATAGGAAGATATAAAGAGTAGCGAGAAGTGGTGATAGCTAGAGTTAAGAGGTGCTCGGGTTCGGCGAAAGATCGCTTTTCCCAAAGAGAGGAAGGTTAAAAATCACCCTAGGATAGTCTAACGTAATATGAGAAGGGAATCGGGTTAAGGGAGATCAACCAATAACAATAAGTGCCTTGCGAAAGGGAACTTCGGGCCGTAATGCCGCCGTCTTGGTTTCTAGTGCCCCTTGAGAGCCCTTCACGGGGAATACCGGGGGCAGTCCTGGGCTAACGTAAACTGTAATAACAAACCGACAAGAGTAACTTAGTAACTAGGGCTGCACCTTTCACAAACACTGTTGGCACGGGAAGCTTGATGAGAGCTTCGGCTCCGTTGGTTTGGAGACGGACGTTATGGTCCGGGGAGCTTCGGCTCAGTTGGTTTGGAGACGGACGGGATGGTCCGGGGAGCTTCGGCTCGGTTGGTTTGGAGACAAATGTTTTTGTCCGGGGAGCTTCGGCTCAGTTTTTGTGTGTTTACGATTAAACTTGCATGTGCATAAAATAGGAAAAGTTAAGGTGGTGGGTTTTTCGATATCGGGGAGTGCGATTGCACCGACACCGATATCGTTGACTCGGCGGGGTGATTAGCACTTCGCCAACAGAAGTCCGGTGCGCCAGCCGGCAAGAGTACACAGGCATCCGCTTAGTGCACCAAGCGTTGAGGCGTACGATAGGTCAGACCAGTGGTGCTTTTACTGGTTTTGAGGTGGGCGAGGCCCAACCCACCGCTTCCGTCCGCCACTACGGAGGTATCCTGGGAGGTAACGGCTCCGAAAGGGGGAACTAAAGGTCTGTGTGCACAAAGTTGGGTGTGTGAGTTGCACTTGCATGTTTCATCATACCCACTAGCATGTCATAGCATAATCGATTCATTTAACCCTGACACCTAAAGTATAAGTGGTATGGGACGCTTATACATTAGGACCTGCAAAACGACCCCTTGGTCTATAAGCTTGTGTGGGCAAGTTTATAAATCAAAGGTTAATTTCAATATATAACAACCATTGCTGTTTGATAACCGACACCCCAAGGTATAAGTGGTATGGGACACTTATACGATGGGAGCCTTGCAAAAGATCCCTTTTGCTTATGTGTTCTCGCATAAGTGAAGGTTAAATTCATATATTTGCTTTTCTTACTGCTAGACCTATTATAACAATTATATTAACTGCTCACCGAATACAACTTGTTAGATTAGTTCCGCTGCCATCTGTTTCTTGATTAATCTCTACCTTCATGTCCTTCCCTTTCTTCCTCTCCGCTCGGTACCTAGGAGCCATGGGGAAAGGGGTGGTGGATGATAGGGCTTAGTCTTGATGACTAACGGTTTTCGAACCGCATCATTTAGGGGATCGTGGAGCCCAGCATGGAGGAGCAGCCCCAGAGATCGGTGCGCCTGGAGATGGGGCAGTCTAGCTCCGGAGTTCATACAGCCGGGACCGTGAGTCTCGACCCTGAGTAGTTTCTGTTTTAGCTTCCGCATGAGTGATATTGTAGTGAGGACATGATGTATCGGGCATAAGCCCGCATTTATAGTACTCTGATGTTTTCTGTGGACACTCCCTTCGTGGAGATTTTTATTCTATATATGTGATCTATTGCTGTGGACTGCATTGCTCTTACTTCATTCATTGTGCTACCTTTCAGTGATCGAATTGGCCGGCAGAATCGGCGCCTTGTGGTGAAAACCCTTCAGGACGAGAAGGTGTCACCGCAAAGCGGCGACTCTGGGCCTAAGACCCTGGTGGTTGAAAAAGAAAAAAAAGGGGGTCTTACAAGTGGTATCAGAGGAAACATCGATCAGAAGGAAGTAGTAGTCCACAAACCCAGGGTCACCCCCGCTCGAGTTTAGTTTGGGGACAAACTAAGCAGCGGAAGCAGTGGTGTGCCCAAAGGGAGATCACATATAACTTGTCAACTTTTATTTAAGTTTGAACGTTTTCTCAGCGTGTGTTTTTGTTACGCAGCCTCCAGCACGGACTACGCCACAAGGTGGAGTTCAACAGGCTCAGGATGTTGCACCACCCCCACCGGTCCCCACTCCTTTCCTTCAGTCAGACATGGGATAGACCCTGACTGCCATCCTAGAGGCCTTCAGGGCCCAGCAGGTCCCGGCCCCGCAGCTAAATCCGGGGGCCAACTGGCTAAGCATCTTCCGAGTACTGTCTCCCCCGTCCTATTTGGGGACAGAGTCGGCGGTTCGGACGGAAGAGTGGCTGGATATCATGTACGAGATGCTGACCGGGATACGGTGTCCCTGGGAGGAGAGGGTGGCTCTGGTTGTCTCTTGCCTGGAGTCCCATGCAAAGAGGTGGTGGAAGACGTTGTTGGACACGACATTTGCCGATAGGGAGGTTGCAGAGGTTACTTGGGAGGAGTTCAAGGCCGCACTGCTGGAGCATTTCGTTCCGCAGTCGGCTAGGGATGATTTGGAGGAGCGGTTCTTACAGCTGAAGCAGGGCACCCGGACCGTGGTGGAGTACTGATAACTCTATTTATTTCTTTCTTTTTACTTATTTTTCTATATTAATAGTTAGTTATTTTATATTAATTTTATAATATTAAGTTTATTTTAACTTGTTTTTATAATTTATATCTCTTTGTTCTAATAAAATCAATTTTAATCTTGCAGGGCTGATCTACAGGTTATCTGGAGCAAAGAGAATGTTTTTCATTTTTTCTTCCTAGACACGCCCTGTGACACGACCTACCTGGGCGTGACACAGGGGCGTGACACGTTATAACCAAGCCTGCAGCCAGAGCTCGTCGACCGCGCCAAAAGATCGTCGACCGGCCCAGACACGCCCGTGTCAGATGAAGACACGCCCGTGTACTCCTTACACGGGGCGTGACGGCCTGCGACATCACAGCTGCCCGTGCCACGTCGGATTAAAATTACACGCCTGGGTCACGGGCGTGACCCAGGGCGTGTCGAAGAAGTTTCCAATCATTAACGTGCCGTTCCAGCCGTTGCCGCCAGATTTACGTTCCTGCTTGACACGCCCCTAGTCACGGGCGTGACTAGGGGGCGTGACACCTTCTTGAAGACAACTTTCACTCCCGCCGTTTCAGCTTCCCGCCGTTTCCAGAAACAGCCGTGACACGCCCTAGGTCACGGGCGTGACCTAGGGGCGTGACCCGTCAGTTAACCAATTTTGGCGGTTTTTCCTACAACGTTCCCGGGCTTTCAAGACGACGGTTCCGAGCCTGACACGCCCTAGGTCACGGGCGTGACCTAGGGGCGTGACCAAACAGAAATTTTTCTATAAATTCTAGACAGCTTCAGATGCTGAGGGGAAGAATTTTGGGAGTTGGAGTCTTGTAATGTTCTGTTTATTTTGCTGTATTTTCTCATTTCTAAGTTAGATTTACCTTTGTTGCAACTTTAATTTTAGTTATTTCTATTTCAATCATGTCTTTTCCTACTTTATTTTGTATTTTCTCAATCATGATGAGTAGCTAATCTTCTTTTAGCACTTGATCATGATGAACCTTAGAATAAAATAGATCTTTCTCCTTCCTATTAAATGTCTTGTTCTTAATTATTCTCGCTACGATTTATCTTTGATTTTCATTTCGTCGAATTCATATTACGCGGATATGATCTTCGATCTAAGATCCGTATCCTAAATGACCGAGAGGTTGTGGATACGAGGAGATCACTCAAAGATAAAAGGAGTTGAACGCACTCCTCGAGAGAGGACGACGTAAATCTTCCGGATTGGAGTCAAATCCAATAGCGGGGTTCACCGCATAAAGCAAGCTTAGGGGTTTCGACTGGCCGAGAGGTCTTAATCGATCAACCTAAGGTTAGTTAGAAGCATGAGCTCGAGAGAGACGCTTCTATACTTTAGGAACCTCCACGGTCGAGTGAGTATAATTAAGAATTCGCATTTCATTATTTACCAAAAAGATTTATTTTAGTCAAAGGGGATTCTAGATCAAGTGCTAGCTTTCTCATATTTGAATTTCTCTTTAGCTTCAGCTTTATTTTTATTATCTAGTATAATCAAACCCACTTTTCCGTTAGATAAAATAATAGCTCTTCCTTGTGAGTACAAGTACTCAACAGGCCCCGAATCGCAATACGACACTTCCTATACTGCATTTCGATAGGTACGCTTGCCTAATCGAGATTCTAGTTTGGACGTAATTTAACTTCTAGAAAATCATCATCAAGTTTTTGGCGCCGTTGCCGGGGAATTTTATTTGTTGATATTTCGAAAGCAAGGATCTATTAGTTTTATCATTTTTCTTTTTCTTTTATTTCAAAAAAAAAAAAAAACTTTTTCTTTCAAAAGTTTTATCTTTAAATTTTTATATTTAAAATTTCTTGCGAAAGGGCCGTGTCGGGTTCTCATCCCGCAATACCGCCTAGTACCTTGCGAACCCGTCACTGGGTAGCCCTTGGGAAGTCCGGGAAATTTTATCTTATAAATTTTTTTTAAAACCTTAAAACTTTTATCTTATGTTTTGTTCTTGTGTATGACCCGAGGGAATCCGTCACCTCTTTTTGATTTGGATCCGGAAATCGAGCGAACCCTTCGGCACCGCTTACAATTTCGAGTTCCGAATTTTCAAGATACGGAATCCTTAGGAGACACCCCTAATCCGTCTTTAATTCTCTCTCCGTCACCCTCTTCTTCTCCTCTTTCTTCATTTAGTTCTTCTTCTCATTCTCCTAGATCTCTTTCTTCTTCTTCTTCCAATATGGGTGAGCCAAATGCGGTCGAACAACGGACTATGTCCTATTATGCCCGTCCAAATTTGGACGAGGCTCAATCTAGTATTGTTCGCCCCGCTATTGCTCCCAATAATTTTGAGTTGAAGCCAAGCATCATCCAAATGGTACAACAATATGTACAATTTGATGGGCTTCAAGATGAAGATCCAAACGCGCATATTTCTAATTTCTTAGAAATATGCGATACTTTTAAAATTAATGGTGTATCCGATGATGCCATCCGGCTAAGGTTATTTCCATTTACATTGCGCACTAAAGCCAAGCAATGGTTGAGTTCTCTACCAAGAGGATCAATCACAACATGGGCTGAAATGACGGAAAGATTTCTTACGAAATACTTTCCGCCGGCTAAAACGGCTAAATTGCGCAATGATATTACTTATTTCTCCCAACTTGATTCGGAAACGTTATATGATACTTGGGAGCGTTTCAAGGAATTGCTTCGTCGATGTCCTCATCATGCAATTCCGGATTGGTTACAAATCCAAACCTTCTATAACGGCCTAAATTCTCAAACTAGGCAACATATCGATGCCGCCGCTGGTGGAACGCTTAATAACAAAACACCAGCAGCCGCCCAAGAGCTTATAGAAGGTATGGCTTTGAATACCTATCAATGGAGTACACCTCGGTCTAAATCACCTAAACCGGCCGGGATGTATGAAATTGATACGGTCTCCAATCTATCTCTCCAGGTTGAGATGCTAAACAAAAGATTAGAAGAGATGACTGCTCCCTCTTCTATACCCACCTGGGATCCTACTTCTTCCCCCTCTCCCACTACGTTGGCCGAGCATGTGGATTATATGGGAAATCCGAATCGGCCACCCTTTAATCCGGGTAATACTAATTATGGTAATACCTATCACCCGGGTATAAGGAACCACCCCAACTTCTCTTGGAGTAATCCGGGGAACGCGGCTCGCCCACCAAACACAATCCCACCAGGATATTTTCCACCACAAGCTCCAAAAGCTCCCAATCTCGAGGAGTTGTTCTCCAAATATACGAGTACAAATGATACCAATATCCGGAATCTCACCGGATCTCTTCGTAATTTGGAGACTCAAATTGGGCAAATTGCAAAGATGCTCTCCGATCGACAATAAGGAGCGCTACCGGGCAATACAGAGCCCAACCCAAGGGAGCAAGCCAAAGCCATCACTTTACGGAGTGGGAAGGAGGTAACCACTTCTACAATTTCAGTTGAAACTTCTCCAATTCCGGTTGATACAGAGGTAACGATTTCTTCATCTTCTCCTCCGATTAAGCCTTCTAGTTATATTAAACCAAAACCTTATCAACCACCTCTTCCCTATCCGTCTAGAATGCAAAAAGACCGGATAGATGAGCATCACGGTAAATTTTTAGACATGTTTAAACAAATCCAAATAAATTTACCGTTATGCGAAGTGATAGCACAAACGCCAAAATATGCTAAGTACCTCAAGGATCTTTTATCAAATAAAAAGAAACTTGAGGATATCTGCACGGTTCAATTGAACACGGAGTGCTCGGCGGTTTTACTTAATAAATTGCCTAAGAAATTACCTGATCCGGGTAGTTTCTCTATACCTTGTTCATTTGGCGATTTATTGGTAAAACGTGCGTTAGCCGATTTAGGTGCCTCAATAAATTTAATGCCTTATTCTTTAGTAAAAAAATTGGGTTTAGGAGAACCTAAACCCACAAGAATGAGCATTCAATTGGCGGATCGGTCTATAAGATATCCGATGGGTATTATTGAGGATGTGCTTGTCAAAGTTGACAAATTTATCTTTCCGGTAGATTTTGTCATCTCTGACATCGAAGAGGACACCGAGGTACCACTCATTCTCGGTCGCCCATTTCTTGCCACCTCGCGCGCCGTTATAGACGTTAGTAACGGTAAACTTCTCCTTAGAGTCGGAGATGAAGAAGTTACCTTTACTATTGACGCGTCTATGAAAAATTCGCTCTCCAATGACGACTCATGTTACTATTTAGAAGCTTCTCCCGAAAAAGATTTCATTTCTATTTCTGAACATTCTTTATCGTCTATTGATCATAACGCTTATTTTGAAAATTTAGATTTAATTACTTATGAAAATAGTGATAAGGATTTGATCACTCGCACACCTACTTTTGAAATTTTGGAAATTAGTAGTGATCGTTTGAAAACTTCTTATGATGAACCTCCCACGCTAGAATTAAAACAATTGCCTGATCATTTAGAATATTTATTTTTAGCGGAGGATTCTAAACTTCCTGTAATCGTGTCGGCCTACTTGACCGATGATGAAAAATTTAAATTATCTAATATTTTAAAACGCCATCGCCGCGCAATTGCGTGGAAGATAACGGATTTGAGGGGAATTAATCCCTCCTTTTGCACCCATAAAATTTTATTAGAAGAACATACCCACAAAACAATTCAACCTCAACGCCGGCTAAATCCTAACATGAAGGAGGTAGTCAAGGCCGAGGTGATTAAATTATTAGATGCGGGCATCATCTATCCGATTTCGGATAGCTCTTGGGTGAGTCCGGTCCAAGTAGTGCCTAAGAAAGGAGGATTAACGGTAGTTCCTAATGATAAAAATGAATTAATTCCTACTCGAACCGTTACCGGATGGCGGGTTTGCATCGACTACCGTAAATTAAATGATGCAACCCGAAAGGATCATTTTCCTTTGCCGTTCATTGACCAAATCCTTGAACGGTTATCCGGGCACTCGTTTTATTGTTTTCTTGATGGTCTCTCGGGATATTTCCAAATCCCAATTGCGCCCGAAGACCAAGAGAAAACAACCTTCACTTGTCCGTTTGGCACCTTCGCCTATCGAAGGATGCCTTTTGGTTTATGCAATGCGCCGGCAACCTTCCAAAGGTGTATGCTAGCGATCTTTGATGAATTAGTGGAGGATATCATGGAGGTCTTCATGGACGATTTCTCCGTCCTTGGAGACTCTTTTGATTTATGTTTAGCAAATCTTTCCCGTGTACTCCAAAGATACGAGGACACGAACCTAGTCTTGAACTGGGAAAAGTGCCATTTTATGGTGCGGGAAGGTTTGGTTTTAGGCCATAAAATTTCTAGCAAGGGTATAGAGGTAGATAAAGCAAAAATTGAAACTATAGAAAAATTACCTCCACCTTCAAATGTTAAGGCCATTCGTAGTTTTTTGGGGCACGCCGGTTTCTATCGCCGGTTTATTAAAGATTTTTCTAAAATCACTAAACCCCTTACACATTTATTAGAAAAAGACGCGCCTTTTATTTTTGATGAAAATTGTTTGCGCGCTTTTTCTCTTATTAAAGAAAAATTGATAAACGCACCAATCGTAATAGCTCCCAATTGGGAACTTCCTTTTGAAATTATGTGCGATGCTAGTAGTTTTGCCGTTGGTGTGGTCTTAGGACAACGCATCAATAAAAATTTTCATCCGATATATTATGCGAGCAAAACACTAACCACCGCACAAGAAAATTATACAACTACCGAAAAAGAACTTCTTGCCGTAATTTTTGCTTTTGATAAATTTCGTTCTTACCTTACTTTATCCAAAGTTATTGTTTTTACTGATCATTCGGCTTTGCGTTATTTACTAACCAAAACAGATGCCAAGCCTCGATTGATTAGGTGGGTATTGCTTCTCCAAGAATTTGACTTGGAGATTCGGGATAAAAGAGGAGCGGAGAATCTAGCGGCGGATCATCTTTCTCGGTTGGAGAACCCCAATTCAGAGGAGCTCAAAGAGGAGGACATCGATGACACATTTCCAGAAGAGCGCCTCCTCGCTATGCATAAGGTAATCACTCTCCCCACTCCTTGGTTCGCCGATTTTGCAAATTTTCTTGTTGCAAGATTCCTCCCAAATGGTTTTTCTTATCAAGAAAAGAAGAAATTCTTTTCAGATTTGAAAAATTATTTTTGGGAGGATCCATTTCTCTTTCGAGTTTGCGCGGACCAAGTAGTGCGGAGGTGTGTTTCTCATGAGGAGGGCGCAGAAATTTTAAAACATTGTCACGAGGGACCCGCCGGTGGGCATTATAAAGCTAATCGGACGGCTCGGAAAGTACTTGAAGCAGGCTTCTATTGGCCGAGCATCTTCAAGGACGCTCACGCACATGTAAGTCGTTGTGAACAATGCCAACGCTCAGGTAATATTTTCCGCCGAGATGAAATGCCCTTAAATTTATTTATAGAAATTGAAGTTTTTGATTTATGGGGAATCGACTTTGTCGGCCCGCTACCAACTTCTTTTGGAAATAAATATATTCTGGTAGCGGTTGACTACGTGTCACGGTGGGCGGAAGCGCAAGCTCTCCCCACCAATGACGCCCGAGTCGTGACCCGATTTCTTAAACAATTATTTTCACGATTTGGAGCACCGCGGGCAATAGTTATTGATAGGGGCACCCACTTTTGTAACGCACAATTTGCTAAAGTATTATCTAAATACGGCGTTACACATAGGTTAGCCACCCCCTATCACCCTCAAACTAGTGGCCAGGTAGAAGTAGTTAACCGAGAAATTAAACGTATTTTAGAAAAAACGGTTTCTACTAATAGAAAGGATTGGTCGGTCAAGCTTGATGATGCTCTATGGGCTTATCGGACCGCGTACAAGACCGCTATCGGTTGTACGCCGTATCGATTGGTCTATGGGAAAGCATGCCACTTACCGGTTGAGCTTGAACATCGTGCCTTTTGGGCTCTTAAATTTTTAAATCTTGATGAAAATTTGTCCTCCGAGCTCCGCAAATTCCAACTTAACGAGCTCGATGAGTGGCGCTCCCTCGCTTATGAGAGTAATAAACTCTATAAGGAGCGCACCAAATTTTATCATGACAAGAAAATTAAGCACCCAAAGGACTTTAAACCGGGAGACCAAGTCCTTTTATATAACTCGCGCTTACGCTTATTTCCGGGTAAACTTAAGTCCCGTTGGTCCGGCCCCTTTGTCGTAAAGGAGGTTTGGCCTTACGGGACGATTCTTATTTCACACCCGGAAAAAGGCAGCTTTAAAGTGAATGGGCACCGGCTAAAATTATTTTTTGCCGGTGATAATATTAACGAAAAATTAGACAACATAATGTTGTCAAACCCATAATAAGCGCGCGCCACTATGGTCGAGCTCACCGACCATAAACAAAGCGCTCGTGGGAGGCATCCCATGGTTATCTTGTCTTTTTATTTTAATTTTGTTGTTGAGTTTTTTTTACAGGATTGAAGAATTGCGATGCATGATGATCGGCCGGGGACGAACATCAAGTCTACATTGTTCTTCAAGTCGGTAAATTTTTTTTTTTTTAGTTTATTTAAATATATAAAAAAAAACTAAAAAACAAAAAGAACAAAAAATAATAATAATAATAATAATAATTTCTCGTACACGCGTCCGTCACGCCCGTGACCCAATGGTCACGGGCGTGTCCCGGACGTGTTTTGCCAAGACTGCGGGAGGTTCCTCCTCCCTCGGTTTTCCCGCCCGTCATTCGGACATGACACGGGCGTGGCATGTTTTGTCACGGGCGTGTCGAGCTCGTGTCGCGGGTATCCGAGGCGTTGACCAGTCACGCCTCGGATTCCTTCTTAGTCAGTCAAATTTGACTGACACGCCTAGAGTCACGGGCGTGACTCTGGGGCGTGACCGAAGAATCCGATGCCTTAGCATCGGATGCTCCTTTGGATTCCCCCTACACGCCCCCGTCACGGGCGTGTTCCTCAGAGTCACGGGCGTGACTCTGAGGCGTGACCCCGAATCCGAGGCAGTCCGCCTCGGATTCCTTTTTCCTTTGACCCGAGCTTGTCACGCCCCTTGTCACGGGCGTGACAGGGGGGCGTGACTAACCCGAAAAATTCTATAAATAGAATTTTTCCTTCCCTTTTCTCTTCACACCTCCACCCTTCAACCCTTCTCTTCTCTCCTCCCTTTGGCCGAAATTTCCTCCCCATTTCTCACCATGCCTCGCCACCACGCTCGATCTACCGCTTCCTCCTCCGAGCACCCCGCTGATCCAGCCTCGGCGGAGGCCATGCTTCTTTTCGAGAATGCTACCCAACAAGATCGAAGCGAGAGACTGCGCGCCAAACCCTTTGGCGTGTTCAGGATCTTGGATTGGGCCATCCTCGCCCAATTCGGAGCAGCGGAGCTAGTTCGGGAGCTCATCTCTACCCAAGGGTGGGATCCCCTTTTCGCCATTTCTGAGCCTGCTTTCCTCGAGCTCACCATTGAGTTCCTGGCCTCATTTGAGTTCCGTTGGGCGGCGCAAGATGATTTCATCGTCTTTCGCCTGGGCGGGATGATGCACCAACTCACCATCCGCCAGCTTAATGTTGCCATGGGCTTTTGCTCGGAGACCTTATCCACTTCCCCCGCCTACCCCGACCTAAAAACTGATTTCCCTCCCGACTTCAGTCTCCCCACTTTTTGGTCGGAAATTAGTAATGACGTCGCCCCCTACACTCCAAAGAAATCTAAGGGCAGCCACCTCATCTCCCCCGCTTTACGTATTCTGCACAACCTTCTCTCTTTTACCATTTCCGGGCGCGGCGATAGCCACGGCGTGGTGACTCGGGCGGACTTACTATACTTGTATAGTATGTTTTACCGTGTCCCACTCAACCTTGGTTACATGCTCGCCATTTTCTTTCGGCACCAGGCCGAAAATGTGAGATTGGGAGCGGTGCACGGCGGGAATTTCATCACTTTCCTCGCCAAGCAGCTCGGCGTGTGGGCAGCTCTTTCGCGGCTCACTTGCATGCAAACGCCGCAGCCTCTTCAGTTCCCGACCCTTCAGGCGCTTGGTTTAGCTCGCCGACGCGACGGCGAGTTTGAGGCTGTTCCCCCGTTCGTTGGTGGCGGTGATCTTGACCTTGATCATGGTGCCGGTCCCAGCGGTACCCATCATTCCCCGCAGATTCCGCCACCACCGCTGCACTCTACTCCGGCGCCCGATCCTGCAAATTATTGGGACCGACAATTTGGGTTGCTCCATACTCGCATAGACCAGATGCAAACCCATTTTGACGGTCGCTTCGATTCTTTTGATGCGCGCTTCACCGTGCTCGAGCGAAACCATACTTCCTCCATAGCGCATATTACTCCCGAGTTCGCGAACATGCGGACTTTCTATCAGGAGCACGAGGACGGTTCTGACCAGGAGTAGTTTTTTTTTTTTTTTTCTTTTCTTTGGAGCTGTAGAGGGCCACCTCTTTGTATCTGTATCTTTATTTTACTTTCATGTATCTGTTTTTTCTTATGAAAAAAAAAATCTATAAAATATTATGTTTTGCTTTCATCATCTCTTACAGGTATCTTTTGATGCTGCTTTGCGCTTCTCAGGGAAGTCTCCTCTCTTCTTTTTCTTCTTCATTTTTACATTGGGGACAATGTATAGTTTAAGTATGGGGGGAGGGATATTTCTCAAGCAAAACATATAAAAATGTTTCAAAAAAAAAATAAAATTTTAAAAAAAATTTAAAATCTCAAAAAAAAAAAAAAAAAATTTTATTTCATCTTCAAATTTTGTTTTTCCAAAATATAAAAAAAAAAAAAAAACAAAACAAAAAAATTAAAAAAAAAAAAATGAAAAAATCAAAAAAAAATTAGAGAAGTCTTTATTTCTATATTTATTCACATGCAAAATTCCTAGTAATTCAATTTTTTTTATAGTGTTTAGAGAATTTTGATGTTTTAATTTAATTTTGAATTTTGGAGTAGAACTGTTGGCCATGCTGTGTTTCTAGTTAAGTGCACGTGTAAGTAGAATTTTTAGTAGATCTAAATATTCAGCATATAATTAGATTTTCATTTTTCTAAATGCGTAGAAACAACTTATTTTACTTCAATTTTGAAAACCGGTAAAACTCTAAAATAATTTAGGTGAGTAAGTAGAAGTTTGCTAGAGAGATATTTCGCGGACCAAGAGAGAGTTATTCTTTTTCGATGTCTAGAACTTGCCCTCTAACTATTCTCAAGACTTTGCATAAGATTAACTCATTAGCATAAATATGATTTAGGCACTCCCTTTGGCTAGTTTGAGCTTTTGTACCCGCACCTAAAATTTTAACTTTGCTTAGCCAATTTGAGCCTATTACCTTTTCCTTTTGTTTTAGCTCCACCAAATGATTTACCAAAGCCTAAAAAGCATCCTAATTACACACCTAAACCCTAGCTTGAAAGAACAAATATTTTGTGAGTAATTAGGATCCTTTTCATTTTTTGGTGGCTCTTTTCTTATAAAAAAAAAATGTTGATTTATTTTTCTCCTCTTCAAATTAAAGAAAAAAATTATCATTAAAAAAAAATATAATAATAAATGAAGAGGAAGAAAAAAATCAATATGATGAGAGAGTTAAAAAAAATAAGAAAAGAAACAAAGGAATTTAGGAAATTGGCTACGTTCCTTAAGAGTCATAGCAAATTTTTATGTACAAGCTTCTCTAGGTTTTGGTGTGACTAGCCATCATGTTTATCTTTGATTACCCTCACCAAAAACCTAAGCCCACATTTCAACCTAATTAAGCCCTATTGATTTATGTTTATAAGTTAGACTAGTGCCGTGGCGAGAGTGTGAAAGGGCAAGCCTATGGCCATCGACATTGATGGATTTCTTTGGAGGGTATCTTAATCTTTGTTTGTGCAATATTATCTTAGTACGCACGCTACACTCTCCCTAAAGATAATTTTAAGATTTACCGGATTTTCATCTTAAAAGTAAAAATAATAGTGAAAACGCATTTTAAGAAAAATAAAAACCTAATTTGTATGCTGAGTAAGACTTTTTACAAAAGTATCTACAAACATAGGCATAAGACTTCGCATTTTACTCCTTAGGTTCAATTTTCTTTTCTAGCATTTAAAATTTTTCTACTCCCTATAGAAAGTTGTTTGCTCGGGACTAGCAAACAGATAAGTATGGGGGTATTTGATAACTCTATTTATTTCTTTCTTTTTACTTATTTTTCTATATTAATAGTTAGTTATTTTATATTAATTTTATAATATTAAGTTTATTTTAACTTGTTTTTATAATTTATATCTCTTTGTTCTAATAAAATCAATTTTAATCTTGCAGGGCTGATCTACAGGTTATCTGGAGCAAAGAGAATGTTTTTCATTTTTTCTGCCTAGACACGCCCTGTGACACGCCCTACCTGGGCGTGACACAGGGGCGTGACACGTTATAACCAAGCCTGCAGCCAGAGCTCGTCGACCGCGCCAAAAGATCGTCGACCGGCCCAGACACGCCCGTGTCAGATGAAGACACGCCCGTGTACTCCTTACACGGGGCGTGACGGCCTGCGACATCACAGCTGCCCGTGCCACGTCGGATTAAAATTACACGCCTGGGTCACGGGCGTGACCCAGGGCGTGTCGAAGAAGTTTCCAATCATTAACGCGCCGTTCCAGCCGTTGCCGCCAGATTTACGTTCCTGCTTGACACGCCCCTAGTCACGGGCGTGACTAGGGGGCGTGACACCTTCTTGAAGACAACTTTCACTCCCGCCGTTTCAGCTTCCCGCCGTTTCTAGAAACAGCCGTGACACGCCCTAGGTCACGGGCGTGACCTAGGGGCGTGACCCGTCAATTAACCAATTTTGGCGGTTTTTCCTCCAACGTTCCCGGGCTTTCAAGACGACGGTTCCGAGCCTGACACGCCCTAGGTCACGGGCGTGACCTAGGGGCGTGACCAAACAGAAATTTTTCTATAAATTCCAGACAGCTTCAGATGCTGAGGGGAAGAATTTTGGGAGTTGGAGTCTTGTAATGTTCTGTTTATTTTGCTGTATTTTCTCATTTCTAAGTTAGATTTACCTTTGTTGCAACTTTAATTTTAGTTATTTCCATTTCAATCATGTCTTTTCCTACTTTATTTTGTATTTTCCCAATCATGATGAGTAGCTAATCTTCTTTTAGCACTTGATCATGATGAACCTTAGAATAAAATAGATCTTTCTCCTTCCTATTAAATGTCTTGTTCTTAATTATTCTCGCTACAATTTATCTTTGATTTTCATTTCGTCGAATTCATATTACGCGGATATGATCTTCGATCTAAGATCCGTATCCTAAATGACCGAGAGGTTGCGGATACGAGGAGATCACTCAAAGATAAAAGGAGTTGAACGCACTCCTCGAGAGAGGACGACGTAAATCTTCCGGATTGGAGTCAAATCCAATAGCGGGGTTCACCGCATAAAGCAAGCTTAGGGGTTTCGACTGGCCGAGAGGTCTTAATCGATCAACCTAAGGTTAGTTAGAAGCATGAGCTCGAGAGAGACGCTTCTATACTTTAGGAACCTCCACGGTCGAGTGAGTATAATTAAGAATTCGCATTTCATTATTTACCAAAAAGATTTATTTTAGTCAAAGGGGATTCTAGATCAAGTGCTAGCTTTCTCATATTTGAATTTCTCTTTAGCTTCAGCTTTATTTTTATTATCTAGTATAATCAAACCCACTTTTCCGTTAGATAAAATAATAGCTCTTCCTTGTGAGTACAAGTACTCAACAGGCCCCGAATCGCAATACGACACTTCCTATACTGCATTTCGATAGGTACGCTTGCCTAATCGAGATTCTAGTTTGGACGTAATTTAACTTCTAGAAAATCATCATCAAGTACCATCGAGAGTTTGACCATCTGGCTCGATACGCAGATTCCTACCAGCTGGACAAGGCAGGGTATATCAGGAGGTTCTATAAGGGCCTGCGGGAGGACTTGAGGGAGGCTCTGTTGTTTGTATCTGACGGGCCCATCTCCCAGATTTTGGAGATGGCAAAAAGGATTGAGGCAGATTGGCACGCCACCCGGGGCCGGAAACGGCCAGCAGAGGATCAGGGACGGAGAGGTAGAAATGACCAGTGGCGAGGTGTTGTACCAGAGGGGAGGAGGACAGAGGACCAGCCTCGTCGGGATGTGAGGCAGGAGCCGAGGGAACAGGTGATATTGGCCCCTCCACCTCTTCAGATGTAGGAGATGCCGAGACCCGGGGGAATGGCGTATCCCCCACCAGAGTGCTTCCATTGTCATCAGATTGGGCACATTCGGAGGAACTGCCCGATGAGGGGGGCACCACCTCCAGCACCACAGGGCGGCCCACCAGCTCTGCATTACGGAGGCCGAGGACGCGGCCGCGTTCGTGGATACCAGGAGGGAGATCGTAGACAAGGAAGAGAGCAGGTATATGCTTTGGACCTTGCGCAGCCTCGGAATCCGGAGCAGGTCATCGCAGGTATGCTGCAATGCTCCATTATTTTCATAGAATTTCCCTTTAAGTTGTTAAAACTTTGAATCGCACTAGATAGATTAACAAGGAAAGAAAATTCTTTATAGAACTCTAAGATATTTAATCACCCCAGGTATAGTCTTCATCGGCGGCAAGCCTGCCCGCACGCTTTTTGATACTGGACCTACTCACTCCTTTGTGTCGGAGACGTTCGTAGAAGGACTAGAAGGCGTGAAGCGGTTCACAGGCTCGAGGATGAGGGTGCGACTACCGGATGGATCTGAGCTCCTTACCACGGATCACTGCAATATGGAGGCAGAAATTGGTGGAAAAGCGTTCGAGGCTCCAGCGACGATTTTGAAGCTGACGGACTACGACCTGATCCTGGGCATGGTATGGCTGCACTGGAACCATGCCCAGATTGACTGCCAGGCAAAGAGGATCACCGTGAGACACGGGGACTCTTTCATTACCATTGAAGGTATAAGACCTGTCTCTCGTAAACTCTTATCTTCGGTACAGGCCGTTAAGGCCCATCTGCAGGGAGAGGAGGTCTATCAGATTCTATTTGAGATGGCGGAAGTTAAGAAGTCGGTGACAGACATCCCGGTGGTGCGAGATTTCGCTGACATCTTTCCAGAGAAATTGCCAGGACTACCTCCACACCGAGAGCAGGACTTTCAGATACAGCTTGTGCCGGGGGCCAAGCCGGCGTCTAGGGCCCCTTATCGGATGGCCCCAAAGGAGTTGGCAGAGTTTCGGACTCAGTTGCAGGAATTAGTTGAGGTAGGATTTGTTAGACCGAGTTCCTCGGCATGGGGAGCACCGGTCCTATTCGTGAAGAATAAGGATGGGACACTCCGCCTGTGCATCGATTATCGAGCACTAAACAGGCTGACCGTCCGGAATACCTATCCGCTCCCATGGATAGACGAATTGTTCGACCAGCTAGAGGGGGCCCATTATTTCTCGAAGCTGGACTTGAGATCAGGATACTACCAGCTGCGGATCCAGGAGGAGGATATCCCAAAGACGGCCTTCAGTAGCAGATATGGCCTGTATGAGTTCACCGTGATGCCCTTCGGGCTCACGAATGCTCCGTCGGCGTTCATGAGCCTCATGAACCGGGTTTTCGAGGCCTACTTGGATGTGTTCGTCATAGTGTTCATAGACGACATCCTGATCTACTCTAGGACGGAGGAGGAGCACACTCGGCATCTGGCACTGACTTTGGAGAGGTTGCGGGAGCATCAACTTTATGCAAAATTCAGCAAGTGTCAGTTTTTGTTGAAGGAGGTAGCTTTTCTAGGCCACATTATTAGCGGAGCCGGGTTGGCAGTGGACCCGGCAAAGATTCGGGCAGTTCGAGATTGGCCGCAGTTGAAGACAGCCACCGATGTACGCAGTTTCTTGGGACTTGCTGGCTATTACCGGAAGTTAGTGGAGGGGTTCTCTCGGATTACCCTCCCCCTCACATCTTTGACGAAGAAGGAGACACCTTTTGTTTGGACCCCGCAGTGCCAGGCGGCTTTCCAGGAGCTGAAGGACCGACTCATCTCAGCCCCTATTCTGGCCCTTCCATCTGGAAAGGAAGGATTCCAGGTGTATAACGACGCATCGTACAAGGGAATGGGAGCAGAGCTGATGCAGAATGGACACGTCATAGCATATGCCTCCCGCCAGCTGAAGACCCATGAGAAGAACTACCCAGTGCACGACCTTGAGATGGGAGCGGTCGTTTTTGCTTTGAAGGTCTGGAGCCATTATCTTTACGGAGTCCACTGCGACATCTACTCCGACCACAAGAACCTGAAATACGTGGACACGCAGAAGGAGCTGAATATCAGGCAGAGGCGCTGGGTGGAGTTCTTAGCAGATTATCAGTATGAGATGCACTACCATCCAGGGAAGGCAAACGTGGTGGCCGACGCGTTGAGCCGGCGAGCTGCCACTTCGGAAGCTGGGCCCCAGGTTATGTCCATGGAGCTAGTCCGGTCATTCAGAGAAATGCAGATATCCCTAGTGTCCGAGGATGACCCAGTTCTGTATAGGGAGTATCTGGCATCGATGGTGGCCATAGACGATATTCGGGATCGCATTCGGGACGGACAGAGGACAGATGCGGGGGCAGAGCTGATGTTCCGAGCTTTGGAGGAAGGCTCGACAAGAGATTATTCCCTGAGAGATGGATTGCTACATTTCAAAGGCAGAGTATATATACCCGCAGGAGGCCAGATCCGAGAGGATATTATGATGGAGGCGCATTGCAGCCGGTACTCTGTGCACCCGGGGATCACAAAGATGACCGCTGATCTGAAGAAGACGATGTTTTGGCCGGGCATGAAGAAGGACATTACGTACTTCGTGACCCATTGCGAGGCGTGTCAGTTGGTGAAGGCAGAGTGCTGGAACCCCGCAGGATTGTTGCAGCCACTCCCGGTGCCGGAGTGGAAGTTCGACGATATAGCTACGGATTTTATACATGGTCTTCCCCGGTCTCGGACGGGGAACGACTCGATCTGGGTGATTGTTGATCGGTTGACAAAGGTGGCCCGCTTTATTCCGATCAGGAAGGATGACTCGGTCGGAGTGCTGGTACGGAAGTTTGTGGAGCAGTATGTCCGATATCATGGCGTGCCCCAGACGATAGTGCCGGACCGCGATGGACGGTTTACATCCAGGGAGTGGCGGTCAGTGCAGGCATATTTGGGCACCCGATTGACTTTTAGCACGGCCTTCCACCCTCAGACGGACGGGCAGACAGAGCGCACCAACCGGACCTTGGAGGATTTACTACGACTGTGTATACTGGACCGAGGGGAGCCGTGGGAGAAGATGTTACCGTTGGTCGAGTTCTCCTATAATAATAGCTACCAGTCCAGCATCAGGATGGCGCCTTATGAAGCCTTGTATGGAAGGAAATGTAGGACCCCGCTTTCTTGGGTTCAAGACGAGGATCCGAAGATGTTGGGATCGGATTTTGTTGAAGACACCGAGGCTCAGGTAAGACTGATCAGAGATAGGATGTTGGAGGCACAGAGCAGACAGGCTAAATACTATGACGCCCGGCATCGTCAGGTGGAGTTTCGGGTTGGGGATCGAGTGTTCTTGAAGATCCGGCCCATGCACGGAGTCTCACGGGTGCGCGGTCGAAGGAAGAAGCTCAGCCCTAGGTATATGGGCCCTTACCAGATCCTGGAGCGGATCGGACCCCTAGCCTACAGGCTAGAGTTGCCGCCAGAGCTGGCAGCTCTACACGACGTCTTCCATATTTCTTCGCTGAGAAGGGCACTACTACGCCCGGAGCAGCGAATTTTGACCACCGAAGGGCCGGTAGCTTCAGACCGATCTGTTCACTTGGAGTCGGTTCGGATCGACGACAAAGGAGTACGGATCTTGCGCCGCAAGAAGATCCCCTTAGTCAAGGTTCTGTGGAGAAATCACGGTCAGGAGGAGCACACCTGGGAACCGCAGGACCTGATAAGGCAAAGATACCCGGAGTTGTTTAGTCAGGTACATCTCACCACCTCTTGGTATACAATAGATTGCCTTCTTGTTTTGGACAGTTAAGACTAGATAGGAAAATTCAGGACCTACGCATGCGCACTCAATCAGAAAGATAGGGGCTAATCTTTTGTTTATTGGGGAGATTGTCTTCGTTTATCAAACGAATAGTCGCCTAAACCCGATAGAAAGATCGTATGGGATGTTACAAGTTTAATTTATTCCGATAGAAATCCCCGTAGGCTCAACCTCAATTTCGGGGACGAAATTTTTGTTTTGTTTATTGGGATTTGTAACATCCCATTTCCAGCTAGACCCCTAGGAGTCGGTTGGTCGTGACAGAACCCTGTGAAGCCCAAAAATTGAAATAAATCGATCGATGTATCGGGTCACGTGTTGGTCACGCCCGTGACCGACCCGTCACGCACGTGACTTTGGGCGTGACTCCTTCGACGATCGTCGATCTCCGCGAGACGATCGTCGAACTTGCTGCCCGGGCATGTCACGCCCGTGACCAAGGTGTCACGCCCGTGACCTAGGGCATGACTCCTTCGACGATCGTCGATCTCCGTGAGACGATCGTCGATCTGGCAGCCCGGACATGTCACGCCCGTAACCAACGTGTCACGCCCGTGACCAACGTGTCACGCCCGTGACCAGGGGCGTGACTCCTTCGACGATCGTCGATCCCCATAAAACGATCGTCGAAATTGAACTCGGGCCTGTCACGCCCGTGACCTAAGTGTCACGCCCATGACCTAGGGCGTGACCAGCCTTCGACGACCGTCGATCTCAGTTCGACGATCGTCGACCTCGAAATTGTCGTTCGGGCCTGTCTCGCCCGTGACCTAGGTGTCACGCCTGTGACCTAGGGCGTGACCACCCTTCGACAACCGTCGATCTCAGTTCGACGATCGTCGACCCCAAAAATTGTCATCCGGGCCTGTCACGCCCGTGACCTATGTGTCACGCCCGTAATATTGGCCCAAACGATGGTTCAGGCCCGAAATTATTCTAACACGCGTGGAAATAAATGCTGGTGTGGGAAGTTACACCAGGAGTAATTACGGGCCGTTTTTCCTTCTATAATTATATAATAAAGGAGGAAGTGTTGGTCCAATAGGAAACTGCCAACTGGACACACCTGTTCATCTTACACCGTTTCTTATCCCTTCACTGTAACCGAAAGGCCATTAAGAGGAGCCTTCATGGCAATTACGGCTTTATCCTTTCACCTCCCCACTTTCTGACTTATAAAAGCCCACTTGGGGCAAGAGGAGAAGTTTACACGCTCAAGTAAACAGATCAGATCTTTGTTCTTGCTGTAGGAGAAGTTCGGCTACGCCACCACTGCGCCATGGCACCCCGTCGCTCTTCTCGCCTCCAAACCGCGAACAAGGTCCTCCTCTGCTTCTTCTCTTTCGTGGGTAGATCTTAGGATTCTTAAAAAGGAAGTTCGCGCTCAACGGAGCCGGACCCATCTCTCGTTTTCATGGAAAAACCATGAAAAAAGTATTTTTGAGTTCGTCGGAAACCGCCACCTCCAGCGGCCAAACCACCGCCGACCGCTAGCCACCGCCTCAACGGAGGTGGTGGTGGTGGTGGCTGGCCAGGGAAGTGACCGGACGGCCGGCGACGGATCACGGAAAGCTTACAGGAAAAATGGTTTGCTGTGTCTGGTTTTCGGGTTCTATAGAAGATGAACAGTAAAAACTGTTTTATAATATATAAACTATGTAAATAATTTATAAGGAAAATATACTTAGATGGGCATATTTTGAAGCTGCAAAACGAGGCACTTAAAGGCCGTTTTAGGAAAAGTGACCAGTCACAAAAGTCGTAGCCCTTCGAGTTTAGATTAATCTAAAATTGGTTTCAACTCGTTTGGGTAAGCGGTTCGGCCGCAGCACCCGTTTTAGTGGGGGTTGTACCTAGAGTTGGGCAGAAATTAAAACGGATGCCCACTCTTCGTCCCATGTTCAAATGACCTGAAATTTGGGCAGGGGATTAGCCTTAACAATACTTAAAGGCAGACCAAAAATGGGAATTTTTGGAGATACTTTTCTTAAAGTTTTTGTTTCAATTTAATAAACTTAGAGGAATTTATTTAAGTGGTCAAACGACCTCCAAACCCTCCCAAAGTTTGGTGAGTGGTCCCTGGCTATTAAACCTAGGTCTGTACAAAATTCCAACTGATTTGGAGGAGTTTTGGGTAGGAAATCTTCTGCCCTTAACTAGGCATTAGTGAGACACCTTTTAGTAAAAAGTGCACTAAGAGTTTGGAAAGGTCAAATCATCTCAACAGAGGCTGATTTTCTGATCTCTGACTTAGAAGGGTGTTATAACCTGCTTTGAGAAACATGGTGTGGATTAGGGTGGATTCTACCCTAAGAGATCGGCTCAAATCCAGTGGGTGGGAGTTTGAGGTTTGTGAAGGACATAGGAGCAAAAGCTCTTGTATGCCCTTGAAATTTGGAGGAGAGTGGTATGATATGCTGAAAACCCTCTGGTTGAAATAGTGAAGGAATTGGAGGTAATTAGGTACCTCGGAAGTTGAGATTTTAGATTAGGATAAACATGTAATTTAGTTATTTTAAGCACTAAATCTAATCTAAAAATTATGAAACTCGGGAGGAGGGAGTTTTAGGATGTTTTAGAATTACGGTAATTTTCCTGGAATTTTATGATTAATAAATATTATACTTCATGTGTTAAAGGATTATTAGCCCGATTTGTTGTTTCAAATATTTGGAGGTTTTAAATTAATTATAATCAGTTAAAATTCTGGATTTAGGTCTTGACTAGTAGAGCATTGATCCCTGAATTTTTATAAGAATTTTATGTTGAGTAAATCTAGTACTTTGTTCACAGATATTAGAAAGGGGTTTTATTGTTTAAAAATTAATTATGGATAAAATACTTGGGGGAAAATTATGAAACTTGGCCAGTGCTAATTTTAGGCCTTTATCTTCTTGACATAAATTATTTATAATTTTTGGAAGAATATTTTCTGTACTTGATTCATAAACAACAGAAGTTAGAGATTATTTCTAAAATAGTTTTCATGCCCTTTTGATGATAGAAAAATTATGATACTTAGGATTTAACCTATTGAGATAACCTACTATTTATCATAAATTTGCGGGACATCTTGCATGATTACTTAGGGTAGTTCATGTTCAAACCGGTAGCCCTTGGAATTTTTGGGGAATTTAATTAAATGCCAAATAAATTATGAAAATTTCCATTTTCTGGATTTGGGTCATTTATGTCATGGTAAGTCTCCAGTAAATAATTTAGGGCATTTGGACAAGTATTGGATCATTGCATAACCGGTTCGACATGTAGTCTAGGTCGGTCTGCATACAGCAATTGTGAAATGAAATAGGACATGATCTGAGGAAGTCATTGGAGTTAATCATTTTTGTCTGGGTGGCTAATATTGGGTGAAATCACAATAGGAAGATATTAAGAGTAGCGAGAAGTGGTGATAGCTAGAGTTAAGAGGTGCTCGGGTTCGGCGAAAGATCGTTTTTCCCGAAGAGAGGAAGGTTAAAAATCACCCTAGGATAGTCTAACGTAATATGAGAAGGAATCGGGTTAAGGGAGATCAACCAATAACAATAAGTGCCTTGCGAAAGGGAACTTCGGGCCGTAATGCCGCCGTCTTGGTTCCTAGTGCCCCTTGAGAGCCCTTCACGGGTAATACCGGGGGCAGTCCTGGGCTAACGTAAACTGTAATAATAAACCGACAAGAGTAACTTAGTAACTAGGGCTACACCTTTCACAAACACTGTTGGCACAGGAAGCTTGATGAGAGCTTCGGCTTGGTTGGTTTGGAGACGGACATTTTGGTCCGGGGAGCTTCGGCTCAGTTGGTTTGGAGACGGACGGGATGGTCCGGGGAGCTTCGGCTCGGTTGGTTTGGAGACGGACGTTTTGGTTCGGGGAGCTTCGGCTCGGTTTTTGTGTGTTTACGATTAAACTTGCATGTGCATAAAATAGGAAAAGTTAAGGTGGTAGGTTTTTCGATATCGGGGTGTTCGATTGCACCGACACCGATATCGTTGACTCGGCGGGGTGATTAGCACTTCGCCAACAGATGTCCGGTGCGCCAGCCGGCAAGAGTACGCAGGCGTCCGCTTAGTGCACCAAGCGTTGAGGCGTACGATAGGTCAGACCAGTGGTGCTTTTACTGGTTTTGAGGTGGGCGAGGCCCAACCCACCGCTTTCGTCCGCCACTACGGAGGTATCCTGGGAGGTAACGGCTCCGAAAGGGGGAACTAAAGGTCTGTGTGCACAGAGTCGGGTGTGTGAGTTGCACTTGCATGTTTCATCATACCCACTAGCATGTCATAGCATAATCGATTCATTTAACCCTGACACCTAAAGTATAAGTGGTATGGGACGCTTATACATTAGGACCTGCAAAACGACCCCTTGGTCTATAAGCTTGTGTGGGCAAGTTTATAAATCAATGGTTAATTTCAATATATAACAACCATTGCTGTTTGATAACCGACACCCCAAGGTATAAGTGGTATGGGACACTTATACGATGGGAGCCTTGCAAAAGATCCCTTTTGCTTATGTGTTCTCGCATAAGTGAAGGTTAAATTCATATATTTGCTTTTCTTACTGCTAGACCTATTATAACAATTATATTAACTGCTCACCGAATACAACTTGTTAGATTAGTTTCGCTACCATCTGTTTCTTGATTAATCTCTACCTTCATGTCCTTCCCTTTCTTCCTCTCTGCTCGGTACCTAGGAGCCATGGGGGAAGGGGTGGGGGATGATAGGGCCTAGTCTTTATGACTAACGGTTTTCGAACCGCATCATTTAGGGGATCGTGGAGCCCAGCATAGAGGAGCAGCCCCAGAGATCGGTGCGCCTGGAGATGGGGCAGTCTAGCTCCGGAGTTCATACAGCCGGGACCGTGAGTCTCGACCCTGAGTAGTTTCTGTTTTAGCTTCCGCATGAGTGATATTGTAGTGAGGACATGATGTATCGGGCATAATCCCGCATTTATAGTACTCTGATGTTTTCTGTGGACACTCCCTTCGTGGAGATTTTTATTCTATATATGTGATCTATTGCTGCGGACTGCATTGCTCTTACATCATTCATTGTGCTACCTTTCAGTGATCGAATTGGCCGGTAGAATCAGTGCCTTGTGGTGATAACCCTTCAGGACGAGAAGGTGTCACCGCAAAGCGGCGACTCTGGGCCTAAGACCCCGGTGGTTGAAAAAGAAAAAAAAAGGGAGTCTGACACGTTGAGTGCAGTCAGTGCACTCAACGCCATTCAGCTTATGGCGTTGAGTGAGCTAAGCTCACTCAATGCAATCCATACTATGGCGTTGAGTGAGCTCAGCTCACTCAATGCCATTCCAAGGTCACGGGCGTGACGAATCGGTCACGGGCATGCCGGGCCCATGTTGAGTTTTTTGAGCTCGCCGATCGTCTTTCTGAGGTCGACGATCGTCGAAGGGGTCACGCCATAGGTCACGGGCATGACGGGTCGGTCACGGGCGTGACCAACCCGTGACTCGAACTCTTGGTCGATAAACTTCAATTCTTGGGTTCTTAGAGTTTTGTTATAACAAAACCACTTCTAGGGGTCTAGTTTGAAATGGGATGTTACAGCTAGGGTCACCCAGACCCGGAAGAAAACTCCCATTGTTATTTCTTGAAGTTTGGGAGTAGAAGTCCGTTATCATGGTATGCTTAAGGTGATCATGTCAAATCAGGATGGATAGTGTACGTCCAAGGAGAAAATGTCAGTCCAGGTTTATCTGGACTCTCGGCTGATATTTAACACAGCTCTCCACCCTAGTACGGAGGTACAGGATTCCACTATCATGGATCTAGGATGAGGATCCAATGGCACTCGACTCGGAATTTATGAAGAACCTCGAAACCTGGGTGTGACTAATTCACGATAGGATGTTGGAGGCCAGAGCAGACCAACCAAATATTACGATGCGCGACATTTCCAAGTAGAGTCTAAAGATGGAGACCATGATTCCTGAATATACATCTTGTGCAAGGAGTCTCGCGGGTACGTGGGCAGAAGAAGCTCAGTCCATGGAATATGGGGTGTTACAGGATCCAGGAGCAGATCGACACATTGGCTTACAGGCTGGAGCTACCGCCGGAGTTAGCGAGTTTGCACGATGTATTCTACGTCTCCTTTCTCAGGATGGCTCTACTACGGCCGAACATCAGGTTCTTGTCATTGATTGCTTGACAGATTTTGATCAATCGGTAATAAGATGAGCAGGTCAGGATAGATGACACATTTGTGCGGGTCTTGCGGCACAAGAAGGTCCCACGGGTCAAGGTCTTGTAGACCAACCATGGGCAGGAGGAGCATACCTGAGATCCACCGAATTTAATACAACGGAGGTACCCGGATATCTCCGGGTAAAGTATACATTCAACTTCCTATGGGATGTTACAAGCAGTTTCCCTTAGTAGAAACCCCGCAGGCCCAACTTGAATTTCGAGGATGAAATTTTTTTTTTGTTTATTGGGATTTGTAACATCCCATTTCCAGCTAGACCCCTAGGAGTGGTTTTTTCATGACTAGGTCATGGCAAAACCCTAAGAAGCCCAAGAAGACCAAGTGAGCTTAGGCATGAAGGTGGAGATCACCATGGTCTACAAATAGTAGAATTCTAAACACTAGTTTAGGATGACCATAGGGCTTCACCATGACTCCATGTCCCCACCATAATATCCCTAAACTATTGGAAGGTCCATTAGAGCCCTAAGGGTCCATTGAAATCAACCCAAAATGGTCAAATTGACCTAAGACCACCATAGGCCTAAATTGGGCAAGGTGCCCTAACTAAGGGCAATGTGCCCCTAATATGCCCAAACTACCCTACTTAAGTCTTCCTAGACCTTAAGTGAGGTCAATGGGTCACCAAGGACCCATTGGGGACAACCCAAGAGGCTAAGTTGACCCAAGTCAACTCTAGCCCCAAAGTGGTCAAAGTGACCTTACTAAGGGTCAAGTGACCTCCAAGGTGCCAAGTCAACCATTCCCATCCATACCTAGACCTTAAGGGAAGCCAATGGGAAACCAAGGACCCCTTGGTGTCAACCCAAATGGTCAATTTGACCAAGGTCAACTCAATCCTTGAAATAGGTAAAATTAGCCTAAATGGGTTAACCCAAGCTCAAGCCCTTTTCCATTTGGGCTAACCACTTCCTAATTAATTAATAGTATGAATTTGTGGACTGCTAATAGGATAGGGAGATGAACAAATTCGGCCTTGATGACTAGGAGAGAGAAAACTCCATTTTACCCTTTAATGGAGGAGAGAGAAAGTGGTTTAAAGGGGCCATTCATGGCCAAGGGAGACCAAGGGCCTCTCCATTTGATTCCAAGGGCTGAATATATTCTCCCTCATCAGTTCTAAGGAGTTTAATAACCATAACCAGCCATAAAGTGGCTGAATTTAATTTCTCCCATAAGGAAGAGAGAGAAAGAGGGGAGAGAAAGCCATTAATGGCCATGGGAGAGCAAGAGTTCCTCTCCAATTGATTCCAAAGCCTTGATTCATCTTTCGCTAATTATTTAGAGGAGACCAAGGGTTTTTATCAGCCTCTAGGTGGCTGAATAGAAGTGATATGCCATGGCCGAATTTCACCTTCATGGCATAAAATGCTTTACCCTTTCCCCTCCCCACTTGGTGATCTATAAAAGCCCCCTTAGAGCAAGATGAGAAGTTTACACTCTTTACCAAACGGATTAGAGTTGTTGTTCTTGCTGTAGGAGAAGTTCGGCAATGCCACCATCGCGCCATGGCAACCCGACGTTCATCTCGCCTCCAAACCGCGAACAAGGTCCTCCTCTACTTCTTCTTTTATGGGTAGATCTTAGGATCTTAGAAAGGAAGTTCGTGCTCAACGGAGCCGGACCTATCTCGTGTTTTCATGGAAAACCATGAAAAATATATTTTTGGGTCCGTCGGACGTGCCACCTTTCGCAGCCAAACCACCGCCGGCCGATAGCCATCGTAAAAACATTTTTATAATATAAAAATTATGTATTTAGTATATAAGGAAAAGATACATTAAATGAGCGCATTTTGATGCTGCAAAACGAGGCACTTAAAAGCCGATTTAGGAACACTAGACAGTCACAAAAGTTGTAGCTCTTTGAGTCTAGATTAATTGAAAATTAATTTCAACTAGTTTGGGTATGTGGTTTGACCGCAACACCCTTTTTAGTGGGGGCTGTACCTAGAGTTTTGCAGAAACTAAAATGAATTCCCACTCTTTGTACCTTGTCCAAATATCCTGAAATTTGGGCAGGGGGTTACCCTTAGCCATACCTAGAGGCTGTCCAAAACTGGGAATTTTTTGAGATACTTTACCGAAGTTTTTTGTTTTAATTTAATAAAGTTTGAGTAATTTATTTATGTGGTTAAATGACCTCCAAACCCTCCCAAATTTTGGTGAGTGGTCCCTGGCTATAGAGCCTAGCTCTGTACAAAATTCCAACTCATTTGGATGAGTTTTGGGTACAAAATCACTTATCCTTAACTAGGCATAAATGAGGCATTTTTGAGTAAAAAGTGCACTAAGAGGTTGGAACAGTCAAATCACCTCAACAGAGGCTGATATTTCTACCACTCACTTAGAAGGGTTATTATAACCCACTTGGAGAAAAATGGTGTGGTTTAGGGTTGATTTACCCTAGGATCCAAACTCAAACCCTAAAGGGAGGGTTTTGAGGGTTATAAAGGACATGGGGGCAAATGCCCTCGTATTGCCTTGAAATTTTGTAGAGTAGATGTTAGCATAATATAAATCATCTGGATGGAATCTCGGAGGATTTGGAGATAGGTAGATACTTCAAAACCCTAACCTTAGTTTTAGGGAAAAATCTCAAATAAGTAAAATCTATCACTAAACATTATCTAAAAACTGTGAAACTCGGGTAGTGTGAGTTTTGGAATGGGTAGAATCTAAAACAATTTTACTGAAATTTTTTAATGTTTATTTCTAGCACTTCATTTGTAAAGTTTGTTATAGCCCCAATTGATGTTTTAATTATTTAGATCTTTCTGTTCATTGAAACCCCATGAAATCTATGAAGTAAATGTATTAGGTGAGAATGGTAGCTCATGAAATTTTGTATAATTTTTAGTTGAGGAAACCTTGTACTTCATTCACAAATGTTAAAAAGGGGTTTTATGATTTAAAAATTAATTATGGATGATATTGATGTTGAAAAATTATGAGACTTAGGAATTGAGACATTAAGACCATTATATGTTTGTTGACATTTATTCTTGATTTTTAGAATCCTAGTTATAGCACTTTCTGCACAAGTCCACCTTATGGAGATTTTAATAATTAATTGATTCAGAGATTAATTCTTGCTTAAAAAATATAAAAATTGGCCAATGCTATTTTTATGGTTGTATCTGCATAGTATAATTAATTTATAATTTTTTGATGGATATTCTTTGTACTTGATTCACAAATAACGAAATATAGAAAATATTGCTAAAATAGTTTTAGTACCGTTTTGATGATAAAGAAAATTGTGATGCTCTGGATTTACCATATTGAGATTGCAAAATATTTATAATAATTTTGTTGGACATCTTTCATGAGTACTTAGGGTAGTTTATGTTCAAACCGGTAGCCCTTGGAATTTTTGAGGAAATTAATTAAATGCCAGATAAATTAGGAAAGTTATAGTTTTCTGATTATAGGCTAATCATATCATGATATACCTCTAGTAAATAAGTTAGGGCATTTGGATGAGTATTGGATCATTTCCTAACTGGTTCGACATATAACATAGGATAGTTTGCAATTAGCAATTTGATTTAATAGTCATAGGATATGATGGGGCACAACATTGGAGTTAGTGAAATCTGCTGATTTGGTTGAATGTGAAAGTGTTCACCATATAAGGATGGGAAGGTTAGTGAGATGTGGTGTTGGCTAGAGTTAAGAGGTGCTCGGGTTCGACGAAAGATCGTCTTTCCCGAAGAGAGGAAGGTTAAAAAGCACCATAGGTTATTCTATCGTAATATGAGAAGGGAATGGGTAAAGGGAATCAACCAATAACAATAAGTTCCTTGCGAAAGGGAACGATGTGCTTCAGCTACCATCATAGTTCCTAGTGCCCTTTGAGATACCTTCACAGGGAATACCGGGGGCAGTCCTAGGTTAACATAAACTGTATTAAAAAACTGAAAAGAGTAACTAAGTAATTAGGGCTTCACATTTCACAAACACTGTTAGCACAAGAAGATAGTTGGGAGCTTCGGCTCGATTAGTTAAGAGACGAACTGAGTGGTCTGGGGAGCTTCGAATCGATTAGTTAAGAGACAGACGTTTTTTTCCGAGGAGCTTCGACTCGGTTTTTGTTTGAATACATTAAATTTTCATGTGCATAAAAGGAAAGAAAAATAATGTGGTGGGTCTTCGGTATTGGAGGGTCGATGCACCGATGCCAATACGCTGACTCGGCAGGTGTGGTTAGCACTTCGCCAAAAGAAGTCCGGTGCGCAAGCTGGCAAGAGTACGTAGGAGTCCGCTTCATGCACCAAGCGTTGAGGCGTACGATAGGTCTGACCGGTAGTGCTTTACTTGTTTACAGGTGGGCACGGCCCAATCCACCGCTTTCATATGCCACTACGAAGGTATTTTGGGAGGTAACGGCTCCGAAAGGGGGAACTAAAGGCCTGTGTATACAGAGTCGGGTGTGTGTGTTGCACTTGCATGTTCCATCATACCCACTAGCATGTCATAGCATAATCGATTCATTTAACTGCCGACACCTAACGTAAGAGTGGAATGGGATGCTTATACATTAGGACTTGCAAAATGACCCCTTGGTCTATAAGCTTGTGTGGGAAAGATTATAAATTAAGGTCAATTTTTGTATATATATATATATACTTCTGTTTGATAACCGACACCCCAAGGAATAAATTTGTATGAGACTTTTTATACGATGGTAGCCTTGCAGAAGACCACTTGGCTTATGCGTTCTCACATAAGTGAAGGTTACTTTTCATATTTTGTCTTATTGCCATTATTTATTATAGAATTGTTAGATTAGTTCCGCTCCCACCTGATTCTTTGGATTTAATATCCACCTTCATGTCCTTCCCTTTCTTCCTCTCCGCTCGGTACTTAGGAGCCATGGGGGAAGGGGTAGGGGATGATAGGACTTAGTCTTTATGACTAATGGTTTTCGAACCACAACATTTTAGGGAATCGTGGAGCCCAGCACGGGGGAGCAGCCCCAGAGACCGGTGCGCTTGGAGATGGGGCAGTATAGCTCTGGAGTTCATACAACCGTGACCGTAAGTCTCGAACTTAAGTAGATGTTCTGTTTTTGCTTCCGTATGAGTGATTTGTAGTGAGGACATGATGTACCGGGCATAAGCCCGTATTTTAGTACTCTGATATATTATTCTGTTGACACTCCCTTCGTGGAGACTTATATTTCTATATATGTAATCTCTATTTACTGGTTGTTCTCTATTTCCTTGCTGCGGTTATGATTGATTTGGCTGGCAGGATCGACGCTTTGTAGTGACGGCCTTCTGGGGCATGAAGGTGTCACCGCAAAGCGGCGGTTCTGGGCCTAAGACCCCAGTGTTTGAAAAAAAGGGGTCTTACAAGTGGTTTTAGAGGAAACTTCAATCGGAAGAGTAGAAGTCCACTAACCCTGGGTAGCTCCCGCGCGAGGTTAGTTTGAGGGCAAACAAGCAGCGGAAGCAGTGGTGTGCTCATAAGGGAAATCACATGTAAAAGTCCACTTCATCATTAATTGGAATTCATCTTTGTAGCCTGCGGCAAACCCTGCCCCCAGCAGGGAGCACCTCCGACTGCGAAGATCTCATCTTATAATTCTCTAACCAACGAGTTAGACTCAACCCACTAGGACTTACGACTAACCATGACGACTTATAGTATGCCCTAGTTCAAAATGGACCTTCGGTATGAACTTGGTTAAGGCAAGGAGATACCCAAAGAGAATAAAGGATGGGTTTAGCACGAGAATGACTACCTAAGACGTAAACTCAGGTGTCCCTACTATCCCAATCAAGGATTACTCAAACTGGTAGGACGACCTTAAGGAGAATTGAGGCCAATGATCTATTAGTAGAATGGTAGAAGTCATTTTATCTCGACCCTCGTACCAGTAACAAAATTACATGGAGGAAACCACCGAGACAAACACTGAGGGTCGGATAGGAATTCAAGTTCGGAAGAAACCCATTTGGTATTGGGAACATTTTGACCACGATAAGGTCGTCGTAAATATGACTGATAGAGTTTAAAGTATGGAGTATATTGACGAGTTTAAGGGTGGAATCCCAAGTCGAAGATTGATGCCCTAGGGATTGTGCACCCAGCTAGGACTTATATTGCATGGTAATTTCAAAGATACTTAGCCCAAGGTAGGTAGGGGCTTATCTTTTGTTTATTGGGTGATTATCTTTTATTTATTGGGGACTTTTACTTTGTTTATTGGGCAAATTATTATTTACTTGGGTTTCCTTACACCTAATTTAGAGAATGCAGCATAACAAACATAGTGAGGTTGAAGTCGATATAATTCGACGTTATTCGGGCGAAGATAAGATTTTGAAAAAACATGTTTGGAATGTTGACCTGTTGCATTACCAAGACAATGACATGGTAATAAGACGCAGTAATTTCGAGGATTACTATTATCATGTAAAATAAGATGACGGATAACAAGATTCAGGATATCTGAGAAGGTAAAAATTTAATCACTATGTTGTATCATCGGAAGTATAGTGTATCTCAGAACATGTACCCCCAGAGTGAAGAAAGGTGTCATGGGTTTGGTGATGCACGGTAATGTCCGTCAGTTGATGTAGGTTATGTGAAAGAATTTTTGGGGAACTTTTATAGCCACAGCCCAAGTTGGAGTAGATGTTCGAGGGTATAATTAGGGATTTTCATACACAGGATTCCACATCCCCACTCGGGGCATTATTATAAAGGGAACATCGAGGATAGACTGGCCGAGGAAACTAGGGTCACCCCGACTCGAAAGAAAACTCCCATGGTTATTTCTTGAAGTTTGGGAGTAGAAGTCCGTTATCATGGTATGCTTAAGGTGATCATGTCAAATCAGGATGGATAGTGTACGTCCAAGGAGAAAATGTCAGTCCAGGCTTATCTGGACTCTTGGCCGACATTTAACACAACTCTCCACCCTCGTACGGAGGTACAGGATTCCACTATCATGGATCTAGGACGAGGATCCAAAGGCACTCGACTCGGAATTTATGAAGAACCCCGACACCTGGGTGTGACTAATTCATGATAGGATGTTGGAGGCCCAAAGAAGACCAACCAAATATTACGATGCACGACATTTCCAAGTAGAGTCTCAAGATGGAGACCATGATTCCTGAATATACATCTGGTGCAAGGAGTCTCGCGGGTACGTGGGCAGAAGAAGCTCAGTCCATGGAATATGGGGTGTTACAGGATCCGGGAGCAGTTCATGTAACGCCCCGTTTTTTTGTTCAGCGATTATTTTTATTCTCGGTTGGCGTTACGATGACGCGTTTCCGTGGCTTGTGCCATGTGTGGAGTATGGTTTAGCTCCTTAGAACTGAGTGCCCTGTTTGGTAGCCTGTTGGCAAGATCTCCCTAGCAAACTGAGTCGTTTTGGTGACCGGTGAGGCCTCTCGGGGGGATGTTTGTGTTTGGCTTCGTTTGGGTGTAACTCGAGTTCTGTTCGTCGAAAGTTAATTTCGACTTCGCCGTTGTGTTCGTAGCGTGGGTATTTAGCTACGGTGCGAATTTCGTCGAATTCCGAGGTAGTTCGGTTTTCGCGTCGATTTAGTGCTTTAGGTAATTTTGTAATTAATTATATAATTATATATATATATATATATATATTTATTAGAATGAAAGCCATCATCTTCTTCACGATAGAAACCGCCGGCCCCTTGTACGAGAGAAACGAGTAACCGCCGAGCCTTCCCTTCGGACGCCGATTCCCGGAGCGTTTGTGGACGGAATTCGATTCCGAGAGTGGATACGGATTGCTCTCGTCGAGACCTTCATTCCTGCGGTAAGAAATTCGATTTTCGTGGAGTTTTGGAAGGATTGGAATTTTCGGTTTTGGAAGTTTTCCGCCATTAATGGCCAAATCTTTGTTCTAGGTGTTGCGGCCATTTTGATCCGTGCGAAGAGGAGGAAAGCAGTCCAAAGCTTCGCTGAGATTTGAGGCAAGTGGTATTCTTGCCCTTGCCAAGTGTTTTCTTTGAATTTATTTGCTGAAATTGAAATCCCGGTTAGCCCAGGTTAGAGGCCTTGTTGTTCTTATTTTCTTGCTAACTATATGGCTCAGTTCTTCCTACTGAAACCCCCCTATGTTGTGATGTTTGGAATCCAAATTGTCGGCGTGGAGCCGTTGTTTTCCTTTATTTTTGATTGTTGCTCTGGTTCGGGTGTAGCCGAGGGGGAGAGTTAGGAGGGGGGGTGTGGTTGCCAATTTCCTTCGTTAAGATATTATTCGAATGGTTAGGCATAGTTTGAATGGTAGTAGCGTGCGGCGTTGAGAGTTGTCTACTGCTACTACAGTGGCGTGAGTCGTGTGCGCGTTCCGGTGTCGTTCGGGAAATTCCAAACGGTGCAGGTTGACCGCGCACGGTCATCAACCTTTAGGGCGCACGACCACTGGTCGTGTGCCTCTGTTCGTGCGCGTATAAACTTCAGTTTCCAAAGTTCTGTCTCGGGCAATCGCACGAGCGCTGACATCAGTGCGCACGACCACTGATCGTGCGACACTGATCGTGCGCAGTTGCTAGGTTTTCTGTCAGGTTTTCCAGGTTCGTTTCGCACGATCATCAGCCGATGAGTGCGCACGACCACTGATCGTGCGACACTTATCGTGCGCTTTGTATATTTTCTGTTGATAAGCGAATTTAGATGGTTTCGAGTGCGGGAGTTTAGATTCTCAAGTGGCAAGCAACTACTCGAGTTCTGGATCTTCTGCCTTGGTCGTTTGACTGTCGTCGAGCTCCGCATTCTTTAGTGGGCTTGTGGGTAGTGCTATAATTTTGGCTGTGAGTGAGGCTAGCTCACTCAACGCCAAAGTTTAGGTAGGCGCTGAGTGCGTTTCACTCAACGCCTAGTCGTGTTGGTTTATTTCAACACTCTTCCTTTACCTTGTATTTCGTTTCCGAGTGGATTTTCCAGTTGTATTTCTGGGTTTTCCTTGTCGGCCGTTTTCTTTAATTTTCCTAAAGGCCGAATCGTGGGTCGTGAATAGTAGTGGTGGTTGTAGCTCTTTATGGGGGTGGAGTTGTGTGATATAGCCAAGGCCACCCATGGATTTCTTGCACCAGGTACGGGCTGGGCATGTCGGGTGGAAGGTCCCTTGTGTTTTCACGTGTTGACCCTCGAGCTTTTGACTTGGACATGGTGGATTGGGGGACTGCGGTTGCCTTCGATCCGGTTCCTCGTTGTTGTTTTTGCTACTATCACTTCCCACAGTTTAGGGTGTTAGAAGTTTCTTCTTTGGTAGTTTGCAGCATTCTGGCTCTTGGTAGCCTAGTAGGCCCTGCAGGATGTGGTTCCTGGGCTAGGTCGTTGCTGTTTCTTTGCACGTTGTGCATTTCTTGTGGTCCTGTTTGGACAGTTGTGACTCTTTCTACTGCATGTTTTCTGTTATTTTGTCCTTTGGTTGACTCTTTCATGCAGTTTTACCTTGATTTTTGCTTGCTGAGGTATTCTGTTTTCTTTTGGAATACCCCAGGTTCTGAGCTGTAGCCAGTCCGGTGGCTAGTTGGAGGTGGTGTTGTTGGTGGACTTCCGGACCTTTGGAGTTCTGTTTACCTTGTTTGTGAGGTTGTTTTCAGTACTTTCTTACAGACATATATGTGTGCTGGTGGGTTCGTGTCAGGTTGTTGGCGCCCACTAGTAGTTTTTACCTTATACTAGATATATACTATTGCTGCTACCATTTATTTTCTGGAGATAGTCTACTTGCTTTGAGAAGGTTTTATGCTAGGTTGCTAGTTATTTTTAAACTATAATTACTATTATAAATGAAGCTCATGATCAGCATGTTTTGTAAACTTAATCACTACTTTCCAAATCACGTACGAAAACCGTTTTCTTATATATATTATATAAACTAAGTGTAGTGTCTTGCATAATATGAGTGGTTCTCTTGGGACCCTTATGCGCTCTTTAGGGTGTAAAACCTAATCAAAGTATTTTTTCCGCAGCGTTTAAATATAGTTTTCTTTTGTGGACTAGATGATCCACTGAGCCGAGGGATACGGACTCTAAACATAACTGATTTTTCTATTCATTAAGCACATGATTTCCTTGCATAAAGATTGTAGTTGGATTTGCCTGAGCGTCAGCAGTTATCCCCTGCTTGACGTGGCATCATGACGCGTGTTTTCTCTTACTCTGATAATTCTTAATTCGGAGAAAATGCGGGTTGTGACAGTTGGTATCAGAGGGAGGTTGCTTGACAAGTTAGTTGGGCAACCTTCCTTGGATGCTTTTAGTAGTTCAGCATCATGTCATTCACACACCGATATGTCATCAGCACGTCTTGGCAAAAGCACGAACACTACACTCATAGCATAACATGAAGTATACGGGGCATATTATGTAGTATGGGATGCATAATATGTGTTCGTATATGGATCCACCATAGGGGCTACATGTGAGGGTTATGTAGTATGGGATGCATAACCTCACCACATGACTGCGACTAGCGCGTTTCTTTTTCGTTGCATGGAAATGTTATGTAGTATGGGATGCATAACATTTTCATGTGTACGCCGCTCATATCATGCATTAGGGCCTTTTTAGAATGCATAGCACAATCATGCATATCATAACATTGCATAAGCACAACGCGCCGAGCTAAAGATTTGCAGGATGACATATGTACACACATAAATTTTCAAACTAACATAAGTTCATGCATCCGATCTAGGCACAAGAGTTGGTGAGGTGGTGGTTAACCATCCTAGGTTAGGACATATCATCTAATTATTGTGAAGAAGATAAACTCTCAGAGCAAGTTTGGCAGCTTTAAGTCTATATCTACATATGTATTGTCTGTACTGGTAGTCGGTTCTCGTCGTGGGATTTGGATCTGATTTGCGTTGTATTGATTTTTTTTAGGATGGCTAGGCGTCCTGCGACTCGATCGACTCCCCTGTCTGAGGGTGAATCTTCTGGAGCTCAGAACGATGCGGTGATCGAGGGTCTGCGTCAGAGTAGCGAAGCTATGGGTAGGCAGTTGGAGGAGGTGCAAGCCCAGATTCAGTCTTTGGTGGCAGTTGTGGCTGGGCAGGCTCAGGGTGCGCAAGTCCCTGCAGGGGGGTTAGCTGTTCCTCCTCCTCCTGCACCCTTGAGACCTCCAGTGGTGGTGCCAGCAGAGATGGCCTTCATCTCGCAGTTTCAGAGGCTGAGCCCTCCCACTTATGATGGGAAGGCAGATTTCATGGTGATAGACGACTGGCTGATCTCCATGGAGGAGATGTTCTCGTACTCAGGGATTTCAGATGATCAGAGGGTGATGATAGCCGCCTATCAGCTTAAAGGTTTGGCTAAGAGTTGGTGGCTGAGAGAGAAGGATAGCCTGGTAGCCGGATGCTCTTGGGAAGTGTTCAAGGAGATGCTGTTGAGGAAGTTCTTACCCTCGGTCGAGCGTGACCGCCTCATGAATGATTTCCTCTATCTGAAGCAAAGGCAGCTCACGGTGGGTGAGTATGAGATAGAGTTTAGTAAGTTGAGCCGTTTTGCCCCTGGATTGGTCAGCGTTGAGGCTGATCGAGTTAAGCGATTTCTCGGTGGTTTGAGGAGTGAGGTGCAGCAGTTGGCCAGTGCTTATGGGTCAGTGACTTATGCTGGAGTTGTAGAGGCTGCTCTTAAGGTTGAGGCCATTGAGACGGCGAAGTGCAGAGGCCAGCAGTTGAGGAAGGATAAGAGGAAGTTGGTAGAGGAGAAGAAACCCCTGGTACCCGATGCTGTTCTGGGAAAGAGGAGCAGGGTGGTGTGCATTTTTTGTGGCCGGTCAGGCCATCCTGTTGAGAGGTGTTTCAAGAAGGCGGCAGCTCAGAAGAAGGAGCAGGTTCATGCTATTCAGGGTGCTCCTGGGAGAGATGTCTCCTGTTCAGTTTGCAAGCGATCCGGGCATGATGTAGCCCAGTGTTGGTCCAGGGATAGAGTCTGCTATCAGTGTGGGCAGAAGGGTCACGTTAAGTCGAGGTGTCCTCAGGTCCAGTCAGCTCTTCCTGCAGTTCCATTGCAGGCATTACCTCCACCTCAGCGTGTGGACAAGGGAAAAGGGAAGCTGAACGTGATTTCTTCCGAGGAGGCTCAGACTTCGGCCCAGGTGATCTCATGTTAGTAGTTTATTGTTTTCTTTCTAGCCTGGTAGTTTAGTTGCTAGATTATTTGCGGTACTGTTGTGCTAGTTCCTTAGCTTTGTGCGTTCCTATAGGGAAATTTAAGGTGAAGAACCGCTGGGCGCGTGTTCTGTTTGACTCCGGCGCTACCCACTCGTTCGTGGCTAGAGCCTTTGTGGAGCGTCATCGGTTGTCTCTAGATCGTGTTTGGGATTCCTTCCGTGTCAAGTTTCCCTCTGGTGAATCTGTGTTGTCAGATTTGGGTATTTTGGATTGCCCGGTTTTGTTGGGGATTTTCTTGCGAAGGCGGATCTGAAGATGATTGATCTAGAGGACTTCGATGTCATTTTGGGCATGGACTGGCTCTCTCGGTATGATGCGGTCATTCAGTGCAAAAGAAAGCGCTTGGACTTCATCAGGGACGACGGTCAGCCCGGCAGTGTGTATGCTGATCCGTGTCAGGATTCTCCTGTTCTCTCTGCGGTATGTGTTCAGAGATTATTTCTTTCTGATTGTTGTGTTTGTTTAGTCTCGGCGGTTGGAACCGTTGATAGCGTGCCACGCTTGGAGGAGATTCCTATTGTTCGTGGTTTCGCCGATGTTTTTCCTGATGATCTTCCTGGTATCCCTCCTGAGCGGGATGTGGAGTTTGTTATATATTTGGAGCCGGGTACGCGTCCTATTGACAAGGCGCCGTACCGGATGGCCCCTCGTGAGTTAGAGGAGTTGCGAATTCAGTTAGACGAGTTGTTCGCTAAAGGTTTTATCAGGCAGAGTTCGTCGCCTTGGGGTGCTCCTGTTTTGTTCGTAAAGAAGAAAGATGGGTCGATACGGCTTTGCATCGACTATAGAGAGTTGAACAAGGTCACTATCAAGAACAGGTACCCTCTGCCGAGGATCGATGATTTATTTGACCAGTTGCGTGGTAGCACGGTGTTCTCCAAGATCGATCTTCGTTCGGGCTATCATCAGCTCAGGATCCGTGAGGCAGATATTCCACGGACTGCGTTTAGGTCGAGGCATGGGCACTTTGAGTTTTTGGTGATGTCGTTTGGTCTGACCAACACACCATCAGCCTTCATGGATATGATGAACAGGGTGTTCAAGGATTTCCTAGACAAGTTCGTTGTGGTCTTCATTGATGACGTGTTGGTTTATTCTCGCAGTGCTGAGGAGCACGAGCAGCATTTGCGTTTGGTCCTATCAGAGTTAAGGAGCCAAAGTTATTCGCCAAGTTGAGCAAGTGCGAATTTTGGTTGCCTCAGGTTTCTTTTCTAGGCCACGTGGTGAACAAGGATGGGATCTCGGTTGACCCAGAAAAGATTGCAGCAGTGACGGATTGGAGTAGGCCGAATACTCCTAAGGAGATCAGAAGTTTCTTAGGGTTGGCTGGCTATTACAGGAGATTCGTGGAGGGTTTCTCTTCTCTAGCCGCACCGTTGACCAAGCTGACTCAGAAGAATGTGGCATTTGTTTGGAGCGAGAAGTGCGAAGAAGCTTTTCAGGAGTTAAAGAGGAGATTGTGTACTGCTCCCGTTCTGACCCTTCCTACTGAGGGCGTGTATTATGATGTGTATGTGGATGCTTCGCATATAGGACTGGGATGCGTATTAATGCAGGATGGAAAAGTAATTGCTTATGGGTTAAGGCAGTTGAAAACTCATGAGCGGAATTATCCTACGCATGACCTTGAGTTTGCAGCGGTTATCTATGCGTTGAAGTTGTGGAGGCACTTACTTTATGGGGCTCAGTGCAAGATTTTTACTGACCATAAGAGCCTGAAGTACGTGTTCACGCAGAAGGAGTTGAATCTACGTCAGCGGCGGTGGCTTGAGTATGTGGCGGATTATGATGTGGAAATCCAGTATCATCCGGGCAAGGCCAATGTGGTGGCCGACGCCCTGAGCCGAAAGACGGGAAAGATCTTTAACCTCTCCGTCGATCGATTAGTTGAGGAATTCCTCCTTATGGATATTTCAGTGGGATGCTGTAGTTTGCAGAGTAGCTTATCAGTGGAAGAGCCGTCCTGGATTTCTTTGACTAGACTGCATCAGAAGGACGATCCGGATCTGTTGCACCTTTTTACCAGGACAGAGAAGGGAGAGTTGCCAGATTTTTCTATTGATGATGCGGGTACTTTGAAGTACCGCGGCAGGTTTTGCATTCCCGCTGTTGGGGATATTAAGAGTATGATTTGCAGTGAGGCTCGTGGTTCCAGCGTTGCCTACCATCCAGGATCTACGAAGATGTACCGTGACTTAAGGTAAATTGCTTGGTGGAATGGTATGAAAGGAGATATAGCCCGATATGTTGCTAAGTGTCACACTTGCAAGCGTGTGAAGGCCGATCATGGAAGGCCCGGTGGTAAGTTCACTCCGCTAGATATCCCGACTTGGAAGTGGGAGAGTATATCAATGGACTTCATTACGGGTTTGCCAAAATCCCCGAGAGGATTTGATTCTGTTTGGGTTATAGTGGATAGATTGATGAAGTGTGCTCACTTCGTGCCTTATAAGATTGATTACCCGATGAAGAAGATAGCGGAGTTGTACTTGAATGAAGTCATCCGACTCCACGGTGTGCCGGTTAGCATCATTTCTGATCGAGACTCTCGGTTTACTTCTCGTTTTTAGCAGAGTCTGCAGGAGGGTTTGGGTACGGATCTGAGGTATTCTACTGCGTACCACCCTCAGACCAATGGGCAGACGGAGCGGGTCAATCAGATTGTTGAGGATATGATCCGGTGCTATATTTTAGACCACGGTGGAGCGTGGGATGAGCGTTTGCGACTCATGGAATTTGCTTATAATAACAGTTATCAGGAAAGCTTGCAGATGGCTCCGTTTGAAGCTTTGTATGGGAGGCGCTGTAGGACTCCGTTGTTTTGGGCTGAGGCTGGTGAGAAGCCTTTGTTGGGTCCTGATGCTCTGGAAGAGATGGAAGTCGCCGTGAAGCTTATTCGGGAGAAGCTTCGTTTAGCCCAGGAGAGGTATGAAAAGAACGCCAATCGGCGTAGGTCTGCCTTGGAGTTTTTAGTAGGGGATCATGTATACCTCAAGGTTTCTCCAATGGTTGGTGTAAAGAGATTTGGTAAAAACCGGAAATTTGACCCAAGGTATGTGGGCCCGTTTGAGGTTTTGGAGCGGATTGGTGTGTCTGCTTATAGACTGGATTTGCCAGCGAACTTCCCTGGTGTTCATAATGTTTTTCACGTTAGCCAATTGCGGAAGTGTGTGCGCAGCAGTGGGCAACTCTTGGATGTTGTGCCCCAGTTAGAGCCCAACCTCTCTTTCGTTGAGGTGCCAGTTCGTATTTTGGATACTCAGGAGCGTGTGCTGCGAAAGAAGTCCATACCGATGGTGAAAATTCTATGGAAGAATCAGGATTTGGAGAGCGCGACTTGGGAGCTAGAGTCGGCCATGAGGAGGGCGTACCCTCACCTGTTTCTCTGATTTGATCGGTATGTTTCCCTTTGTAACTTCTGTTTGTTACTTGTCCTTCTTTTGTAGGAGGGTTGTGCGTAAAGTTTCGGGACGAAACTTTCTTTTAGGGGGAGTGACTGTAACGCCCCGTTTTTTTGTTCAGCGATTATTTTTATTCTCGGTTGGCGTTACGATGACGTGTTTCCGTGGCTTGTGCCATGTGTGGAGTATGGTTTAGCTCCTTAGAACTGAGTGCCCTATTTGGTAGCCTGTTGGCAAGATCTCCCTAGCAAACCGAGTCGTTTTGGTGACCGGTGAGGCCTCTCGGGGGGATGTTTGTGTTTGGATTCGTTTGGGTGTAACTCGAGTTCTGTTCGTCGAAAGTTAATTTCGACTTCGCCATTGTGTTCGTAGCGTGGGTATTTAGCTACGGTGCGAATTTCGTCGAATTCCGAGGTAGTTCGGTTTTCGCGTCGATTTAGTGCTTTAGTTAATTTTGTAATTAATTATATAATTATATAATTATATATATATATATATATATATTTATTAGAATGAAAGCCATCATCTTCTTCACGATAGAAACCGCCGGCCCCTTGTACGAGAGAAACGAGTAACCGCCGAGCCTTCCCTTCGGACGCCGATTCCCGGAGCGTTTGTGGACGGAATTCGATTCCGAGAGTGGATACGGATTGCTCTCGTCGAGACCTTCATTCCTGCGGTAAGAAATTCGATTTTCGTGGAGTTTTGGAAGGATTGGAATTTTCGGTTTTGGAAGTTTTCCTCCATTAATTGCCAAATCTTTGTTCTAGGTGTTGCGGCCATTTTGATCAGTGCGAAGAGGAGGAAAGCAGTCCAAAGCTTCGCTGAGATTTGAGGCAAGTGGTATTCTTGCCCTTGCCAAGTGTTTTCTTTGAATTTATTTGCTGAAATTGAAATCCAGGTTAGCCCAGGTTAGAGGCCTTGTTGTTCTCATTTTCTTGCTAACTATAGGGCTTAGTTCTTCCTACTGAAACCCCCCCTATGTTGTGATGTTTGGAATCCAAATTGTCGGCGTGGAGCCGTTGTTTTCCTTTATTTTTGATTGTTGCTCTGGTTCGGGTGTAGCCGAGGGGGAGAGTTAGGAGGGGGGGTGTGGTTGCCAATTTCCTTCGTTAAGATATTATTCGAATGGTTAGGCATAGTTTGAATGGTAGTAGCGTGCGGCGTTGAGAGTTGTCTACTGCTACTGCAGTGGCGTGAGTCGTGTGCGCGTTCCGGTGTCGTTCGGGAAATTCCAAACGGTGCAGGTTGACCGCGCACGGTCATCAACCTTTAGGGCGCACGACCACTGGTCGTGTGCCTCTATTCGTGCGCGTATAAACTTCAGTTTCCAAAGTTCTGTCTCGGGCAATCGCACGAGCGCTGACATCAGTGCGCACGACCACTGATCGTGCGACACTGATCGTGCGCAGTTGCTAGGTTTTCTGTCAGGTTTTCCAGGTTCGTTTCGCACGATCATCAGCAGATGAGTGCGCACGACCACTGATCGTGCGACACTGATCGTGCGCTTTGTATATTTTCTGTTGATAAGCGAATTTAGATGGTTTCGAGTGCGGGAGTTTAGATACTCAAGTGGCAAGCAACTACTCGAGTTCTGGATCTTCTGCCTTGGTCGTTTGACTGTCGTCGAGCTCCGCATTCTTTAGTGGGCTTGTGGGTAGTGGTATAATTTTGGCTGTAAGTGAGGCTAGTTCACTCAACGCCAAAGTTTAGGTAGGCGCTGAGTGCGTTTCACTCAACGCCTAGTCGTGTTGGTTTATTTCAACACTCTTCCTTTACCTTGTATTTCGTTTCCGAGTGGATTTTCCAGTTGTATTTCTGGGTTTTCCTTGTCGGCCGTTTTCTTTAATTTTCCTAAAGGCCGAATCGTGGGTCGTGAATAGTAGTGGTGGTTGTAGCTCTTTATGGGGGTGGAGTTGTGTGATATAGCCAAGGCCACCCATGGATTTCTTGCTCCAGGTACGGGCTGGGCATGTCGGGTGGAAGGTCCCTTGTGTTTTCACGTGTTGACCCTCGAGCTTTTGACTTGGACATGGTGGATTGGGGGACTGCGGTTGCCTTCGATCCGGTTCCTCGTTGTTGTTTTTGCTACTATCACTTCCCACAGTTTAGGGTGTTAGAAGTTTCTTCTTTGGTAGTTTGCAGCATTCTGGCTCTTGGTAGCCTAGTAGGCCCTGCAGGATGTGGTTCCTGGGCTGGGTCGTTGCTGTTTCTTTGCACGTTGTGCATTTCTTGTGGTCCTGTTTGGACAGTTGTGACTCTTTCTACTACATGTTTTCTGTTATTTTGTCCTTTGGTTGACTCTTTCATGCAGTTTTACCTTGATTTTTGCTTGCTGAGGTATTCTGTTTTCTTTTGGAATACCCCAGGTTCTGAGCTGTAGCCAGTCCGGTGGCTAGTTGGAGGTGGTGTTGTTGGTGGACTTCCGGACCTTTGGAGTTCTGTTTACCTTGTTTGTGAGGTTGTTTTCATTACTTTCTTACAGACATATATGTGTGCTGGTGGGTTCGTGTCAGGTTGTTGGCGCCCACTAGTAGTTTTTACCTTGTACTAGATATATACTATTGCTGCTACCATTTATTTTCTGGAGATAGTCTACTTGCTTTGAGAAGGTTTTATGCTAGGTTGCTAGTTATTTTTAAACTATAATTACTATTATAAATGAAGCTCATGATCAGCATGTTTTGTAAACTTAATCACTACTTTCCAAATCACGTACGAAAATCGTTTTCTTATATATATTATATAAACTAAGTGTAGTGTCTTGCATAGTATGAGTGGTTCTCTTGGGACCCTTATGCGCTCTTTAGGGTGTAAAACCTAATCAAAGTATTTTTCCGCAGCGTTTAAATATAGTTTTCTTTTGTGGACTAGATGATCCACTGAGCCGAGGGATACGGACTCTAAACATAACTGATTTTTCTATTCATTAAGCACATGATTTCCTTGCATAAAGATTGTAGTTGGATTTGCCTGAGCGTCAGCAGTTATCCCCTGCTTGACGTGGCATCATGACGCGTGTTTTCTCTTACTCTGATAATTCTTAATTCGGAGAAAATGCGGGTTGTGACAGATCGGCCCATTGGCTTATAGGCTGGAGCTTCCGCCAGAGTTAGCGGGTTTGCACAATGTATTCCACGTCTCCTTTCTCAGGATGTCTCTACTACGGCCGAACAGCAGGTTCTTGGAATAGATTGCTCGACAGATTTTGATCAATCGGTAATAAGATGAGCAGGTCAGGATAGATGACACATCGTTTCGGGCCTTGCGACACAAGAAGGTCCCACTGGTCAAGGTCTTGTAGATGAACCATGGGCAGGAGGAGCATACCTGAGAGCCACCGAATGTAATGCAGTGGAGGTACCCGGATCTCTCCGGGTAAAGTATGCATTCAACTTCCTATGGTATCTTACAATCAGTTACCCTCAGTAGAAACCCCGCAGGCCTAACTTGAATTTCGAGGACGAAATTTTTGTTTTTGTTTATTGGTATTTATAACATCCCATTTCCATCTAGACCACTAGGAGTGGTTTTGTCACGACTAGGTCATAACAAAACCCAAATAAGTCCAAGAAGACCAAGTGAGCTTAGGCATGAAGGTGGAGATCACCATGGTCTGCAAATAGTAGAATTCTAAACACTAGTTTAGGATGACCATGGGGCTTCACCATGACTCCATGACCCCACCACAATATCCCTAAACTATTGGAAGGTCCATTAGAGCCCTAAGGGTACAATGAAATCAACCAAAAATGGTCAAATTGACCTAAGACCACCATAGGCCTAAATTGGGCAAGGTGCCCTAACTAAGGGCAATGTGCCCCTAATATGCCCAACCAACCCTACCTAAGTCTTCCTAGACCTTAAGTGAGGTCAATGGGTCACCAAGGACCCATTGTAAACAACCCAAGAGACTATGTTGACCAAAGTAAACTCTAGCCCCAAAGTGGTCAAAGTGCCCTTACTAAGGGTCAAGTGACCTCCAAGGTGCCAAGTCAACCATACCTGAAAGTATCTAGTGTCGACTAAGACCACCTATGGGGGGGGGAATAGGTGTCGTGCAGTCTTTTGCGGAATTTAAATTACCTGCACAAATAAACAAACACAACACAGAAAAGCACACAAGCAATTATAGCGGTTCCCCGATTTGGGTACGTCCACTCTCCCCCTTCGACCTATCTCCCACCAAGGGACGACTCTGTCACTTCACCAACTAGATTGAAATCCAATCCTCACTCTACGGAAGGAACCCTTCCAACCAAAAGAGTCACTACTCCTCCACCACGGGTTGCACCCAACCCTTACAACTAGGAATCAAAATTCCTTTACAATAAACTAAACATGAATGTAAAGAAAATACAAACAAAATTTTGGAGATCCCGATGTCCTTCTTCGTTCGTTGAAGCTCTCTTGAAAGAGATGATGAATCATCGACCGGTGTTCTCTCTTGGAGAGGATCTTGACATGATCGGCTGCGGAAAGTGAATGCGGCGGCGATGCTTTATAGATCCAAACTTCTTGACGAAGCAAGCAAGGTCTACCAACGATATCAATCGGATCAGTCGTCTCAATCGATTCGGAATGAAGAACTATCCTCGTTCAACAAATCGAGAGACAAGAGATCTCGAGAGAGAAGCGTGAGACACTAGGCTTGCCTCGGTCCTGTCGTCGGAAGATCAGAGAACCTCTCAGATCAACGGCAGCGACTAGCTTGCGAGCGGCGACAACGATCGGCAGTATTTCGCGATCTGCTAGGGCACGACGTCGGCTTTGTGATTTTGCAAGAATGAGTTACTGTAGATGTTCGAAATAAGAATGTATATATATCCGAGCCAACCCTAATGACAGTTGTGGGGCCCACAAGAAAAAACCCTAGCCCCGGCCGAAACAGCGCACGACTTCTTGGTTTGGTCCAGCGAACAGGCGAAAATTGCCTAAGGCAAAATAGGCGAGAATCGTTGGTGATTCCCGTCTAAGTCGGCAGGAATCACTCACGATTCCCGTCGATTCTGCCATGGCCAATTTCCAATTGTAAAACTAGTCAGCCTGTGGGAATCGGCGGGAATGCAACCTGATTCTCGTCGAATCGGTGGGAATTAGAACGATTCCCGTCGAAGTCGGCGAGAATCACTTGGTGATTCCCGATGATTCTTCCTTAGCAGAATTTCTGTAGGAAAACAGTCATCCGGAAGAGGTCGGCGGGAATGAAGCATGATTTCCGACGAATCGGCGAGAATCACATGTGACTCCCATCGAAGTCGGCGGGAATGACTTAGTGATTCTCGCCGATTTTAACTTAGATGATTTTTCTCTTCCTTTCTATGAACTTGGTATTTGACCCATCTTTGCTCCTCTTCTGCTCTTGATCTATCTCGACCATGTACTTGAAAATAAGTACACACCAATAGAGAGAGCACACGTGAGTCAACACACTGATCTGCTCAATGAGGGATTACGTTGCGCAGACCCGTGTATATTGACCCACTGCACCCTGACATTGGTGTGTACTTAGCATGGAATAGCTGCAAGCACAACTTGATAGAAGATTGTCAAATACATTGTCAATTCAACTTAGCTTGTTCAGGGGCTTCTTCAAATCAGGTACATTGTGGATACAATACCCAACAATCTCCCCCTATTTGAAGAAGCCTAAAACCTACAAGCTAAGGTGAATAGAACATATGGGAATTAAAATCATAAACTAAAAATTCAGTTGAGAGTGAAATTCATTACCATTTTCCTGAGAGCATACTTAACATTGGCACCCACCTTAGCCTTAGCCGAGAGGGTAATCTCCCCCTTTTCGGCTTCTGCAAATCTGGGACTTCACTTGGAGCCACATGCTCCCCCTCAGATCTTACATCCGTGCTAGAGCTTGAGTTCCTTGCTGAAGCTCCTCCTTGATCCAAGAGCCTTGAGCCTTACAGTCTTCACTCTTCATAGTTCAGCATGCCGAGTTAAGTTTTGAAGAGACGGAACTTGGCCTCGTCTAGGGGCTTCGTGAAGATATTTGTAACCTGCTAATCCGTGGGGACATAGCAGAGAGATATATCTTTGTTTTCCACATGCTCCCGAATGAAGTGGTATCGCACTTCAATATGATTTGTTCTGCTGTGCGACACAGGATTGTTCGCAATTGCTATTGCGCTCGAGGAGTCGCAATACATCGGAACTTCTCTGAACTACAAGTCATAATCTTTGAGTTGATTTCTGATCCATAGAAGTTGTGCGCAACAGCTGCCTGCTGAGATGTACTCAGATTTAGCCGTAAAGGTTGCGACACAATTCTGCTTTTTACTATTCCATGAAATAAGCCTTCTTTCGAGGAATTGGCACGTCCCGGAAGTGTTTTTCCTATCATCCCAGCTTCCTACAAAGTCAGCATCTGAAAAGCTTATCAGCTCGACATCATTGTTTCTTGGGTACCACAAGCCAAGATTCTGTGTACCTTTAAGGTATCTAAGAATTCGCTTTGCAGCGACATAATGCGATTCCTTAGTGTTCACCTGATATCTGGCACAAACGCATGTGGAAAACATAATATCTGGTCTACTAGCAGTAAGGTGGAGCAAGGATCCAATTATACTTCTGTATTTTGTTTCATAAAAAAGGTTTCCTTTTCTCATCCTTGTCCAGAGACACAGTGGATCCCATTGGAGTCCTCATAGAGGTTGCATTCACCATTCCGAATTTCTTGAGGAGTTCATTTGTGAATTTCGTCTGAGAAAAGAAAATTCCATCCTAAGATTATTTCACTTGAGGTCCCAAGAAATACTTTAGCTCTCCCATGCTGCTCATTTCCAACTTTCCTTGCATAAGTTTAGAAAACTTCTTGCAAAGATTGTTGTCTGTTGAGCCGAATATTATGTCATCGACATAGATTTGCACCAACAAGATCTTGCCTTTGACTTCCCTAAGAAACAATGTCTTATCTATTTTTCCTCTCGAGAACTTGTTCTCAGGAAAAAAACTAGACAGAGTCTCATACCAAGCTCGAGGAGCTTGTTTTAAGCCTTATTATGCTTTATTAAGAAAATAAACATGATTAGGAAATGAAGGATTAACAAAACCTGGGGGTTGCGCGACATATACTTCCTCTTTCAAATTTCTATTTAGGAATGCAGATTTCACGTCCATCTGATAGACAGTGAATCCTTTGTGTGAGGCATATGCCAGGAACAATCTGATCGCCTCCAGCCTTGTAACTGGTGCAAAGGTTTGGTCGAAGTAAATCCCCTCCTCCTTTATGTAGCCTTGTGCAACTAGTCTGGCCTTGTTCTTGATGATGACACCGTGTTCATCCTATTTGTTTCTAAAGATCCACTTGGTGCCGATCACATTCTTGTTCTTTGGTCTGGGAACAAGCATCCAGACATTGCAATGTTCGAATTGATGCAGTTCATCTTGCATAGCCAATATCCATGACTTATCTTTGTTCGCTTCGTCGAACTTCTTTGGCTCAATCTGTGAAAGAAAACTAAGGTGCAAAATCTCGTTAATTATACCTCTCCGAGTTCTGACAACTTCACGAGGGATCTGATCTCTGGGATGATCCCTCGCGTGTCGGGGCTCAAGGAGTCTGGCATCTGGAGCTCTGACATCTTAACGGGCTTCTCCTTATTCTGGGAGATTTTCTCCATCCTGATCGTCAACTTCTCCAGTTGGCATTGAGGTGGAAATCTTGACATACTTGGGAGTTACACCTTTTGCAGTCTCATCGAGACTTAGCTGTTCAAGCCTTGCACCTGCATCTTCAAGAATGACACTGGAAGAATTGCTATGAAGCAAGCTTCCTTCATCAAAAACAACATTAATGGACTCCTCTACCACTAGTGTTTTCTTATTGATGACCCTATATGCCCGATTATGGCTACTATATCCCATGAAGATGCCTTCGAAGCATTTTTCTCCGAATTTAGTACGCGGGTACTTCCCATTATTGAGTACATAGCATCTGCAGCCAAAAATTCTTAAATAGGACATGGTCGGTTTCCTGCCTTTCAATAGCTCCTAAGGCGTCTTACGATGATTCTTGTTGATCAATGCTCGGTTCTGCACATGACAAGCCGTGTTGACAACCTCTTCCCAGAAGTACTCTAGAAGAGAGGCGTCATTCAACATTGTCGTACATGCTTCAATGAGCATTCTATTTCTCCTCTCCGCAACTCCGTTTTGCTGAGGAGTACGTGGGGAGGAAAACTCATGAAAGATACCATGTTCTTCACAGAATTCTGTCATAGCACCAGACTCGAATTCTGTTCCATGGTCACTTCTGATTTTGACCACGGAGCAGTTAAGTTCGTTCTGGATCTGCTTGACAAAATTATTGAAGATCTCAAACGTATCTGACTTTCATTTCAAAAAGAACACCCACGTAAACAAAGAGAGATCATCAACAATCTCTAGCGTATACGATTTGCCTCTTAAGCTAGGAACTTGCACTGGACCGAACAAGTCCATATGCAGAAGATAGAGACATCTGGAAGAGTCTTTGTCTGCAATGCCCTTAAAGGTAGCCCAAGTCTGTTTGCCCTTCTAGAATGCAGGACAAGGGCTATCTTTGATGCACTTAATAGTCGGGGCATCCCTTACTAAGTTCTTGGAAAACAACATATTAATTATCTTGAAATTAATATGTGTTAATCTCTTGTGTCATTGTTAACAAAGAGATGCACTACCTTTTGCTACTAGGCACACGGGGGTAGAAGAATCTAAGCTATGAAAATCTAAGCAAAAGATATTTCTGCTCTTAATGCCAGTTAATACCGTCTCCGAAGAGGCACACGATATTATCAGGCACTTATCCTTGCAGAACTTAACGTTATATCCTTTATCACACAACTAGCTTACACTAATCAGGTTATGGTTTAACCCTTCAACAAAGGCCACATCAGTGATAGAGAATACATCGTTAAAAATCATACCATAACCTCTGGTGACTCCTCGATCAGATCCTCCAAAGATGACTTTGGGTCAATTTTTGACTGGGGAGTAATCACGCAACAGGCTTCTTGTCCCGGTCATATGCCGGGAACATCCACTGTCCAAGTACCAGATTGGCGTTTTGCTGGCCTTTGGATATACCTGCAAAACAGAATTAGTTTCCCTTAGGAACCCAATCGAACTTGGGTCCTAGATTCCTTGTTAGCACACTCCCCCTCGGGTGGTTAACCCTATGAGTGGTCGGCCTCGCATTGCTAACATGAGGAGTCTCGTTGAATCTTGGATTAAACAAGCAATCCACGACAAAGTGACCAACTTGGCCACAACACAAACAGTCAAACGTGTTGTACCGCTTCCTAGGCTCCAGCTTCACCCTGAGAATGGTGGGTCCAGCCGGGGACTTGGATCTGGAGGTGGAGGCATCATGATGATAGCAGTCACATGATTTCTTCACTTCCTGTTCCTTCAGTATAACAGGCTTGGCTTTTGGTGTCTACTTCCTATTATGGCCGCTAGAGAAGTGGCCATAATTCTACACTTGGATTTCCTTATAAGGTTCCTTAAAGACACTCTCACTGTAGTTTCGGGGGAAGGTCCAACCATCATACCGGCTCTTGGGCTTTTCAACCGAGAGCCGGAAGAAGTGGTCATAGGTTGACTCAAAGTCCTACTCATTGCAAGGAAAGCTAGGCTTTCTGAATACAACAGGGTCGAGTTGGGCCTTTCCATTTTCTACAGCAGAGGCCTTCTTAGAAGCCTTATTTTTCCTATGTTTTCTGTTTCTCCTGGATGATTTACCAGGCACACCTACATGCCCTAAGCCAGCCTTATTAGCCTAAGAAGAGAACTCATCAACCAGAGGAAGAACGGTCTTGGGCATGGAGAAGCTTTTGACAATCTTCCTTTCTGCCACAAGTTGTTCCTCCAACTTGTTGATTTCTTCCTGTTTTAAGTCAAGGAGCCTTAGAGAATCTGAGTGCTCAGAAGTCAGGTCCAGGTGTTCCTATCGGAGAGAGATCAAGCTAGTTATCTCTTCTCTTAGAGACACACCCTCAGACTTAAGGAATTTGACTTCCTTTTTCTGAGCCCTCAACCTCTTGCGGCATTCCTCAAAGGTATTGAGCAGAAGCTCATACTTTTCGAGGAGCTCAGCTTCACGGGCAGAAGGGCTGTCCTCGAGATCATCATCAGGAGACTCAGAGTCAGAGTCAGAGAGGGGGGTACGATCTTTAACCTTCCCAATAAATGGGGGGCAGTGTCCTTCTGAGTCAGAGCGACCCACTAGCCCGAAGTAGGCTTCCTCATCATCACTGGAGTCTGATGAATCAGATTCACATAGTGTCTTTGGCTTTTTGGCAATGTAGCTCCTCTCCTTCTTATTATCTCTAGAGGGCCTGTGCTCCTCTCCCTTCCCCTTATCTCTCTTGCTTTGGTGGCAGTCAGCAATGACGTGGCCTGGCTTATTGTATCCAAAGCAAATAATGTCATCAGAGCAATGTTTGTTCTTTTTGGATTCAGACCTGTCAGAAGAATAATTCTTCTTCTGATGTCTGGAGGAGGAGCCGTCTCTCTTTCTTTGATTCCTCAACTTGAGGAACTTCTTGAACTCCCTAGTGATGAGGGAGAAGTCTTCTTCAGATAGCTCTTAGCCAGAAGAGCATTTCTCAGAGTCTTCTTCCTCATCCTTTTTCCGAGAGCGGGACGAGGCTGCACCCTTGAATTTCCTTGACTGATTGGCTTTCATGGCCACAGTCTTTTCTATGACAGCGGCTTTATCGGCTTCTTCTTCAACTTTTTGGGTGTTCAGCTGAAGCTCATAGGAAAAAAGTTTCCTAAATAGAATTTGGGGATCAGTTTCTGCCAGCTTGCCAAATTATCGGATGGTGCAGATCTTGGTGTCCCATTCCTTAGTAAGGGATCTAAGGAATTAGTCATTTAGTTCACCATCGGTGAACACTCGGCCATAACCCTTCAGGGCATTGACGATCTTCAGGAAGTTCTCGAATGTCACTCCGATTTCTTCCTCGGGACCTTGCCTGAAGGCCTTATACTTCTGGTTCAGAAGGGATCTTCGATCATCCCTTACTTCATCTGTGCCTTCCATCAAAATTATAAGGAAGTGCCATATCTCCTTGGCAGTCCTGCAATTGCAGAAAATCTTCATCATGGAATCATCGACGGCGCTTACTAGAATGTTCTGAGCTTTCTTGTCATGTCCGACAAGCACCATCTCATCCTTATCCATTTCAGAGAGTTTCTTGGGCACTTTCTTGGTTGGATCAATGGTGGAGGCCTTAGTGGGGATATAAGGTCCCTCCTCCACTATCATGAAGAGTTGGGGGTTGACTGCTTCCATGTAGTACCTTATCCTTTCCTTCCAGATAGGAAAGTTCAGCTTGGTTCACACTGGGATCTTCCCTGAATACTTGAGTCCTTCCATTTCAGTGATCTTTCTTCTTGACACTAGACAAGGGATCTTACTCAAGGTGTTAACCTTATTGATGAGCAACCTCCCTCTGATACCACTTGAAAGTATCTAGTGTCGACTAAGTCCACTTATGGGGGAATAGGTGTCGTGTAGTCTTTTGCAGAATTTAAATTACCTGCACAAATAAACAAACACAGCACAGAAAAGCACACAAGCAATTATAGTGCTTCCCCGATTTGGGTACGTCCACTCTCCCCCTTCGACCTATCTCCCACCAAGGGACGACTCGGTCACTTCACCAACCGGATTGATATCCAATCCTCACTCTATTGAAGGAACCCTTCCAACCAAAGGAGTCACTACTCCTCCACCACAGGTTGCACCCAACCCTTACAACTAGGAATCAAAATTCCTTTACAATAAACTAAACTTGAATGTAAAGAAAATAAAAACAAACTTTTCGAGATCCCGATGTCCTTCTTCATTCGTTGAAGCTCTCTTGAAAGAGACGAAGAATCCACGACCGGTGTTCTCTCTTGGAGAGGATCTTGACAAGATTGGCGGCGACAAGTGAATGCGGCGGCGATGCTTTGTAGATCCAAACTTCTTGACGAAGCAAGCAAGGTCTACCAACGATCTCAATCGGATCAGTTGTCTCAATCGATTCGGAATGAAGAACTATCCTCGTTCAACAAATCAAGAGATAAGAGATCTCGAGAGAGAAGCGTGAGACGCTAGGATTGCCTCGGTCCTGTAGTCGCAAGATCAGAGAACCTTTGAGATCAGCGGCGGCGACTAGCTTGCGAGCGGCGACAGCGATCGGTGGTATTTCGCGATCTGCTAGGGCACGACGTCGGCTTTGTGATTTCTCGAGAATTAGTTACTGTAGATGTTCGAAATAAGCAAGTATATATACCCGAGCGAACCCTAATAATCGTTGTGGGGTCCACAAGGAAAAACCCTAGCCCCGGCCGAAATAGCGCACGACTTCTTGGTTCGGTCGAGCGAAAAGGCAAAAATTGCCTAAGGCAAAATCGGCGAGAATCGTTGGTGAGTCCCGTCAAAGTCGGCGGGAATCACTCACGATTCCCGTCGATTCTGCCTTGGCCGATTTCCAGTTATAAAACTAGTCAGCCTGTGGGAATCGGCGGGAATGCAACTTGATTCTCGTCGAATTGGCAGGAATCAGAACGATTCCCGTCGAAGTCGGCGAGAATCACTTGGTGATTCCCGTCGATTCTTCCTTAGCAGAATTTCTGTAGGAAAACAGCCATCCGGAAGAGGTCGGCGGGAATGAAGCCTGATTCCCGACGAATTGGCGAGAATCACAAGTGACTCCCATCGAAGTCGGAGGGAATGACTTAGTGATTCTCGCCAATTTTAACTTAGATGATGTTTCTCTTACTTTCTATGAACTTGGTCTTTGACCCATCTTTGCTCCTCTTCTGCTCTTGATCTATCTCGAACCTGTACTTGAAAATAAGTACACTCCAATAGAGAGAGCACACGTGAGTCAACACACTAATCTGCTCATCGAGCGATTACGTTGCGCAGACCCGTGAATATTGACCCACTGCACCCTGACATTGGTGTGTACTTAGCATGGAATAGCTGCAAGCACAACTTGATAGAAGATCGTCAAATACATTGTCAATTCAACTTTGCTTGTTCAGGGGCTTCTTCAAATCAGGTACATTGTGGATACAATACCCAACCCTATCTAGACCTTTGGGGAAGCCAATGGGTCGCCAAGGACCCATTGGGGTCAACCCAAATGGTTAATTTAACCAAGGTCAACTCAATCCTTGAAATAGGTCAAATTAGCCTAAATGGTCTAACCTATGCTCAAGCCTTTTCCATTTGGGCTAACCACCTCCTAATTTATTTAGTATGAATTAGTGGGCCGCCAATAGGCTAGGGAGATGAACAAATTCGGCCTAGATGACTAGGAGAGAGAAAAGTCCATTTTACCCTTTAATGGAGGAGAGAAAAAGTGGCTTAAAGGGGCAATTTATGGCCATGGGAGACCAAGGGCCTCTCCATTTGATTCAAAGGGCTGAATATATTCTCCCTCATCAGTTTTCAGGAGTTTAATAACCATAACCAGGCATAAAGTGGCTGAATTTAATTTCTTCCATAAGGAAGAGAGAGAATGAGGGGAGAGAAAGCCATTAATGGCCATGGGAGATCAAGAGTTCCTCTCCAATTGATTCCAAAGCCTTGATTAATCTTCCCCTCATTATTTAGACGAGACCAAGGGTTTTCATCGGCCTCTAGGTGGCTGAATATAAGGGATATGCCATGGCCGAATTTCACCTTCATGGCCTAAAATGTTTTACCCTTTCCCCTCCCCACTTGGTGATCTATAAAAGCCCCCTTAGAGCAAGATGAGAAGTTTACACTCTTGACCAAATGGATTAGAGTTGTTGTTCTTGCTGTAGGAGAAGTTCAACAATGCAACCACAGCGCCATGGCAACCCGACGTTCATCTCGCCTCAAAACCGCGAACAAGGTCCTCCTCTACTTCTTCTTTTATGGGTAGATCTTAGGATCTTAGAAAGGAAGTTCATGCTCAACAGAGCCAAACCTATCTCGTGTTTTCATGGAAAACAATGAAAAATATATTTTCGGGTCCGCCGGAAACCGCCACCTCTGGCGGCCAAACCACCGACGACTGATAGCCATCATAAAAAACATTTTTATAATATAAAAATTATGTATTTAGTGTTGGAGTTACCATGGTGATCTAGAGGTGGTCAAACATGTAATCTCACTGCCAACGCGATATGAGCCTGCAGGGTCACACATAAGAGCATGTGGAGAAGTTGGAAGATTGACTGTGTTGGTAAGGGTTACCAATCACGACACAGAATGGGGTAGGGCAAACGTCGACTAAGGCAAAGTCATCGAGAGTCGACAGGAGTCATAGAGTATGTCTCGCCGACTAAGGAAAAGTTGTCGAGAATCAATCTGCTGATTCGTCGAGAATCGAGGACAGAGTCATCGAGACTATCTGCTTATTCTCGCCAAATCTAGCTGCTGATTCTCGCCGATTCTGTCATTGGATTCTCGCCAATTCTGTCTATGGATTCTCGCCGATTCTGTTTGTGGATTCTCGCCGATTCTGGAACCCTATGCTATGTGGTCTGCGGATAGCGATTCTTTTAGGTCTGTTTATACCTTTGGTATAAATAAGTACTTAGGGTTTTGGGAGGATATGTGAATGCGTGTCTTTCTCCTGCGGCCGGATAGAACCCGACAAAAGCGTTCCGCCATGCCGATCCGCCGCATCCCGTACCCCGCCGGACGGAAGAGTTCGACTTCCGCCGATCGTTCGCTCCGCCGACCTCCTCCTCTCAGGCGATTGTCGCTAGTGTTGCTATTCCTTGAGCGGACCTAGCAGTCCGTGGAAGTTCAAGGTGCTGATGATCTCCTTCCCGACCCTTCGTGCGACGAAGCTCGGTGTTCTCCTGCTCGTGTGGATTTCTGCAGAGACGTAGACGTTATTCTATGTAGAACTCTCCACAGACAAGGACTCAAATCTTGGAGCATCTCCGTTGAGTTGTGACTCAACGCCACTAAGGTAATTTTTGCCTAGTATTTTGTTAACTTCTTGATTCAATATTCATGGCCCGTTCCCATCTTTTTTGGGTTGTTCTTGATGTTTTATTTCTTTCGCTGCGTGCACAAGTGTTGTGTCATCCTCATAGAGAAACCCAACAGTGGTATCAGAGGGAGGTTGCGGCCATGATTATTATTTTGGAAGTTAGGTTATTCCAGTACGTGTAAACCTAGGGATTTAGAAGTGTTCTAAATGTCTAGATTTATTCCTGGTACATCAATTGTTGATGGTTTTTCCATGAGAAATCTGTGGGCCCATAACCCACAGGTTAGGGGCTCTACCCTTGGAACCCGGCCAAGAACATCTGGGATTTCGTGGTAATTTCTAATTGTTAGAAATTGTTGTCTCCTTAGTAGTAACCGTCCCTCGAGTGGTTAATGAACCAGTGCATTGTTTTGGATTTTGAATACAACAATGAGAGACGAGCTTGTCTACTGCTTTAAGTTGAGTTGCCTTTGCCTTTGTCCAATGCATTTAAATCTGAAGATTTGGAAAATTCCGAATGTTAAGATTTATCCCTTCCTTCTATCAAATGTTGATAGTGCCATGTTGTGCACATAAGGGATGCATGTGGTTTTTAGAAATTATTTTTCTGTTGATGTGCACATTGATAAAATGTTGATTATGGTTAATTGTTAACCAATAATCAAAAATCCCTTGCTCTAATATTAAGTGTTCGGATGCCTTCCGATCGATGACACTCTTCTTGCCTCGATCGATGAAGTGTGGGCTTGCCAAAGCAAGGTACATTAATCTATCTTTGTAAGGGTGCGAGCGGATAATTGTGATATCCCACTGTCGACACCGGGTCTAACTTAACTAGGTGACCTCAAAGGTTGAGTGCCTAGAGGCATAGGGTTGGCATGCACCATATGATGGATGCGAATAAGGAGTTATTCACCAAACATACAAGAATTGCATGAGGATGCAATTGGCAAGCGTTGCCTACCTAAATAACCACATTGTGAGAGGAAAACCAAAGCTGACTCATTGTGTTGGTGATATACGGATCTTGTCCACTAAGAGAGTAGCTCGCATGAACTCTCCGAATTGATAGTGAGGGCTATTATTTCAAATAAAATAGTGGGAGTTTTAATTAAACTCCAAATTAAAAAAAAATTGTATTTTGAAATTTTGGTACTGATATTATTCTGCATGAATTCTTTTAGAATTCCATGGCAAGTGGTTCACACTCCACTCTGTCTCTGAGAGCCATCCTTGAGAAGGATAACCTCAATGGGACTAACTACATGGACTGGTACAGGAACCTAAGAATTGTTCTCAGGCAAGAGCGAAAGCTCTATGTCTTGGAAGAAGAAGCCCCCGAGGTGCCGACCGGCAATTCTTCCCGTGCTGATAAGGATACTTATAAGAAGTATACTGATGACACCTTAGACATCGAATGCCTTATGCTTGCCACCATGAACTCTGAGCTTCAGAGGCAACATGGGAACATGGGGTGCAAGGAGATTGACGAGCATCTCAAGAAAATGTTTCAAGGGCAAGCTCGTCAAGAGAGGTTTGACGTCACAAAAGCGTTGTTTCAGTGCAAGATGGAGTTAGAGACTCAATAAGGACTCACCTACTCAAGATGATTGGGTATATAGAGAACCTTGAAAGGCTGGGTTTTCCTCAGGGTCAAGAGTTGGCCACAGATCTGATCCTACAATCGTTGCCGGAGAGTTATGAGCAGTTTGTCTTTACTACAATATGAATGAAATAGACAAGACACTGCCCGAGCTCCTAGGCATGTAAAGAACTGCCGAGATCAATATGAAGAAGGCCAAGCCTGCCAGCCCCATAATGATGAAGCATAAGCGCAAGGTCAAGGCCAAGGGCTCTATGAAGACAAAGGTGGGACCTAAGTCACATCTTGAGCCCAAGTCTTCTGCACAGAAGAAAAAGAAGAGCACGGTGAAGGAAGGGAAATGCCACCACTGTGGCAAGGCTGGTCATTGGAGGAGAAACTGTCCTTACATTGAGGGTCTGCAGAAAATGAAGGGAGGTATGACTTCCGCTTCAAATATTTATGTTATAGAAATAAACCTCTCTGCTCCTTCATCTTGGGTATTGGATACCGGATGTGGTTCACACATTTGTATAAATGTGCAAGAACTAGAATGGAGAAAATTACTGAGTAAAGGGGAGGTGGACCTGCGCGTCGGCAATGGAGCAAGAGTTGCTGTTGTAGTCGTAGGGGTTTACCGTCTTTCTTTGTCCAGTGGGCTTGTAATAGAACTAGATATTTGTTATTTTGTTCCGGCCATAACTAGAAACATTATATCCATTTCACGCTTGGACATGATTGGATTTTCTTTTATAATTAAAAACAACTGTTGTTCTATATTTAAGAATGATGTTTGTTATGCTGTAGCCCAATTGTTTAATGGTCTTTATATTTTGAACCTGGACCATCTGATCTATAATGTAGAAAATAATAAAAGACTAAGAACAAATGACTCAAACCCTACATATCTATGGCACTGTCGTTTGGGCCATATAAACGAGAAGCGCATATCCAAGCTCCATAAATATGGACTTTTGGACTCATTTGATTATGAATCATTTGAGCGATGTGAATCTTGTTTGTTAGGCAAGATGACTAAAGCCCCTTTCACTGGTTTTACTGAGAGGGCTGAGGATCTCTTGGGTATTGTACATAGTGATGTATGCGGACCCATGAGCTCCATGGCTAGAGGTGGGTATTTCTACTTCGTTATATTTACTGATGATTTCAGTAGATACGGATATGTGTATCTTATGAAGTGCAAATCTGAGACCTTTGAAAAGTTCAAAGAGTTCAAAAATGAAGTTGAAACAAGTTGGCTAAAATGGTTAAAGCACTCCGATCTGATCGAGGTGGAGAATACCTGAGTCATGAGTTTCGTGATTATCTGAAAGAGTGTGGTATTGTATCACAGCTCACTCCACCTAGAACACCACAACATAATGGTGTGTCTGAGAGGAGAAATCGTACACTATTAGACATGGTACGTTCGATGATGAGTCATGCATACTTGCCTGTTTCTTTTTGGGGTTTTGCTTTAGAGACTGCTGCTATGACACTGAATCGCGCTCCAATAAAATTGGTTCTGAAGACACCATATGAGATATGGACTCGGAAGCGTCCTAGTATGTCGTTCATTAAAATTTTGGGCTGTGAGGCAGACGTGCGACGTCAAATGCCTGACAAGCTGGAACCCAAATCGGATAAATGTTATCTGGTGGGATTTCCTAAGGAAACGAAAGGGTATTACTTTTACCTACCGTTTGAGGGCAAAGTGTTTGTCGCAAGGACTGACGTCTTCTTGAAAGAGAATTCTTATCAAGAAAGACTGAAAAGGTAGAACTTGAAGAGGTTAAAGAACCACAGGTAGTGAATGAACCAGAATTGGATTCTGAGACAGGACTCCAAGATGTTGTAGCTAGAGAACCTGCTCAAGAAACACAAGTCCTACGTAGATCGTGTAGACCTAGATTTGAGCCTGAGAGATATGGATTTCACATGTCTCAAATAGATAATGTGTTGCTTATGGATCATGATGATGAACCAGCAACCTACCAAGAGGCTATGAATGGACCGGACTCCGACAAATGGATTGAGGTTATGAAATCCGAAATAGACTCCATGTATGCAAACCAAGTTTGGAACTTGGTGGAACTACCTGAAGGGGTACGACCCATAGGGTGCAAATGGGTCTTCAAGAAGAAGACCGACATGGATGGGAATGTACAGACATTCAAAGGGCGACTGGTGGCTAAGGGTTTCAAGCAAATTAATGGTATTGACTATGATGAGACCTTTTTCCCTGTTTCCATGGTAAATTCCATAAGGAAATTGCTTGCTATTGCTGCGTATTATGACTATGAGATCTGGCAGATGGATGTCAAAATGGCTTTCCTTAATGGAAACCTCCTTAAGGAAGTGTACATGACACAACCCGAGGGTTTTGTATCCCTAAATGAAGACACTAAAGTATGCAAGCTGAATAGGTCCATTTATGGACTGAAGCAGGCCTCTCGAAGTTGGAATCTTCGTTTTGATGAGAAAATCAAAGAGTTTGGTTTCATCAAGAATGAAGATGAGCCTTGTGTTTACAAGCGAATCAGTGGGAGCGTTGTTGTCTTCCTGATATTGTATGTAGATGACATACTGTTGATTGGGAATGACATTCCTGCCCTGAAAGTTATTAAGAACAACCTAGGGAACTGCTTTACTATGAAGGACTTGGGTGAAGCGACTTATATACTTGGTATTAAGATCTATAGAGATAGATCGAATAAGTTGCTGGGTTTGACCCAGAGTACATACATCGAGAAGGTGTTGAAGCGGTTTAATATGCTTGAGTCCAAGAAAGGAATTTTACCCATATCTCATGGTGTGAATCTCTCTAAGGACCAATGTCCAAAATCTTGTGAAGAAAAAAACCGCATGAAGTTTATTCCATATGCTTCGGCAATTGGATCAATCATGTATGAAATGTTATGTACTCGACCTGATGTCTCCTTTGCTTGAGAATGACTAGCAGGTATCAGTCAGACCCCGGTGAGTGTCACCGATTGCAGTCAAGAATATCTTGAAGTACTTGAGAAGGACAAAGGATGTGTTCTTGGTGTATGGTGGAGAGGAATAGATCGTTGTAAATGGTTACATGGATGCTAGCTTCCAAACTTATAGGGATGATTCAAAGTCTCAGTCAGGGTTTGTGTTTTCCCGGTGTGTTCTTGCTGATTCTACAACAGAGGCCGAGTATATCGCTGCAGCTAACGCGGCGAAGGAGGCTGTATGGATTAGGAAATTCATCGGCGAGCTTGATGTAGTTCCTAGAATTGTTGGTCCCGTAGTTCTCTACTGTTATAATAGTGGTGCAATTGCACAATCTAAGGAACCTAGATCTCATCAGCGCTCCAAGCACATACTTTGGCGGCTCAATCTTATTCGTGAGATTGTCGAACGAGGAGATGTGAACATTTGCAGAGTGCGGACTAGGAGAATATTGCGGATCCACTAACAAAGCCTCTCGTACAGAGAAAGCATGATGGTCATACTAGATCAATGGGTATAAGATACCCAAATGATCAACTCTAGTGAGAGTCTTGTGGTTTGCATGTAAATATATATTCTATTGGCTGTTTATTGTTTATTCATATGATGAATTGTGTACCTAGATTTTTCTTTTACAATTAATGGCATGTTCTTTTATTATGGTTTCTCTAGACGATAGTTAAATTTTAACATAATAAATACCCTTATAATGTTTGCTTCCATAGGACATCAAGTACGTGACTTGATTGTGAGAGCCTGTGATTTATTTGTAGCTTCATTCTTAAAAGGTCCCTGGTCGTTGTATCATCATAGAAACTAAGGGTGATGATGATACATTAATACTAGCACGTGTGTTGACTGATGACCAGTTCTCATAGGTCATGATATTGTGAAATCAAGTCATAACGTGGGTACTTGTTAATGAACAAGTTGTACTGGACAGACCCAACCTGAGACTACTCTGTGGATTGTTATCTAAACGTGTCACGAGTAGGTCTCAATTGACAATGGGTTGTGGTCCTTTGACCCGAAGTCACAACATTCATCAAGTGAGGAAGAGCGTGCTTTGATGTCATCTAAAGTCTTTATTGATAAAGGTTGATGATAAGGTCGTTGTTGGCACGTTACAAATCATTTGGATGTTTGTTTGTGAGAAGATATGGGATTTGTACTCCTATATGACATGAGTTGCATCCATGGGCCCCTTGATGGAACTGGACTGAGAAATGCATGACAATGCTTGTTGAGTCAATATGTGATATTGGACTCACCATTCTCTTGAAGTCCATTCTAAATTAAGAAACTTGGATTGAGATATTATGAGAGTGACACAGTCCATGCCTCTAGTTCTTTCTGGATGTAAGGGACAAAGGGACAAAGACAACGCTAGGACATTGTTTATAAAGGCTTATTAGTTATGAACTCTTATTGCTTGGGGAATAATAATGCATTGCTAGATGCCGCTCATTATTTGTGAGGTTTTTGGTTTGATACTTTCAAGATCAAGTGGGAGACTGTTGGAGTTACCATGGTGATCTAGAAGTAGTCAAACATGTAATCTCACTGCCAACACGATATGAGCCTGCAGGGTCACACATAAGAGCATGCGGAGAAGTTGGAAGATTGACTGTGTTGGTAAGGGTTACCAATAACCACACAGAATGGGGTAGGGCAAACGTCGACTAAGGCAAAGTCGTCGAGAGTCGACGGGAGTCATCGAGTATGTCTCGCCGACTAAGGCAAAGTCGTCGAGAATCAATCTGCTGATTCGTCGAGAATAGAGGACAGAGTCGTCGAGTCTGTTTGCTGATTCTCGCCGAATCTGGTTGTTGATTCTCGCTGATTCTTTCTGTGGATTCTCGCCGATTCTGTCTGTGGATTCTTGCCGATTCTGTCTATGGATTCTTGCCGAATCTGTCTATGGATTCTCGTCGATTCTGGAACCCTATGTTATGTGGTCTGCGGATAGCGATTCTTTTAGGTCTGTTTATACCTTTGGTATAAATCAGGACTTAGGGTTTTGAGGATATGTGAATGCGTTTCTTTCTCCTACAGCCGGATAACCCGACGGAAGCGTTCCACCGTGCCGATCTGCCGCATCCCATACCCCGCCGGACAGAAGAGTTCCGCTCTGCCGATCGTTTGCTCCGCCGACCTCCTCCTCTTCGGCAACTGTCGCGGTGTTGTTATTCCTGGCGCGGACCTAGCAGTCCGTGGAAGTGCAAGGTATGGTTGATCTCCTTCCCGACCCTTCATGCGATGAAGCTCGGTGTTCTCCTGCTTGTGTGATTTCTGCTGAGAACGTAGACGTTATTCCACGTAGAACTCGCCACAGACAAGGACTCAAATCTTGGAGCATCTCCGTTGAGTTGTGACTCAACGCCACTAAGGTAATTTTTGCCTAGTTGTTTGTTAACTTCTTGATTCAAATATCAGGCCCGATCCCATCTCTTTTGGGTTGTTCTTGATGTTTTATTTCTTCCACTGGGTGCACAAGTGTTGTGTCATCTTCATAGAGAACCCAACATTTAGTATATAAGTAAAAGATACATTAAATGGACGCATTTTGATGCTGCAAAATGAGGCACTTAGAGGCCGATTTAGGAAATATAGCCAGTCACGAAAGCTATAGCCCTTAGAGTTAAGATTAATCTAAAATTAATGTCAACTCATTTGGGTAAGTGGTTTGACCGGAGAACCCGTTTTAGTGGGGGTTGTACCTAGAGTTTGGTAGAAACTACAATGAATGCCCACTCTTCGTCCCTTGTCAGAATGACCTGAAATTTGGGTAGGGAGTTACCCTTAGCCATACCTAGAGGCTGTCAAAAAATGGGAGTTTTTTGAGATACTTTGCCAAAGGTTTTTGTTTTAATTTAATAAAATTAGAGTAATTTATTTAAGTGGTCAAATGACCTCCAAACTCTCCCAAATTTTTGTGAGTGGTCCCTGGCTATCGAACCTAGCTTAGTACAAAATTCCAACTCATTTGGATGAGTTTTGGGTAGGAAATTATTTATTCTTAACTAGGCATTAATGAGACGTTTTTGAGTAAAAAGTGCACTAAGAGGTTGGAACGGTCAAATCACCTCAACAGAGGCTGATATTTTGACCACTGACTTAGAAGGGTTATTAAAACCCACTTGGAGAAAAATGGTGTGGTTTAGACTTGATTTACCCTAGGATCCATACTCAAACCCTAAAGGAAGGGTTTTGAGGGTTGTGAAGGACATGGGGGAAAACGCCCTCGTGTTGCCTTGAAATTCAGTAAAGTCGACGATAACATAATATAAATCATCTGGATGGAATCTCGGAGGATTTGGAGATAGGTAGATACCTAAAAACCCTAACCTATTTTTAGGGAAAAATCTCAAATAAGTAAAATCTGTCACTAAACATTATCTAAAAGTTGTGAAACTTGGGTAGAGTGAGTTTTGTAATAGTTAGAATCTATAATAATTTTAATGGAATTTTATGATGTTTATTTCTAGCACATCATTTGTAAAGTTTATTATAGCCCTAATTGATGTTTTGATTATTTAGATCTTTCTGTTCATTGAAACCCCATGAAATCTTTGAAGTAATGTTTTAGGTCAGACTGGTTGCTCCTGAATTTTTTTATAATTTTTAGTTGAGTAAACGTAGTACTTCTTTCACAAATGTTAAAATGGTGTTTTATGGTTTAAAAATTTATTATGGATGATATTGCTGGTCAAAAATTTTGAGACTTAGGAATTGAGACATTCAGGCCATTATATGCTTGTAGACATTTATTCATGATTTTTAGAATCTTAGTTACGACACTTTCATCACAAGTCCACCTAATGAGATTTTGATAATTAATTGTTTCAGAGATTAAAACTTTCTGAAAATTTTTGAAACTTGGACAATGCTATTTTTAAGGTTGTATCTGCATAGTATAATTAATTTATAATTTTTGGATGGATATTCTCTGTACTTGATTCACAAATAACGAAAGATAGAAAATATTGCTAAAATAGTTTTTAGTGCCCTTTTGATGATAAAAAAAATTATGATACTTTGGATTTAACATATTGAGATAGCAAAAAAATTTATAATAATTGTTGGACATCATGCATGAGTACTTATGGTAGTCATGTTCAAAACGCTAGCCCTTGGAATTTTTGAGGAAATTAATTAATGCCAGATAAATTAGGAAAATTATAGTTTTCTGATTATAGGCTAATCATATCATGATATACCTCCAGTAAATAAGTTAGGGCATTTGGATGAGTATTGGATCATTTCTAATCGGTTCGACATATAGCATAGGATAGTTTGCAATTAGCAATTTGAGTTAATAGTCATAGGATATGATGGGGCAAACAGTGGAGTTAGTTTAATATGTGATTTGTTGGATGATGAAAGTGCTCACCATATAAGGATGGGAACATAAGTGAGAAGTGGTGTGGGCTAGAGTTAAGAGGTGCTCGTGTTCGACAAAAGATCGTCTTTCCCGAAGAGAGGAAGGTTAAAAAGCACACTAGGTTAGTCTATCGTAATATGAAAAGGGAATGGGTAAGGGAATCAATCAATAACAATAAGTGCCTTGCGAAAGGGAACGATGAGCTTCAACTATCATAATAGTTCCTAGTGCCCTTTGAGAGCCCTTCACAGGGAATACCGGGGGCAGTCCCAAGTTAACGTAAACTGTATTAACAAGCTGAAAATAGTAACTTAGTAATTAGGGTTGCACATTTCACAAATACTGTTAGCACAAGAATATAGTTGGGAGCTTCGTCTCAATTTGTTTAGAGACGGACGGAATGGTCCGGGGAGCTTTGACTCGATAAGTTAAGAGACACACGTTTTGGTCCGGGGAGCTTCGGCTCGGTTTTTGTTTGAATACGTTAAATTTGCATGTGCATAAAAGGAAAGAAAATTAAGGTGGTGGGTCTTCGGTATTGGAGGGACGATGCACCGACGCCAATACGCTAACTCAGCAAGTGTGGTTAGCACTTCGCCAACAGAAGTCCGGTGCTCCAGCCGGCAAGAGTACGCAGGAGTCCGCTTCGTGCACCTAACGTTGAGGCGTACGATAGGTCTGACTGGTAGTGCTTTACTGGTTTAGAGGTGGGCGAGGCCCAACCCACCGCTTCTGTCTGCCACTACGAAGGTATCCTGGGAGGTAACGGCTCCCAATGGGGGAACTAAAGGTCTGTGTGCACAGAGTCGGGTGTGTGTGTTGCACTTGCATGTTCCATCATACCCACTAGCATGTCATGGCATAATCGATTCATTTAACTGCTGACACTTAAGGTATAAGTGGAATGGGACGCTTATACATTAGGACTTGCAAAACGACCCCTTGGTCTATAAGCTTGTGTGGGCAAGTTTATAAATTAAGGTCAATTTTGATATATATATAAATATACTGCTGTTTGATAACCAAGATCCCAACGAAAAAATTGGTATGGGACTTTTTATATGATGAGAGCCTTGCAGAAGACCCCTTGGCTTATGCGTTCTCACATAAGTGAAGGTTACTTTTCATTTTGTCGTCTTATTGCCATTATTTATTATAGAATTGCTAGATTAATTCCGCTGCCACCTGATTCTTTTGATTTAATCTCCACCTTCATGTCCTTCCCTTTCTTCCTCTCTGCTCGGTACATAGGATCCATGGGGGAAGGGGTAGGGGATGATAGGGCTTAGTCTTTATGACTAATGGTTTTCAAACCGCATCATTTTAGGGAATTGTGGAGCCCAGCACGGGGGAGCAGCCCTAGAGACCGGTGCGCTTGGAGATGGGGCAGTCTAGCTCCAGAGTTAATACAACCGGGACCGTGAATCTCGACCTTGAGTAGATGTTCTATTTTTGCTTCCGCATGAGTGATTTGTTGTGAGGAAATGATGTACCGGGCATAAGCCCGTATTTTAGTACTCTGATATATTATTCTGTGGATACTCCCATTGTGGAGACTTTTATTTCTATACATGTGATTTCTGTGGACTTGCTTTTAATTTATTGTGCTACCTTTCTGTGATCGAATTGGCCGGCTGTCACAACCCACATTTTCTCCGAATTTAGGAATTATCAGAGTATGAGAAAACACGCGTCATGATGCCACGTCAAGCAGGGGATAACTGCTGTCGCTCAGGAAAAACATCTACTTTACTTTATGAAAGAAATTCATGAGTTTAGTGATTAGAAAATCAGTTATATTTTAGAGACCATATCCCTCGGCTCGGTGGATCACCTAGTCCATAGTTAAAAACTATACTTAGACGCTGCGGAAAATACTTTATTCAGGATTGACATCCTAAGGGGGTGCATAAGAGCCCCATTAGGACCACTTATGCTATGCAAGACTCTACATTTAATTTATACTATATATATATAAGAAAATGATTTATACGTTGTTTGGAAAATAGTGATTGAGTTTGAAAAACATGATGATCATGAGCTATACTTTTAATAATGAGTTTTAAAGTTTTAGCAAATTCCTATAGCTCCAGTAATCTCCAGTATGGTGCAAGCTATATAATAATAATGTTCATGGTAATCATGGTTAAGTGTTACTCTGTGAACACAATACCAGTGCAATTTAATCGTATGGCCCTTGATTATGATGCTATAGTAACCCTTAGGAATGTTGTCTCAAAGTGGTAGCCATCGCGGTTAATGGTGAGGTGAATTGGAGATAGAACGGCCTAG